>CM023481.1:73204961-73488643 GCA_013339685.2 Hyalomma asiaticum | reverse complement strand
ATATCGTCCTGTCTGTTGCGCAGTTCTTTTGAGGTCACCCACAATATGTTTTACTTCACCCGTCACAAGCCGTTGAAACCTGTGTGCATTGCGATATTAGAACCAACGTTACCCTCTTTCATCGTCTTGTCCGTTAGTGTGATTTCAGATGGAACCCTGTGCATTCATTATATCTTTGAACCACTTTTCCAACGTTCATGAACAGAGGGTAACGTTGGTTCTAATATCGCAATGCACACAGGTTTCAACGGCTTGTGACGGGTGAAGTAAAACATATTGTGGGTATGACCTCAAAAAGAACTGCGCAACTGACAGGACGATATGAAGGAAGAGTGAACGAACGTTGGAAAAGGTGGTTCAAATATATATAATGAATGCACAGGGTTACATCTGAAATCACACTAAGACGGACAAGACGAATGAAAGAGGGTAACGTTGGTTCTAATATCGCAATGCACACAGGTTTCAACGGCTTGTGACGGGTGAAGTAAAACATATTGTGGGTATGACCTCAAAAAGAACTGCGCAGCAGCCAGGACGATATGAAGGAAGAGTGAACGAACGTTGGAAAAGGTGGTTCAAAGATATATAATGAATGCACAGGGTTCCATCTGAAATCACACTAAGACGGACAAGACGATTGAAAGAGGGTAACTTTGGTTCTAATATCGCAATGCACACAGGTTTCAACGGCTTGTGACGGGTGAAGTAAAACATATTGTGGGTATGACCTCAAAAATAACTGCGCAACAGACAGGACGATATGAAGGAAGAGTGAACGAACGTGGGAAAAGGTGGTTCAAAGATATATAATGAATGCACAGGGTTCCATCTGAAATCACACTAAGACGGACAAGACGAATGAAAGAGGATAACGTTGGTTCTAATATCGCGATGCACACAGGTTTCAACGGCTTGTGACGGGTGAAGTAAAACATATTGTGGGTATGACCTCAAAAAGAACTGCGCAACAGACAGGACGATATGAAGGAAGAGTGAACGAACGTTGGAAAAGGTGGTTCAAAGATATATAATGAATGCACAGGGTTCCATCTGAAATCACACTAAGACGGGCAAGACGAATGAAAGAGGGTAACGTTGGTTCTAATATCGCAATGCACACAGGTTTCAACGGCTTGTGACGGGTGAAGTAAAACATATTGTGGGTATGACCTCAAAAAGAACTGCGCAACGGACAGGACGATATGAAGGAAGAGTGAACGAACGTTGGAAAAGGTGGTTCAAAGATATATAATGAATGCACAGGGTTCCATCTGAAATCACACTAAGACGGACAAGACGAATGAAAGAGGATAACGTTGAGCGAGAACGGAAATCTGGGCGAGTTGGTGATAATTCATATTGACCAGCTTACAGCGCAAACGGGGACGAAGACGAAGGAAAGACAAGGTGACCACACGAGCGCTGACTCTGAACTAAAGTTTATTCCAAGAAACGACACGAATAAATACACATGTTAACCAAGCTTCAACGCAGCGATTGCGCGTGTGCAGCAGAGTCATACAAGTGACGTAAAACTCCCATCACACGTGGAGCACCCACGTGCGTCCAAGAAACCATACACAGAAGCAGGTAGAGTGACCACAAACTTTCAAATATACCTATTCCCGCGTCATTCATGAAGGCAGGCTGCCCTCCAGAAATTTTATTTCCTTTTCGCTAAGGGCAACAGACGGATGACTAATGCACCTTTCGCCTTCTCTGATAATGAAGAGAGCCTCCATTACCTCTCTCGTAGTCTGATGCGCATGCCGGAACAAACAATCTGTCTCCCTCGCCATCGGCTCACAACCGCAATCTTTGCAATGTGATGGCAGGTGCAAACCGCCTGCAGCCCTCAACGATGACAGATGTTCACTCAATCTAATATTTACACATCGGCCGGTTTGGCCAATATATACACGCCCGCATGACAACGGCAGCCTGTAAACAACACGTGATTTGCATTTTACGTATCTGTCTTTTTGCTTTTTTGAACATTGCACACAATCTTTACCAACACCTGAAAGCTTTTTATGCAGACGGGAGCAGACAGTAGCAAGTTTGTTAGGGGCCGATAATGCCACGCGCACCCCATATCTACTTCCTACATTCTTCAGGCAGTGCGAAAACTAATGCACATAAGGTACAACCACCGGTCGTTTATCATTGCGCACATGTTCTGTCGTCTTTTTTGCCTTATTGGAACCCCTAACCCACCTGATCAACTTATGGCATGCTCTCAGAATTTCCACTTCTGGGTATCCGGCTGTCTGCAACTTTTCAATCTGGCTCAGGAAACTTTCCTTCAGGGAGTGGGTGCACGTCTTCTGGATCACGGCGCGCAATGCTGCGTATACGATGCTGGATTTCACAGTCTTAGAATGACCAGACGAAAAACTCAGAATCGCCTTTACAGTTCGAGGTTTATATAACCAGCACAAGTGGTTATTCCTAAACCTGAGTCTAATATCTAAGAACTGAAGTTCTGCGTCGACAGATAATTCACAGGTAAACCTCAATCCTTTGCCACATGCCGTGAAAATCTCTAAAATCCTGTCTAACCTGCTATGGTTATTGTCTCGTTCCGTGATAACCAAAAAATCGTCAACATATCGGAAGACACGTAAGGCCAACCTACCCAAATTATGGTCGATCGCTGTATCAATGCGGCTAAGAAAAATATGGCTTAGGATTGGGGCCACCTTTGACCCGATACAGATTCCTGACTTCTGTGTAAAAACGTTACCGTTCCATTCAACGAACATAGAACGCAAATAAAACGACAACATTTCTAAAAACTGTTCCACAGAAGTGCCACAGTCGTCAATAAACTTAACTTCATCATTATCGTCAACAATACAGGACTTGACGTTGGTCATTATTTCATCGTGTGGTAGTGAATAAAACATGTCTTCAATATCTACACTAAAAGCGGAGCAAGAACCAGGATTATGATCCTTAAGAAAATTAACGATACTATCTGAACTTTTCACCGAAAAAGGATCATTGACGTTTAAAGACTCAAGGTGCGTCTGTAGGTAACCCGACATTTCGTGCTGCCAAGTTCCCCTTTCCGAAATAATCGCCCTAAAGGGAGAGTCTTGTTTATGGGTTTTCACTGAGAAGAATATTTGCAAACTTAAGCCTTTTGCCTTCTTAACTCGAGAGGCCAGGCAAGCGAGATTACATTCTTGCAGCATGGTGAGCGCCTGCTGTTTCACTTTTGCTGTCTTAACCTGAATGCGGTTAAAATTTTTCATAACGGCTGCATCCGACTTCTCAGTGAATACACCTTCCGGCATTACCACAAACATACCCTCCTTGTCCGACAAACACGCCCTCAGCCCCTTATGCTCCAAAAAATTCACTACAAAGTTCACAGGCGAGGGCTTACTCCTCGTAGAAGACTGTGCGCAAACATCGATACACTCTGACACACACCTTGCCTACTCCCCCTCGGGGACGAATCGAGAGATGGACCTTGACAGAGCAACCCTCTCCGCCGGAGGAACCTTTGGTTCAAAGGCAAACTTCGGTCCCAGGCAGAGAACATTCCGCACATTCTCGGGCACGGAGCAGTCCCCCAGGGTACGAATATCACCTTGAGGCCGCCCTTTTTTTCTTCTTAGTTGGAAGAGTCGGCCGCACCACGTTCCATAAAAATTCGGTGACCCTCTTGGTTGTCGCCCGCCATTCTTGTAAACTGCCCTGTTGCCGGTACGTTGTCTCTGTGGAACAGGCCACCACCAAACAGTCGTGGAAAAAACGTACTTGACGCCACCATTCCGAGCACAAAATACACAAAATTTCTGGAGGGCAGCCTGCCTTCATGAATGACGCGGGAATAGGTACATTTGAAAGTTTGTGGTCACTCTACCTGCTTCTGTGTATGGTTTCTTGGACGCACGTGGGTGCTCCACGTGTGATGGGAGTTTTACGTCACTTGGATGACTCTGCTGTACACGCGCAATCGCTCCGTTGAAGCTTGATTAACATGTGTATTTATTCGTGTCGTTTCTTGGAATAAACTTTAGTTGAGAGTCAGCGCTCGTGTGGTCACCTTGTCTTTCCTTCGTCTTCGTCCCCGTTTGCGCTGTAAGCTGGTCAATATGAAGGATAACGTTGGTTCTAATATCGCAATGCACACAGGTTTCAACGGCTTGTGACGGGTGAAGTAAAACATATTGTGGGTATGACCTCAAAAATAACTGCGCAACAGACAGGACGATATGAAGGAAGAGTGAACGAACGTGGGAAAAGGTGGTTCAAAGATATATAATGAATGCACAGGGTTCCATCTGAAATCACACTAAGACGGACAAGATGAATGAAAGAGGATAACGTTGGTTCTAATATCGCAATGCACACAGGTTTCAACGGCTTGTGACGGGTGAAGTAAAACATATTGTGGGTATGACCTCAAAAAGAACTGCGCAGCAGCCAGGACGATATGAAGGAAGAGTGAACGAACGTTGGAAAAGGTGGTTCAAAGATATATAATGAATGCACAGTGTTCCATCTGAAATCACACTGAGACGGACAAGACGATTGAAAGAGGGTAACTTTGGTTCTAATATCGCAATGCACACAGGTTTCAACAGCTTGTGACGGGTGAAGTAAAACATATTGTGGGTATGACCTCAAAAAGAACTGCGCAACAGACAGGACGATATGAAGGAAGAGTGAACGAACGTTGGAAAAGGTGGTTCAAAGATATATAATGAATGCACAGGGTTCCATCTGAAATCACACTAAGACGGACAAGACGAATGAAAGAGGGTAACGTTGGTTCTAATATCGCAATGCACACAGGTTTCAACGGCTTGTGACGGGTGAAGTAAAACATATTGTGGGTATGACCTCAAAAAGAACTGCGCAACAGACAGGACGATATGAAGGAAGAGTGAACGAACGTTGGAAAAGGTGGTTCAAAGATATATAATGAATGCACAGGGTTCCATCTGAAATCACACTAAGACGGGCAAGACGAATGAAAGAGGGTAACGTTGGTTCTAATATCGCAATGCACACAGGTTTCAACGGCTTGTGACGGGTGAAGTAAAACATATTGTGGGTATGACCTCAAGAACTGCGCAACAGACAGGACGATATGAAGGAAGAGTGAACGAACGTTGGAAAAGGTGGTTCAAAGATATATAATGAATGCACAGGGTTCCATCTGAAATCACACTAAGACGGACAAGACGAATGAAAGAGGGTAACGTTGGTTCTAATATCGCAATGCACACAGGTTTCAACGGCTTGTGACGGGTGAAGTAAAACATATTGTGGGTATGACCTCAAAAATAACTGCGCAACAGACAGGACGATATGAAGGAAGAGTGAACGAACGTTGGAAAAGGTGGTTCAAAGATATATAATGAATGCACAGGGTTCCATCTGAAATCACACTAAGACGGACAAGACGAATGAAAGAGGGTAACGTTGGTTCTAATATCGCAATGCACACAGGTTTCAACGGCTTGTGACGGGTGAAGTAAAACATATTGTGGGTATGACCTCAAAAAGAACTGCGCAACAGACAGGACGATATGAAGGAAGAGTGAACGAACGTTGGAAAAGGTGGTTCAAAGATATATAATGAATGCACAGGGTTCCATCTGAAATCACACTAAGACGGGCAAGACGAATGAAAGAGGGTAACGTTGGTTCTAATATCGCAATGCACACAGGTTTCAACGGCTTGTGACGGGTGAAGTAAAACATATTGTGGGTATGACCTCAAAAAGAACTGCGCAACAGACAGGACGATATGAAGGAAGAGTGAACGAACGTTGGAAAAGGTGGTTGAAAGATATATAATGAATGCACAGGGTTCCATCTGAAATCACACTAAGACGGACAAGACGAATGAAAGAGGGTAACGTTGGTTCTAATATCGCAATGCGCACAGGTTTCAACGGCTTGTGACGGGTGAAGTAAAACATATTGTGGGTATGACCTCAAAAAGAACTGCGCAACAGACAGGACGATATGAAGGAAGAGTGAACGAACGTTGGAAAAGGTGGTTCAAAGACATATAATGAATGTACAGGGCTCCATCTGAAATCACACTAAGACGGACAAGACGAATGAAAGAGGGTAACGTTGGTTCTAATATCGCAATGCACGCGGGTTTCAACGGCTTGTGACGGGTGAAGTAAAACATATTGTGGGTATGACCTCAAAAAGTAGAACTGCGCAACAGACAGGACGATATGAAGGAAGAGTGCACGAACGTTGGAAAAGGTGGTTCAAAGATGTATAATGAATGCACAGGGTTCCATCTGAAATCACACTAAGACGGAAAAGACGAATGAAAGAGGGTAACGTTGGTTCTAATATGACAATGCACACAGGTTTCAAACGCTTGTGACGGGTGAAGTAAAACATATTGTGGGTGTGACCTCGAAAAGTAGAACTGCGCAATAGAGAGGACGATATGAAGGAAGAGTGCACGAACGTTGCAAAAGGTGGTTCAGAGATATTTAATGAATGAACAGCGTTCCATCTCAAATCACACTACGACGGACAAGACGAATGAAAGAGGGTAACGTTGGTTGATGATGATGTATGTTTTCTGGCGCAAGGGCCATTTCACGGGACAAAACATGTGAGCAATGGTTATGGTAACTGGCTGTAAAGGGGCCTAAAATTCCACGCCCTAAAGGCGCGTAAAACATATACGTTTTGAAATAATGGCAGTGGCATGAAATGTATGCAGTGAGAATGAGTGGCAAATCGTCATGACAGTAAAACTATGGAGATGGGGTATGAGCAGGAATGTCTCATCAGCGCCCTTGTATCCAAGGGTCACGAGGCAGGTGCTTTATAATGTGGCTACCGCAGCAACAACTTCTCTTCAGAGGTCGTGTTGTGGATTACGAGGGTAAATGACATGACAACTACGAACATCTTTTAAAAAAGCGAACAGTGAATTATGTTTGAAGAGCGGAACCCTACCGATGAACATCGCTGGATGAAGAGGCATTTGTTCTCGATAGATTAATGGGAAATGCTTTTTTCTACTAGGATCTAAATGACTGCATTGAATGAGAATATGTAGGACGGTAAATGGTTCACCACATTTATCGCACATGGGTGGGTTACCACCAGACAGTAGGTGTGAGTGTGTACTGTGTGTGTGCCCTTTTCTTAACCTTGTAAGTGATACTTGTGTGCGGCGTGACTTTGATACTGGCGGCCAGTCACCAAGGCGCGGCTTGATAACGTGCAGTTTATTTTGCATGTGTTTATCCCATGATCTCTGCCAATAAGCTCTGAGCAGTCGTTTGAGGAAAGGTTTTAAGTCAAGTTCAAGTGCAGGGATAGCTATGGATGTATCGGCAGTGCTCTCGTGGACGGATGCAGTTAGCTGGTCCGCCATCGCGTTACCTTGGATCTCGCAATGCCCAGTCACCCAGCACACTACGGCTTGCAGTTTGAATGTGTAGACTGTGCATAGAAGTGAGTAGAGCGAGACAAGGACGGGGTTTTTGTGTTTTTTAGGGGTTTTTAGAGCTTTTACCACGCTTAGAGAATCGGTGTATATTATTGCCTTTTGTAGTTTTAGTTGCTTAATGTGTTTAACGGCCGCAATTATCGCTCAAGCTTCCGCTGTGAAGGTGCTTGTATTAGGATGCAGAAGGCCGGCATCTGAAAAGGATGGTCCGACCGCTTCGTAGGACACACCATATTGAGACTTCGATGCATCGGTAAAAAATTCAGGATAGGTGTATTTGTGCTGTAGTTCTAGGAAGTATGTATGGATGTGTGCAATAGGCGCATGCTTCGTCACTTGTAAAAAAGACACATCACAGTCTATGAGCTGCCACTGCCATGGCGGCAGCTGTACGGCGGGGGACATCACGTGGTGCTCTAACAGTGGGACTTCCATTTCCCGGGCAAGACGTCGTACACGTAGCGAGTATGGCGCTCTCAATGCAGGACGATTATTAAATCGCTGAGAGCTAGATAAATCATTCACAGTACTGCAGGACGATTATTAAATCGCTGAGAGCTAGATAAATCATTCACAGTACAGTACGTGGGATGTTCATTGTTCGCATTGACCTTTAGGAAATAGATAAAGGAACTGTAGCATCTCTGCAAATCAAGTGACCATTCGTTAGATTCCACGTAAGGACTTTCTACGGGAGTCGTCCGAAAAGCACCCGCAGAAAGGCGGATGCCCAGATGGTGGACGGGGTCCAGCATCTTTAATGCGCTTGGTGCGGCCGACCGATAAATTATGGCCCCATAGTCTAGACGTGTGAGTATGAGACTTTTGTAGAGATTCATAATGCACTTTCTATCGCTGCCCTATGACGTACGCGACAAAACCTTCAGAATATTCATAGTTTTCATATACTTATTTTTTAGGTGTTTTATATGTGGCACAAAGGATAGTTTCAGGTCTAAAATAACACCTAAGAACTTGTGTTCTGTTCTTAAAGGCAGTTGATGTCCCTGTAGATGGATACCTGGTTCGAGTTTCAGGCCTCTTTTCCTGGAAAAAAATCACAGCATATCCACGGGGTGAATGATGATGAGTGGGCGAAGCTCCGGAGTGAATCATCGGTAAACCGTGAATCTTCCGTGTAATTCGCCCAGTCGATCATCATGTAGAGACGTGAGAAACGCGCACCGCGTTTGCCGACGCCATCACATGACTGCTGAAAGAGTATAAGGCGGAGAGGCAGGCCACAGCGTCTTACACGAGCTTCTTACCCGCGCCGTAACGCGCTAGCACAAACGCATCATCATCATCATCATCGTCGTCGTCGTTAGAAACGGGCAGTGTTTGGTTAATGTTGGGTATTTAGTGTCATCGTGGTGCATGTTTCCATGTGCGCTTCGTGGCGTAGTGCATGGCTTCAGGAAAGAGGTAGCTGATGATGATGATGCGTTTGTCCAGGTAGCAGCCTAGACACACAATGCCATCTACTGAGCCATTCATAACTAAACTAGAGGTGGCTACATACATACCGAGGAGGGACAGACCCACACCCTAAGGAGCTTCGCCCCTAAAAAGAACGCAGGTGCTTTTTTGTGGATTGAAGCTGAACCCATTTTAGTCGGCCCATTTTGACACCTTATTAAGAGCAAGCTGAACCTGCCGCTCACGTATTGCTAGATTATAAGATTTAAATGCAATCTGGATATCATCAACATAGATTGAATAGAACATATTCCGCGGGATACACAAACGCAAGGAATTCACTTTTATAATAAAAAGTGTACAACTGAGTACACCACCCTGAGATACTCCAGTCTCCTGGACAAATGGACGTGACAGAATATTGCCGACACGAACACGAAATGTTCGGTCGGACAGGTAGCTCTCGATTATGTTGAGCATTTTTGCACGTATACCCAGTTCTGAGAGGTCCCTCAATATCCCAAAGCGTCATGTAGTATCATACGCTTTTTGCATGTAAAGAAAAAGAGAAAGGAAAAACTGCTTGTGTATGAAAGCATCACGGATGTTTGTATCAATGCGCACGAGATGATCAGCTGTAGATCGACCCCCTCGAAAACCGCACTGATATGGGTCAAGCATTTTTTCGGATTCCAGGAAGTGTAGCAGCCGACGGTTGATCATATTCTCAAAAAGTTTAAAAAGGCAACTTGTTAAAGCTATAGGCCTATGGGGAACGTGCATTGAGCTGGTGGCGCCGCTGCGCGGGAGGGAACGAAACGAAGTGGCGTCGTACGTGCAGCAGCCGCTCCACGAGCCGAGCCGTGTCACGCTGGTGGAGGAGCTTTCCAATGTCGCGCATGAATTGCTGCGTCGTCGACTGCGCTAATAGTTACGAGAAATGCCCTCCTGGAACAAAGTTCTTCCGTTTTCCGGGGCGACAATGCCTCGTAGACCAGCGGGAACGGTGGATTCGCAGCGTACGCCGTGTTAAGTGATCTTGTGCATGGTTATGGAGTACGTGTTGTTGCTAGTTCGCTTTGAATTTACGCCCCACGCTAGCGAACCGGTGTTTTTACAGTGCAAACGGAACCGAGTGGCAGCCGGCAAAGTGGTCTCGGGTCTGCAGTGCACATTTTGTTGGCGGAAAGTCATCGACGGATCCAGCTTCTCCCTCGTACGCTCCTGCTATTTTTCCGCCAACGTACCGCAAAACTTCGGCGATCGCTGAGGACAAGAGGTCGCGCTATGAGAGGCTTTTCCCGCGTTCAACAATAAGTACAAGGTGCGAAGCTTTCAGCCTGTTGCGCAGGCAGCTGGAAAGCCGCGCGATTTGTGCAACGTCGGGGATATCGCGCGTCGCGAATGCTTCGAGAGCGATAACTTTTTTTTTTGAAACTGTCGCTCGGTTGGCTCTGTAGAATTATCGCGCCAACGGGAATGTGAGGCACAATGCACAGGGGACCGCGCGAATCTTTTAATGCACCTGTATTGCATTTGTGCCTTGACAGCGCTGCGCATGCAAGCAGTGCCACGCCACGCTGTTTTTATGCTACGCGACGGCTAAGATGTCACTTGCAAAGATGACACGTAACAGATTTACTTAATCACTCATGCAGCCCGGGCAACGTCCACAAACGAAACTGCAGCATAGTAAGGTTCGCACAATCGTTACGGCATCACTAAATGCAAGACGGGAGGCGATTGTACGTACTAGCGCCGAGCGCACTCGGTTGCCCTCAAGACAACATCACGCTACAGCACATGTCTCACGTTAATGTCATCGTTTGCTCGGTAATAAGCAGGTAAAATGATGAAAAAGCGTTCGCACAAACCTCGATGATGACGGCGTATGCTTCCTGGTTCACGTTGGCTTGTCGTACACACCGCCCTTTCAAAATACTCTGTCTGACCGTGGTCTCTTCAATCACGTCGAAAACGTGCCTGCTGCGGCATAATTTGCCGCCTTTCTCTTGGTTCGAGGCTCTGAAAAACCCTGCGCTCTTTACTTTCTTGAAGCCGGCGCGCTTTATAATACCAGTAGCCATCGCGCGCACGCACGTCCGCAAAACGCGGGCGCAGCAGAAGGAGAGACGAGAATGCGTCCCACGTCAGTTAACAACTCAGTGGCCACTCGTGGCGCTGACGGCGCGCTGGCGCACTGCATTAGCGCGCCACCTGTAGGTGCCGCACGTTTCCTATAGCTTGAAACCAAAGATGGATCCCTTCCCTGTTTCAAAACAGGGATAACAATGGCCTGTTTCCAAGAACTAGGTATTTCACCCGAGAACCATATGGCATTGCACAGGGAAAGGAACGTTTTTTTTGCGTTTCGGAAGGTAAGTTTTCAGCATTCCATATACCACACGGTCAGAGCCTGGCCCCGCAGGGGCGTCTGCTTCTGCAGGCGTTTGGTGCGTGGCGACACCACGGACCCGAGCCAACGGGGGGGTTTCGACCCCCTCCCACGCCTAGCCGTGCGTGGCTCAGCCGTGTCCGGGGAAAAGGGGAACCTGGGGGTTGAGCCGATGCCGGGTGATTGGACCTTTAAGGCCCCCCGGCAGAGGCAACACACCCCTTTGGCCCGTGCTTCCCGTAGACGGCACCCCCGGGCTGACCCACCCGGGGGAAATCGGCAGTCGCCCTTTCCTGTCCTCCTCTTCAATCTTCGTCTTTCTCTCTCACTTTCAAGCTTTCCTGTCTTCTCCTCATTTCCTTTTACTTCCGATTTTCTGGGCGGCAAGGGTTAACCTTGTGTATGTGCCCTCCCTTGGGCACGATATATTGGGTTATAGCAGCTATGTATAGCTGGCGTCTGCATGTGCTATCTATACACTGTAGCGTCCCCTTGTTGGGCTCGGTGGTGGGTGGCTACCATAGCTGCTGAATTAAGAAATATTTCATGGGTACTCCGTTTCCTCCCCTCCCTGATCGCTCTATGAAAAGAGGGCGCACCGAAGTTACACCAGACTTTCTAGCACCACACATGGACAACTTTCCCCGGTATCATGTAATCCATAGTGAAGATACTGACAAGCCAGCAAGAGGCATCTCCCCTTTTCTGGTGGCTAAATGCCTCGAACAAACCCTAGGACTAGGACATAAAGTAACTAAAATGGCAAGCGGGGACCTCCTCCTTGAAATTTTCAGCAAAGCCCAACATGACCAACTTTCAAGCCTTGAAACCTTTGGAGACACTCCAATAAATATAACTCAACATAAATCGATGAACACAGTCCGCGGTGTAGTCAGTGACAATGACTTGATCGCTCTTACCGAAGCCGAACTACTGGACGGCTGGAAGAAACAAAATGTCATTGATGTGAAGAGAATTAAGATCCGTAGAGATGACAAGGAAATCTCCACCAAGCACCTCATCCTTACTTTTGGCTCGAGCAGGCTTCCAGAACACATTGAAACAGGGTACATGAAAATTCGTGTTCGTGCCTACATCCCAAACCCCAGACGATGCTTCAGATGTCAGAAGTATGGCCATGGATCATTGAGCTGCCGAGGGCGACCAACCTGTGCCAAATGTGCCGATCATGACCATGCTGCCGATGACTGCAACAGCACACCCCACTGCACTAATTGTGACGGTGGGCATGCCTCCTACTCTCGATCTTGCCCTGCATGGAAAAAAGAAAAGGAAATTATAGCACTGAAAATTAAAGAAAATATCTCTTTTAAGGAAGCTAGAAAACGCTTTTCCATTGTGCAATATGCTAGCTACTCTGATGTGACACGCCAGGGGGCAGTGTCGCAACAGACTCTGGCTACCGCTCAAACCCCACCCAGGGGTTCAGCGGTGTTGCAACCAGCCCCCATGGCGGGTGCGGCTGTTGCTGCCCTGCCATCAACTAAGGGCCAGCGGCCTAACAGCCCAGCGGTCCAAGCGGCCCCGCCTCGCGAGGTGAGGTCGCAACTTCGTCCAACGTCGCGCATATCGCGACGATCCAGTGCTTCCCAGGAAGCAATGGATACCACTGTGGCCACATCGACACCATTGGTGTCGAAGGATCGGCGCAGCTCTCTTGAGCGAGCCGCAAAAGAAAAGCAACGAGTCAAGGCTCCGGAAAAGGGACCTTGACTTAATAATTTCGTATACAGAGTGCTCTCCCCCTCTTTCCTGAAATGGCGACGCAGATACTCCAGTGCAATGCTAGAGGCCTTCTGCATAATCTGGATGATGTCAAAGAATTAATTACTAAGTTTAACCCGAAAGTACTCTGTATTCAGGAGACACACCTAAAACAACGAAATAGTAACTTTTTAAATCAATATGTAGTATATCGCAAAGATCGTGCTGACGACCTTGCCTCATCAGGTGGGGTTGCTATAATAGCAGTAAGATCCGTAGCGAGCCAGCAGCTACAGCTCAGAACTACCCTCGAGGCAGTGGCAATCCGTGCCATCATGCTTAATAAGCTGACGACTATATGTTCTATTTATATTCCTCCTGGGCAAAGATTGAACAAGGCAGAATTTGAAGGATTGATTAACCAGCTCCCACATCCATATATCCTTACTGGCGACTTTAATGCGCATAACCCGCTCTGGGGCGACTCCCGATACGATGCGAGAGGACGCCTAATAGAGCAGTACCTCTTGAACTCTGGTGCGTGCCTTCTAAATAAAAAAGAGCCGACATTTTACAGCACAACACACAACACGTACTCTGCCATAGACCTAACAATCTGTTCCGCAGACCTTCTACCTTGTTTAGAATGGAGTGTCATTAAAAATCCCTATGGTAGCGATCACTTCCCAATCTGCATCAAAACATCAGAACATTGTTACATACCGCACAACCCTCAGTGGAAAATATCGTCTGCAGATTGGGAGAAGTTTTATCGACTGACCCATGTGCCCCGAAATGCTTTCGAAGGTCTAAGTATAGACGATTTTGTGGCCCGTTTCACTGCTTTCATGGTTGATGCTGCATTAGAATGCATTGCAGTAACAAATGGTGTCCCGAAGAAAAAGCGCGTGCCATGGTGGAATGAGCAATGTCGGAGTGCACGGAAGAAACAAAACAAAGCATGGGGTTTGCTTAGGCAGTGCCCAACGGCAGATAATCTCATAAATTTCAAGAAAGCAAAATCTGAGGGGAGGCGGACTCGACGCGTTGCAAAACGAGAGAGCTGGGTAAAATATGTCTCAAGTATAAACTCCTATACACAAGAAGTAAAAGTATGGACCCGTCTCCGGAAATTATTTGATAGGCGCCCAATTTCCCTGCCGTTGGTTGACGGCCAAGGGAACAGTCTTGAAGACCAGGCCAATGTACTCGGAAAACATTTTGAGTGCACTTCGAGCTCGTCACACTACTCGGCTGACTTTCAAAAATATAAGGAAATAGCAGAAAGAACAGCGCTAAACCGCAAGGGTACTGGAAATGAACCGTATAACCGTCCCTTTGGCATAGCTGAGTTCAGAGCTGCCCTGAACAGCTGTCCGATGACATCCCCCGGAGCTGACAGGATTATCTACGCAATGATAAAGAACCTCCACCCTGATGCGCAGATGGTGCTGCTGTCACTTTACAACATCATCTGGACGACAGGACACATTCCTGCAACATGGAAAGAGGCTATTGTAATCCCTGTGCTAAAACAAGGCAAAGATCCATCTTGTGCGGCGAGTTACCGCCCTATTGCACTGACAACTAGCTGTTTGTGCAAGTTATTTGAAAAGATGATCAATCGCCGGCTGTTATACTTTCTCGAAACAAACAAGTTACTTGACCCACAGCAGTGTGGCTTTAGGGAAGGCCGTTCCACGACTGACCATCTGGTTCGTATTGAGGCATACATCCGTGAGGCCTTTGTCCATAAACAATACTTCCTTTCCGTGTTCCTCGATATAGAAAAGGCTTATGATACTACCTGGCGTTATGGAATCTTACGGGACCTGTCTGCAATCGGTATTCGTGGCAGTATGCTCAATGTGATAGAGAGTTACTTAAGTAATCGCACGTTTCGTGTCAGAGTAGGTAACTCCCTGTCCAGGCCTTTTATTCAAGAAACAGGAGTACCACAAGGTGGAGTGCTTAGTTGTACCCTTTTTGTCATAAAGATGAGTTCTCTGCAATCGTATATCCCGCGAAACATATTTTATTCCGTATACGTTGATGACGTTCAGATAGGATTTAGATCTTGTAACTTGGCAATCTGTGAGCGGCAAGTACAGCTGGGACTGAATAAGGTGTTATCCTGGGCAACTGCGAATGGATTTAAACTAAACCCCCACAAAAGTTCCTGCGTCCTTTTCTCCAGAAGGAGAGGTTTACACCCAGATCCTGACATTCATCTCCGGGGTCAGCGCTTACCTATAAATCTAGAGCACAAGTTTTTGGGGATAATTCTAGATGCTAAGCTAACGTTTATACCACATATGAAGTATCTGAAAGGCAAGTGCATACAGACCATGAACATCCTAAAGGTATTGTCCCGCACAGCATGGGGAAGTGATAGAAAATGCCTCATGAACTTATATCGAAGCCTTGTACGTACGCGCCTAGACTACGGTGCCATCGTTTACCAGTCTGCCACACCAAGCGCCTTAAAGATGCTGGTTCCTGTGCACCATCTTGGTATTCGGCTGTCTACAGGGGCATTCAGAACAAGCCCCATAGAAAGCCTGTATGTCGAAGCAGACGAATGGTCACTACACTTGCAAAGGGCCTACTCATCCTTCATGTATTTCTTTACAGTAAACGCTAACAAAGAACATCCCGCATATTTAACTGTGAATGACTTGTCCAGCTCCGAGCTCTTCCGTAACCGGCCTAGGGTCAGAGAACCGTTCTCGTTGCGCGTGAGAAAACTAACAGAAGATATATGTATGCCACTAGTTGAACACCATCTAATGGCCCCCTATATAGGTCTTCCGCCATGGGAGTGGCAGGTGATAGATTGTGATCTGTCTTTCGTAGAAATTACGAAACATGCACCAGCTGCGCACATTCGCATGCACTTCATGGAACTTCGACATAAGTACTCTTGTCCCGAGTTCTACATTGATGCATCGAAGTCTAATGTCGGCGTTTCGTATGCAGCAGTTGGCCCATCCCTTTCAGAATCTAATGCGCTGCATCCTCAGACGAGCATTTTTACGGCGGAAGCGCATGGTATACTCTCTGCTGTAATACACATAAGAAATGCGAAGCTAAAGAAGACGGTTATCTATACAGATTCCTTAAGTGTTGTCACTGCTCTAAGGTCACTACAGAAACAGAAAAATCCAGTCCTGAACAAACTCTACTTTATTTTGTGCAGTATGTACGCTGATGGACAGCATGTAACCATATGTTGGGTCCCTGGACATAGGGACATTGAAGGCAATGTGCTTGCGGATAAAATCGCAACTTCGGTAACTGCATACATGTATACATCATCCACAGCTGTTCCCGCCATAGACCTGAAACACTTTGTGCGCAAGAGCTTAAGAAGTCACTGGCAGAGCTTGTGGGACACGAAAACATCAAACAAGCTCCACCTAGTCAAACCAATAATTAAAAACTGGCCACCTACTACTAGAGAAAGACGGATTGACATCATCTTCACGCGCCTGAGAATAGGCCACACATATGGTACCCACTCGTATCTGCTGAATGGAGGGGACCCTCCAGTCTGTATTAAATGTGGCTCATCATTGACTGTCCTACATGTCCTAGTGGAATGCCGTGAAATGGAAGCGCAGAGGAAAGAGCACTTCTTCTTAGCATACAACCGCAACATACCACTTCACCCAGCATTGTTCCTTGGCCAAGAGCCTCTGTTCGACACCAAAGCTGTTTTATGTTTTCTTCGGGATGTACAAATATTACATGTAATCGCTCAGACAAGCACGCAGCACAGCCACTCACGAGAGGCTCCTGCTGCTGCAATTACTTAAATTAGCACGGGGCCTAGTGGCCCTTGGATGCAAGGGCCTACATAAGGCAGCAGTGCTGCATGCATGCAGGTTCGCGCTGCCTCATTTTACATTAGTATTTAATCTCTACACATGCCTTTTACCTTTTATCATTGTACTCCACAATTTTCTTGGTCGGACCCCTAATCATCGCCATACTTTTATTATGTATGTCTTTTACGCACTTTACAGCGAATGTTTTTAGGCCCATTTACAGCCAAGTCGCACATACATCCTTGAGTTTTATCACCATCTTCACGCATAACAATTGGTCTGGCGCTCTTTGGCCATGACTGGCCCTTGCGCCACAAAAAACCACATATCATCATCACGGTCAGAGCCTGGGGCAGATTTGCTGCAGCAGTTTAGCGATGCGTGCAATTCAGATATGTGGAAAGGTTCGTTGTAGGCCTCGTATTGTGCAGATTTTCGTTCTAGTTTCTGTGCCTCTATTCTTGCTTTTATAGTGGTGAAAATTTTCAGAGTAATGTGCCGAGCTGGAAACATGTTGAAAGAGCGCACCCAGGAAGTTCGCCTGGTCTTCCAGGGTGTTGCCCTCTGCATTTACTAAAGGGGGTGAATACGTTTCTCGGCCTCTTATTCTATTAAACTTTCTGCAGAGCTTAGCTTCGTCTGTATAAGAGTTTATACTGGACAGATACTTCTGCCAGCTCTCTTTCCGGGCCCGCCGGCGTGTCCTCCGGCCTTGAGAATTGATGCGTTTAAAATTCACTAAATTCTCGGCCGTCGGGGAGTTACGGAGCAACCGCCATGCCTTGTTCTGCATTTTCCTCGCATTTCTGCATTCATCGTTCCACCAGGGAACACGTCGTTTGGGACCGGTGCTCTTCGTTTCAGGAACACACTGCGACGCAGCATAAATTATAAGAGCAGTAAAATACTTTACAGCATCATCTATGGTTAGCGCGGATATCTCGGCCCATGTCACGTGGGTAAGAGCTCGGTACTATTCCCAATTGGCTGAGTCGAGTGTCCACCGAGGAACTTGCGGAGGAAGCTCATTGTGTTTCGGCGTACATAGGATTATCGGGAAATGGTCACTCCCATACGGGTTTTTAAAAACACTCCATTTAAAATACGGTAACACGTCGGCGATGAAATACTAAGATCTATGGCAGAGTATGACTTGTTAGTGGGGTTAAAATATGTGGGCTCCTTCATGTTCATGAGGCATACTGCGGAATACAAAAGAAGTTGTTCAATAATGCGACCTCGCGCATTGCAGCGAGAATCGCCCCACAGGCTACTGTGTGCGTTATAATCTCCAAGAACCAAAAATGGTTCCGGTAGTTCCCCTATTAATGCTTCTAGATCCCGCTTCTGAAGGTGATAATGTGGTGGTGTGTATAAGGAGCAGATAGTAATGAGTTTATCGAAAAATACTGCTCGGATGGTCACTGCCTCAAGAGCCGTTTGGAGCTTCACATGCTGGCATGCGACACTTTTGTCCACGATTATTGACACGCCTCCAGAAGATGCGACAGCATCTTCGCGATCTTTCCGAAAAATTAAGTGTTGCCGGATGAAGTTTGTCTGTCTAGATGTTAGGTGTGTTTCTTGGACATACAGCACTTTTGGATTAAATTCGCTTAGAAGCTCTTGGATGTCGTCTAGGTTTCGCAGTAATCCTCTGGCGTTCCATTGCATGATTGTGTACATGTTGAAAAAAATGTACCGTGTGTCTCAAAATTTGTGGAATGAAGCTTACTTAACAGGGCCCTTGTTAGGCCCTGTAATTGGCATCTTCTCTTTTTTGGAGCGGTCGAGAGAAGCTCGCCGCTCCTACGACGCCACCTGCGCCGTTTGTTTTGGACTGGTGTCCATGGCCTCTTTCGAGGCACTGGAGACCCGTTCCATGGAGTGGTGTGGCATAGACTTCGCCTGGTGAGACGACGTCTTAGACCCCACCGCACCGGAGGTCGACGTCGCCTCCTTGGCCCCTACGGTGCTTGTAGTGGCCACCGGTATGGTCTGGTTGAGGGTGGCCAGGGCAGGCTGGGCTGCTCCCACCATGGGGGCGGGTTGCGTTTGCCGCGGCACACTGCGCGTGGTCTGGGCAACCGCGATAGGCCGTTGTGGTGCTGCCCCCTGTCGCACCACTTCGGCAAAAGACGTTTTCATTGCGAAAGACAGTGAAATGCGTTGTCGCGCCTCACGGAAAGCAATGTTCTCTTTGACTTTTAGAGTAATGATTTTTTTCTCTCCTCCAAGCTGGACAGGCTCTGGAGTACGCAGGGTGATCTCCATCGCAGTTCGCACAGTGTGTCTCGTCGTGAGTGCAGTCTTCAGCAGAATGGCCTGTTGTTCCACATTTTGGGCAAGTAAGCTGCCCTGGGCAGCTCTGAGAAGCGTGACCAAACCGCTGGCATTTAAAGCAACGTCGCGGGTTGGCGATGTACGGTCTAACATGAAGTTTCACGTAGCCGGTTTCTAGAGTCTCAGGAAGGATATTCGAACTGAAAGTAAGTATGAGATGTTTAGTCGGGATTTCTTTATTGTTTCGCCTGATTGTGATGCGCAGGACTTGTATAAAGTCTTGATCTTTCCATCCATCCAGGAGCTCTGCTTCACTCAGTTCTACGAGATCTTCGTCGGACACTACGCCTTTTACGGTGTTCATTGTGCGATGTGCTGTCACAGATATCGGAAAAATGCCAAATGAGACAAGGTGTCCTAGTTTGTCATACTGTTCTTTGTCACGGATTTCAACGCCGCTTCCCATTTTCGTAGCTTTATAGCCTGGGCCAATTGCATCAGTCAAGGATTTCGAAACAAGAAATGGTGACATAGTTCGGACTGTTTTGGTTTCATGTTTACTGTGCACACCGTGGTACTTAGGAAAAAATTGCTTCTGTTTCACAAAAAAGAACGGTGTATCTTCGGTGCGCCACCCCTTCAGGGAGTGATCAGGGAGTGTGGGTAGGGAGTTGGCCATGCGAAATGTGGAAAATTCGGCGGCGATGGTGTCCGCCCACCACCGAGCATAACAAGGGGACGCTACAAGGTTGAGTAACACTTGGAGGCGCCAGCCATGCATCCCCGCTATAACGAAATATAACTATCCGAGGTTGGATAATTACACAAGGTTAATCCTCGCCGCCTGGAATAATCGGAAGTAAATGGAAGAGAGCAGATGACAGGACAGATTTAAAGCAGGAGCGGAAGACGAAGATGTAGGTAGAGAAGGACAAGAAAAGCCAACTGCCGATTTCCCCTGGGTGGGTCAGCCCAGGGGTGCAGTCTACGTGAAGCCGGGGCCAAAGGGGTGTTTTGCCTCTGCCGGGGGGCCTTAAATGTCCAATCACCCGGCGTCGGCTGAACCCCCAGGATCCCCTTTTTACCGGACACGGCTAAGCCACGCACGGCAACACGTGGGAGGGAGTCGAACGCCCCCCCCCCCATTGGCTCGGGTCCGTGGTGTCGCCACACACCAAACGCCTGCTCACGCAGACGCCCCTGCGGGGGTAACGTTGGTTCTAATATCGCAATGCACACAGAGTTCAACCGCTTTTGACGGGTGAACTAAAGCATATCGTAGGTGTGACCTCAAAAAGTAGCACTGCGCAACAGAGAGGACGATATGAAGGAAGAGTGCACGAACGTTGGGAACGGTGGTTCAAAGATATATAATGAATGCACAGGGCTCCGTCTGAAATCACACTGAGACGGACAAGACGAAAGAAACCGGGTAACGTTGGTTCAAATACCGCAATGCAGACAGGTTCTCATGCTAGGTTCTAAAAAAAGAGATTATTGCGCTGGGAACGCCAGCATTCCCATCGAAGTGACGAGGCTGCTTGCGCGTTCCAAGTGACACTTTATATTGAGAGGACGCACCACACACAGACAACACGCGCACACTGAGCAGAGGAGATGAACACATCAACAAAAAAAAAAACTTATCAGCGTCCCTACAAACAGTCTAGGCCACCACAAGCTCACCGTCTGGCGGGACGGGCGACTGGAGGGAGCCGAGGTAGGGTTGCCTGGCGCCTAGCGTGGAGGAGAACGCCGAGACTTGATGAATGCTGTTTGAGCCAGCGCAGGCGTGCAACAGGAGACGAGACAGGCAGGACACACAGGCGGCCACGTGAAGCCCGGATCGCTGGTACAGATTCTCGGCACTCGGGCCCGCGCACTCGACTGTGCCGAACGCTGAAGTCCGTCTCCCCACTGTCTTCCCGCTTCTTCCGCAACGCTCTCATGCTCGGGCTCGCGCACGTTTGCGCGTGCATTCACTTCGTGGTCATCCTCTTGTTCCTCCCGGGCACTGAGCACACCACGTCGTGGAGCACACGAGGCACACACTTTCGCGCGCACATGACACAGGTATGAAACGCTTCTGACGGGTCAAGTGAAACATATTGTGGGTGTGACCTCGAACAGTAGAACAGAGAGGACGATATGACGGAAGTGTGCACGAACGTTGGAAAAGTAGGGTCAAAGATATCGTATGATGATTGCACAGGCCTCCATCTCAAAGCACACTAAGACGGACAAGACGAATGAAAGAGGTAACGTTGGTTCAAATATCGCAATGCACCCAGGTATGAAACGCTTGTGACTGGCGACTGGCATATTGTGGGTGTGACCGCAAAAAGTACAAGAGAGAGGACGAAATGAAGGAAGTGTGCACGAACGTAGGAAAATGTGGTTAAATGATATATAATGAATGCACAGGTCCCCATCCGAACTCACGCTGAGAATGACAAGACGAATGAAAGAGGGCAACGTTGGTTCAAATACCACAATGCACACAGGCTTGAACCATTGCGATGGCTAAGCAAATCATGTTGTGGGTGTGACCACAAAAAGTAGAACTGCGCAGCAGAGAGGGCGATACGAAGAAAGAGTGCACGAAAGCTGGAAAAGTTGGTTAAAAGATATCGTATTATGAATGCACAGCGCTCCATCTCAAATCGCACTGAGATGGACACGACGAATGAAAGAGGACAACGTTGTTGGAAATATCGCAAATCACAGAGGTTTTTAAACGCTTGTAATGGGTGAAGTAAAACATATTGGGGGTGTGGCCTCAAAAAGTAGAATTGCGCAAGAGAGAGGACGATATGATGGAAGAAGAGCGCACGAACGGTGGAAAAGTTGGTTAAAAGTTATAATATGAATGCACAGGGCTCCATCTCAGATTACAATGAGGTGACAATACGAATCAACGATGGTAACATTGGTTGAAATGCCGCAATGCACACAGGTGTTTGTTGTTGTTGTTATGCGCAGTTTAACGTCCCAAATCCAGCTTTGATTATGAGAGATGCCGTAGTGGAGGGCTCCGGAAATCTAGACCACCTGGGGTTCTTTAACGTGCACTGACATCGTACAGCACACGGGCCTCAACATTTCGCCGCCATCGAAATGCAGCCACCGCAGGCGGGTTCGATCCAGCGATCCTCAGATCAGCAGGCGACGACCATATCCACTAGACCACCGTGGCGGGGCCACACAGGTTTCTAAAAGCTTATGATGGGTGAAGTAAAACATATCGGAGGTGTGACCTGAAGAAATATAACTGCACTAGAGAGAGGACGATATGATAGTATAAGAGCGCACGAGCGCAGGACAAGTTGCTTAAAAGATATTATGTTCTGAAGGCGCAGCGCTCCATCTCAAATTACAATGAGGTGACAAGACGAATGAGTCAGGGTAACGTTGGTTCAAATATCGGAATGCACACAGGTTTTTAAAGCTTTGTGAAGGTGAAGTAAAACATTATAGTTGTGACCTCAAAAAGTTAGACTGCGCCAGAGCGAGGGCGATATGACGGAAAAAGAGCATACGAACGCTGGAAAAAGTGGTTAAAAGATATTGTGACGGGTGCAGTGAAGAGGAGGAAGAAGAAGCGCATTGGCATTTGTCGCTGTGCGCGTGATCTTCGTGTTGCGTCGTGTTGGCTCTCGACTGCTTTCTCGAACCAACAGGATCCTCTACACGATAATAAATCGTCGTACGACGTTTGGTGGAAGTGCCGCGTATCCCCTTGAGTCTCATCCTGGAGCTACGCAGCCGAAGGTTGCCGACTGCATCAGCAGCTACACTGTAAAAAAAAATGGGCCCCGAATACGGAGAAAGTTGGAGGTAAAATGCTGCCAACCTACTTACGTAATCAGAAAGCATCAAAACCGAGATTACGGAGAATTCTCAATACGTACAGTGCATTTATATTATACGTAGAGATTTCAAAAAGGCATTACTACCTCGACCCGTAATAAAGAAATGGATGGTCCTGTATTGGATTGGCTGCTTCGTGAAGTACTTACCACACATTACCTATAATTTCAATATTGACCATGCCAAAAAAGCAAATGTGCTCTTTGTATGGTCAATATTAAGTGTCTGTAGCATATTCAAATAATGACAGCATATTCCCTCTTGCACCAAAACCAAATTTTATTCCGTAGAAAATCATACAATAAAAGCATAACATACATTTCATGGCTTTATTTTGCACATTATACAATGGCACAGAAGTAGGACAACCTCTTGCAACTCAAGTTTGTGATGTTTTTGTTTGCAATACTAACTAATATCGCAACAAAGTGCAGGTTTGTTTACCCAGGAAGGTAAAAGGTAACTCTTGTAAGCCCAAACACACCACTCTAGTACAGACGCAGTGAACTTTGAAAACATCCAGCGCCACTGCATGTGTACCTAGTCTTATCAGATCATCACAAATGTGGGAAAGCTTTCTCAAAATACTTCCCTACAAAGTGCAACTCTTTCCATACACAATATGCATATCACCTACCAGATTACCTTTAGCAGCTGGGTCATTCCACGCCAAATGTCCCAGACATTCATATCAGTGCACTATCTGCCCTCGGAAAGTATTTCTTGGAAAAAAAAATTTCTTGTCTATTACAGTGATTTGAATTTTGCCGTAGTGGGTGAAACCTAGGTTGCAAAAAAATACTCTAAAAAATACAATACTCCATGGAACGCCTTAAATACCTGCTATTTACTTGAAAAAGAAATGGCCCTATCTTATTATCACCCATTGACGGCCACTGCTATGTCTCACGATGTGCTTTGTGGTGAAGCAATGCTGCAATTCTGTGCCCATTTTGATTATTCTTTAAGAATTCTAACAATATTACAGACACAATAGTACTACACCACGTGGCTGGATAGTTGGCAGTAAGTGTGTCAAAAATGTATTGAGGTCGATGACCGAGTAGTTTCAAAGCGGAAGGGGCGCAAACATAAAAAAATGTGTGAAATGCCCCATGTTCAGGCACATCTAGAGTAGTGATGCGTTCCAAGTAAAAATGCACGCCTGGTCTCATTTGGAAGAGTAAACAAAGGAAATTTATTTGTGAAAGTTTAATCGGAGTGATATTTGTTTTAGGCGAGAAACAAAAATTTATGTTGAGCGTTCACGGCGTGCCTGGGCACGGGCGCGTAATTCCGCTTCACTGCGCCGCCACACTTCCTTGGGGCAACGGAAATATGCGGCGCCCACGCGGGTGGCAAGATCATGTGCTTCTGTGAGTTTTCATGTTTCTACACGCATTTTCAGCTTTCCGCAGTGCCGCCGACGAAGTGTCAGGGAAAACGAGAGATGGTTTGTTTAAAATATTATGTAATATAAGTGCCTAGCAGACACCGGGAATACACTTATAGACCTTTTTTATGGGCAGCTTGCTTCAACGTGACTCGCGCCATTCAAGCCATTCGATAAGATTGACTACCTTCATGTCCAGCAATGGATCAGTGGTGTCTGCTGCAGCCTCCAAACAATTATCTTAACTCCAGCCGAATCTTCTGAGAACTTTGTAGACATGCTACAAGAGCTAAAGTTGCACCACTTCGTGAGCAAGCAGCAAGCAAAATATTTAAGAGAGCTGAAAACGAACCTCAAGGGCGACGAGTTAATTCTTATTTTGGACTCCGCAAAGAATTATAGTTTCCTTGTGCAAGATGTCCCCAATCATACCACTGGGTAAACACGCCAGCCACATTACATCCCTTTGTCGCATACCGTCGCTGCACGGAAACTGGCTCCCTTCGGGCAGAATCATTTGTTGTGATTTCGGACTGTCTCGAACACACTACAGCTGCAGTGGCTGCATTTCAAGATGAGGTACTCAAATTCCTAAAACATGAACTTCCTAATGTCAAAAAAGTTCACTACTTTCTGGCGGTGCATCTTCACAGTACAAAAACAAGAAAAATATTGTAAACTTGTGCTACGATGAAAGACTTTAGTTTAGCTGCAGAGTGGAACTTTTTCGCAACCTCTCATGGTAAGAGCGCTTTTATGGGGTTGGCGGCACCGTGAAGCGGCTGGCAGCCAGGGCAAGTCTTTAGAGAACCTACAAGGGACATATCCTTACACCCCACGAGCCTTTTACCTGGTCAGAAAAAAATATCAAAGGTATATTTGTGCTCTGGGTGCAGGAGAGAAGGGTTGCAGAAACGAAAGTTGAGCTCTCAGCAAGGTTTGAGTCTACAATCTCCCTCAAAGGTACGCGCACGTTTCACCATTTCGTGCCATCATCACTGACCACTGTTAATGCCGGGCTTACCTCCTACTCAGCAACACAGGCATTTCAATTGGCGAAGACCATACATCGGCAACGGAAGAACTGCAACCTCCGCAGAGATCGAAAACTGGGCACACAACCCAAGTTCTGCGTCTGTCATACGTGCACATGTAGTAACGTGGCAATGAAATAGTGCTCAGCTCCGACTACTAACCGGCAGCCTTTAATGCCCTTCCGAAATGTTCTGCCAGCCGTATACACTGTTGGCAAGTTTTCAGCAACGTGAAAACTCACAGCAGCACATGATCTTCCCACCCGCGTGGGCACAGTATTTCCATTGCCCCAAGGTAGTGTGGCAGCGCAGTGAAGCAGACTTACGCGGCCGCGCCCAGGCATGCCACGAACGCTCAACATAAATTTTTGTTTCTCGCCTAAAACAAATATCACTCCAATTAAACTTTCACAAATGAATTTCCTTTGTTTACTCTTCCAAATGAGACCAGGCGTGCATTTTTACTTGGAACGCATCACTACTCTAGATGTGCCTGAACATGGGGCATTTCACACATTTTTCTATGTTTGCGCCCCTTCCACTTTGAAACTACTCAGTCATCGACTTCAGTACATTTTTGACACACTTACTGCCAACTATCCAGTCACATGATGTAGTACTATTGTGTCTGCAATATTGTTAGAATTTTTAAAGAATAGTCAAAATGGACACAGAATTGCAGCATTGCTTCACCACAAAGCACATCGTGAGACATAGCAGTGGCCGTCAATGGGTGATAACAAGATAGGGCCATTGCTTTTTCAAGCAAATAGCAGGTATTTAGGGCATTCTATGGAGTATTGTATTTTTTAGAGTATTTTTTTGCAACCTAGGTTTCACCCACTACGGCAAAATTCAAATCACTGTAATAGACAAGAAATTTTTTGTTTCCATAAAATACTTTCAGAGGGCAAATAGTGCACCGATATGAATGTCCACAATATTTTACAATACAAATGGAGAGGGTGGAGCGCAATGTTTGGGACGTTTGGCGTGGAATGACACAGCTGCAAAAACATCCTTAAAACGACACTCAGTTAAGTGATTCAGATGAGACACTTGTGCAATGATTTATGAAAGTAGGAGAAGCCAAGCAAGCGCAATGCACCATAAAAGCAAACAAACAAGAAAATGTTGTGGGCACCTAGATGTGGCACATTTAGTCTTATTCGCAGACCACGCTGTAGTTGGATAGCACAAGAGTGTGGTAGACAATGCACACAAGGTTTCATGTGAAGCACTGTATTTGACAACAAGTTGATGCTGCGTGATTACAACCTAGCACATGAGATATCATGGCCGTAAAAAACACCTGAGGAGAGAAATCAGTCCAGCTTCATTAACTCGAAAAGCACAAAAGCTTAAGCGGCATTCCGCCCTGACCTTTTTTATATGCAACAGTGCTGTGTACATAACGATTATCGATGGAAAAGGTTTCGCTGATGAAGCACTTGTTGATGCGACGTCCCTCTCCAACACTTCACTATACATGAAATTTCTTGGGGCTTATTTACTATATTTACTAAAGGTAGAGAAAGGAAGCCATGCAAGCCTAACCATTTCCCTATGAGTGAAATTATTTGGAGCTTTTTTACTAAAGATAAAGAAAGGAATTTTACTAAAGATAAAGAAAGGAAGCCATGTAGGCCTACCCACTTCACTATGTGTGAAATTATTTGGGGCTTATTTACTAAAGATAGAAAAAGGAAGCCATGCAAGCCTAACCACGCCATGCGAGCAAGGAAGAAATGTAGCAAGCGCCCAGTTGTGGCACATTTCGTGTCCTCATCAGACAGTTATTGGACAGCACAGCTGTGTGACAGACAATGGCCAAGAGCTTTCGCATGAATCATTTTACTTGACACTAGAAATGGTACTGCATGACTATCAAATAGTACAAGGCATGTAGTGGCTGGAAAAGACACCTAGGATGAAAAGTCACCTCATTATCAATGGCTTGGAGAGCACAAGAGCTTATAGAAGTGTGTCTTGCCACCATGACCTTTTTTAGATGCAACAGTGTTGTTGTGTACATAAAGGTTATCGATGGAAAAGGTTTCGCTGCTGAAGCACTTGTTCATGTGACGTCCCTCTCCAACACTTCACTATATGTGAAATTTTTTGGGGCTTATTTACTAAAGGTAGAGAAAAGAAGCCATGCAAGCCTAACCATTTCTTGAACTGGTATAGTGCATTATGAAACAAGAGAAACGGCCAAGCAGACCGACACAAGAGGACAGAGCGCTAACTTCCAACCATTTCCCTATGCGTGGAATTATTTGGATCTTTTTTACTAAAGATAAGGAAGCCATTTAAGCCTAACCACTTCACTATGTACGAAATTATTTGTGGCTTATTTACTAAAGATGGCGAAAGGAAGACTTGCGAGCCTAACCACTTCACTATGCATCAATTATTTGGAGCTTATTTACTAAAGAGAGAGAAAGGAAGCCATGTACGCCTAACCAGTTCACTATGTGGGAAATTATTTGGGGCTCATTTACTAAAAAAAGAGAAAGGAAGCCATACAGCTACACCATGCGAACTCAGACGCAAGAAATAGTGCACGCACATTGCATAACACACATTGTAGTCTCTATAATTACGCACTGTTGTGGCACAGAACAAACACATTACAGACAATGAGAGAAGCTCAATGGCATAATCTGCGACTAAGCTGCTGTGCTTAACCTGCAAAATTCAGTTTTCTTCCTTAAGTAAGACGTTTGCCTTATGTGGTGATTCCGCTTCATTATCTTTGAAGTGTAGAGATGCTCTTGAATGCTGTCCAGCACCCCAGTTTGTCCTCCTAGGTGGATTAGTGAGGAACAGGTGCCTGCAAAACGAAAAGGTACAACATATCCTTAATTAACAAAGGAGCCTGCAAACTGTATTATAATATTCTTTATTAAGACTGTATAATGCCTCTATGCAAAGAAAAATTAGCTTAGATGCTATCAGTACTGCAACATTTAGGTCAGACTGGTACGGTCAGCAAGCATACAAGAGGTCTAGTCACATTTCCAGCTACTGTATGACACCACAGCGGTGCCAGCTGCATGAGGTGAAATTTAAAAGCAGTGCAGGTTGCATCATCTTGCACACCTTAGTACAGTTCGTATTCTGTATCAAGGCTGGTATGCAGAGTGCTGTATGCAATATAGCAAATAAGTCTTAGGTTATGCGGGTTCATGCCTCTCATCTGCAGGTACGGTATGCTGGCTGCTGGACATTGCGGAATTGTGGAATAATTTTGAAAACCTGAACTGCACAAATACCCTGTGCTATTTCCTTTCTCTTATATCAATGCTGGTTTATGATTGGATTAAAGCAGCATACTAATGACAAGGTACGCAGTTGTACCCAATGCAAAATTGGGTGTGTAAAGACAACCTGCCCATCGCTTTACATGCCCAGTTAAAGCAATGGATAGTTCAGTGAACAACAGGAAATACAAAAAATGGTGGCATATCTGCTTTCTTCACTGCAAATGACGTTGAAAGATGATAGTCTTCTGCTGGCCCTGATATTTCTGTATTTATTTACAGATTTCCTGCATTGCCATAGAGGCATTACGTAGGGGAAAAAACACAACCAGTAAAAAAGAATGTGTTGCACACACACACACATACACACACACAAGGAGATCACTAATATTATCATAGAAACATAAGCATGGCTCAACAAATGCATTTTAAAGACACTTAGTACATACATTCATTTCTGAAGGGTGATGTTGCAACATATAAAAAGATATAAATCATCTGTTATGTTTAGTAAGTCATCTGTTAAGCTATTCTAATTCGTTATTGTTTTAGGAAAGAACAAGTAAAAAAGTGTTGCTTCTGTATTTAAAGGTAGAAATGTTTTCGTTGTTGTCACAGCGAGTAGATGAGTAGTGCACTCCAAAAATGTAGTTATAACGATTAATACCTGTGTTAGAGTTGTATATTTAGTGCAATAGTTTAAGCCTTAAATTTTGTCTATGTACACGGAGCAGATCCCATCCCAAAGTGGCCTTCATTTCAGAAACGCTGGAGTAGGGGCTGTAATTCTTTAAAACAAACCTTGCTCTCCTCCCATGAGGAATGCAATGGGGATTTTGCTGAATTCAAGTTTCCTGCATTTGCCCTGCTCTTTCGCCATGTGTTCAGGCATTTTATTACTTTGGTGTCTCTTCAAGACCATTTCTAATGGGCTGATTTTTCCATTTACTAGTTTAGAAACCAGTCCAACGTGTATTATAATTAAATGAATGCTCCAGATCATTGTTATGTACATATATCTTTCCTCAATTAAGCCTGAGGTTTCTTTGCGCTTTATCGAGTTGACACACATGACACCGCACCACTAGTGCTAATAGCTCGCTTGGCTTTCACCACCCAGGTGAATCGGTTTTGGCCAGGCAGTTAGTTGAATCAAGTGATAGACAGACAGAGAGACAAAGTTTTTTTCATGTTTAAGTAGCCCAAGAAAGACTGGCACCTTTATCAGGGGACATTAAGCATTTTCGAAACACCTAGGTCTGGCTGAGATGTACAGTAAATGAAAAGTGAACCAGTGTTACTTGATCGTCTTGGACAACAGCATTCCCTACACGTTTAGTGACTCTGCGTTGGCTTTCCCTAGAAGCTGCAGTCCCTGTACTTGGCAATGAGAAATAACCTGCAGATCCCTGATAGCACTACACTGGCAATCCAACTGGGTCTGTTGTTCGCATGCCAATACCCCTCGTTCTCCCGTGGTAGTGAGGCAGGAACCTAAAACTCGTGTAGTTTTCCCCCGCACTTGTGAATATGTTTCTACTTCTTAATAAATGCCAGTCTATTCTTTCATCTGGAAACGTCATTACCTCCAAATGTGTATTAATTTTTTTTCTGCTGACAACATAGTGTCCACAATCTATACGGTTAGGTTGCTGCAAGCAATCATTGCTGAAGTGGGGCGTAAGGAGCTGCAGGCGTTCTGTTATGTGTAAAGGTATTTCTAATGTTGTGTGTGTGTGTTTGATTATTTGTCTAGTCATAATGCTTGTAGTGATGGCTGACAGTTCTCTAAATAACAGACCTGAGTGTACACCACAGGTAAGAATAACACAAAATTTCTTTTATAATGTTGGCTCTCAGGCATCCCTTACACACATAGTGAAATGTATATGGTGCCACAAAGTAATGTGCCAGATAACAGCACTTTAATCTCATGCAGCAGGCTAAAGCTTTCTCTGGGGGGACTTATGAATCAGGCACTACGGCACGATCTCAGACTCTGGTCCTATAACTTGCGCAGTACATGTTAGTAAAATATGCATGGCAAACTAAAGGTGACACTCAAAGATGGAAATTACATTGTGAGACTGGTGGCAGCTAGACAACAGTAAGTTGACCATCAAGAGGGGGGAAAAAACTTGCCTTTGCTTGAGTTCCACTGTATTAAAGCACCAATTGGATACATCAGGATGAAAGTCTGATACACGTAAGGGACATTTGGCAGGCTGCTGCTAGTAGGCCACAGAGCGCTTCTCTGAACCAATGCTTCCTGTGAAAACAATTGAATAATAAGAAGCGAATCATGGAAATAAATACTATACAAGATATACCTTACGCCCTTGCAGATTGAAACTCTACATATCTCTACACATACAGTTAAGGCGTAACAGTACAATAATCGCTATCCTTGTTATGATTTATCACATGGCCATTAACCCCATGAGATTGCAGTAGCGCGTTCCTTGAAAATGAAAATGCACATATTCTAGCTCTTTTTCACAAAAAACATCAAAATGTGTGGCAAATACAGTGCAGCTTCTTCACGTAAGATGTGCCTACAAAACGTCTGTTCAATTAGGAAAATCTTAGCTGGTGGTCAAAAAAATTCCGAGGAATCCTCAGTGATCACTCAAGTGATACCAAGACAAAATCTCATGCCTTTTGTAGTCAAAACATGACTTTGGCGTCTGAACACTGAACCTTTAGTGGTGGAACGGGTTTTTTGCTGCCATTGTCATTACTGTTCAGTCATGAGCATGACCGACTTCCATCATAATTCTGTAAAGTGTCCTTCTCTTACTATCATAGTATCAATTTCTAAACCCACTGCACTAATTTTAGAGTTGCAATCTCTTTTGCTTAGTCATGATCGCATTGTAGGACATCATTTCATGCATGTGACAGTAACTTGTGTCACATCCTTAGACCTGTACCTTTCATTAGGCGATCATGATGACCACTTTCCCATAGCAGTAGTTCCTAATTTTTACTTTTTGTGAGGTATGATTGCCATGCTTTAATTATGCTTGTGGTCATTATCATGGTGTACTGTATCAGTGTTACCTGAACCTTGAGTGGTGTACAGACATTGACTTGTGACCCTTTTATTCATTTTTCAGTTTTTTGTCTATTTACCCACCTGCATTGTGAGGCTAATAAGCATGATGAAGCATTGCTCTCATGTTCATTATGGTTAGCAATGTCTATCTTATATTTAGACACATGGTGCATATTATGATGTCCACACTGGTTGGCAGCGCAAGGTATTTGTGCTCTTTGACTAACAGTTTACCATGGAAGACATTACAAAACTCTGCATAAGTGAACTTAACAGTGTTCCTAAAAATGAACAACAAAACGGGTTGTGCTGTTCTGCTTAAAAGGCCTGAAACTACAGAAGAAATGTTTTGTGTATGCCCAACCATAAAAGTGCAGGCAGCGAAACAGATGTCCTCATAGTACCGGGGCTTTGCACTGGTATGCAAGTGATAAGGTATTTGTGCTCTTTGACTAACAGTTTACCATGGAACACATTACAAAACTCTGCATAAGTGAACTTAACAGTGTCCCTAAGGATTAACACCAAAATGGGTTGTGCTGTTCTGCTTAAAAGGCCTGCAACTACAGAAGTAATGTTTTGTGTGTGCCCAACCACAAAAGTGCAGGCAGGGAAACAAATGTCCTCATAGTACCAGGGCTTTGCATTGGTATGCAAGTGATAAGCTTTGGCGTGTTCCAACATTAGCAATTCCAAGGTGTAATAGTGGTAACTACAACCTAATGTTGCTACACCATATTGAAGAAACATAAAAGCGCACAGAGCACACGGACGAGGAGAGGCACAAAAAAAAAAAATACGCATGCAGGCGCTACTTTCAACACCCTTTATCATTGCGATACCCATGCTACTTATCCACCACGTAATCTGCGATATCCTGTGCACATAAGTCTGAGGTCATTAAAACTTGACACAATTCAAAACAGTGTTGTCATACTCAGATAATCAAATTCTTGTTTTTGTCAGTGCAATTTATGGCTTGCTCAAACACATTTCACCCACCTTTACAATCTCTTGTGCCTCGATAATCTCCCTTGTTAGCTAATTTCTGTTCCGGCGCACTGTTCTGCACATGTTAAACAATGGAACACAACCACACTCCTTACAATGCAGTGCAAAAAAACCACCAGCCATGTTCTTGACATTATAACCGTGCTCACTTATGCACTCACTAAGCCTACAGCCGGTTTAGCCAACATAGCTGCGACCACATGTCAATGGTAGGCAATAAACAACACATTCAGCGCATTCCACAAACCTGTTGTCTTTTGTGCAGTTCTTTCCGCTGCCATGATTCCTGTGTGTGTTTGGAGTCGTGACCTTTCCAGCTTGTTTGCTGCTGAAAAAACTACATGCACGTTTGCTTGCTGAGCAATTCTTTTTAAATTGTGGGAGGCCTTGTGTATGTGAGGTAACACACTTACGCGACTGCTCTGCTGTTGTTTGACCAACTTTTTTCAAGCCTCGAGATACGCTCAGCCACAGAGACAACTAAAATCTGGGGATAGCCAGCATCAGTCAGTCTTATTTTTGATGGCCATAGCTTACAGCAACCAAGTGATGGCACGAATTCATTAAGGCATTCTTGAAACTACTGCCCTCTTTACCAGTTTTGAATCAGCCAAGTTGTAAGCTACTGCCCTCTTGAATGAGCCGAGTGGTAAGGGAGCAGTGCCGTACTTGCACGTGGCTCGTAAAACCAGCAGGAGCCACTGAGACTTCACTAGTCTCTGTGGTTGGGCGTATCTTGAGACTTGAAAGGTTGGTCAAACACCAGCCAAACAGTTTGAGCGAGGGAGTCACACAAGTGTGTTACCTTACATATACAAGGCCTCCCACAATTTGCAAAAAAATTCTGAGCGAGCAAACGGGCACATATTCCTGTCAGCGCCAAGAAAGCTGAAAAGGCTGTCCAAGGTCACGGCTCCAAACCCACACAGCAATCGTGGCTGCAGAAAGAACCGCACAAAAGATGAGAGCTTTGTGGAATGTTCTGAACGTGTTGTATATTGGTTATCACTGACACGTCATCGCATCCACGTAGGACACACTGGCCGTTGCCTTAATCAGCGCTTCAGTGAGCAGAGTGATAATGTCAAGAACGTGACTTGTGGTTTTTGGCAATGCATTGTAAGGAATGCAGTTCTGTTCTGTTTAACACATGTAGAATAGTGTGCTGGAAGAGAAATTAGCTAACAAGGGAGACTATCGAGGCCCAAGAGATTGTAAAGGTGGGTGAAATGTGTATGAGCAAGCCATAAATTGCAGTGACAAAAACAAGAATCTGATTATCTTAGTACGACAACAGTGTTTTGAATTGTGTCAAGTTTTGGTGAAATCAGACTTATGCACACAGGATAAGGCAGATTAGGTGGTGTATAAGTAACACCGGTATCGCAGTGATAAAGGTTGTTGGAAGTAGCACCTGTATGTGTGTTTTCCTTTTCTTTTTTTGTGCCTCTCCTCATCTGTGTGTTCTGCGTGCTTTTACATTTATTCAAGTTAGCCTTGCACCTTTATTCCTGCTTTGCTTTACTTTTGGGACAAATAAAGAAAGAGCTGTAGATAAGTACTGGAAACTACATGTGAATGTTGCAAGTGGGAGTTGAATATGGCTAATGGATCCACACTTTTTCATGGTCCCCAAGCACCAATCAATGTGTGCTTTGAAATCAAAATCATGTGGAATAAAGCTGGAAGGCAAGATGGACCACTTGAGATAACTTGTGCTGTACAAAATATAACGCATGATTAAAAAGGGTCGTGAAACGTTTTCTGGAAAATTTTTTATATGTATAATTTGGAATCCTGTCTCTCCAATACATGATATACACCGTTTCCTTGCATCACATGTGGATTTAGAATGATGAAAACACAGTTTCGATTTCCCCAGCACACACGTCCCTCAACGCTACAGCTGACGTCATCTTAGTCGGCACCACAGCCTCATAAATTGGCGCACCTTTGGGGGCAATGGGAAAACAAACAGTGCTCCAGCCTTGCCATCATACAACGGTACCACATGGGGCTCAAGTATTTTCTTACTTTCTAGCATTCATATGAATCCATTATATCACAGCAAACAATATGTATGCCTTCAGTGATGTCAGTGAATTAGCCCATGCCAGCCTGTGGTCGTTTCCGATCGCAAAAAGACTAGGATTTCAAATGGGTGTTATTAAATGTACACTGAATGTCGCACCAAGATATTTTGGAATTGGCACGTTCAATGCTCACTGAGGCACTGAAATTAGAACAAGGCAGCTCTGCATTCTTTTCACGGCCCCTTCAGGATCATTAGCAGTGGTGGAACAGGCATGCCATCATTTAGGATACATTTTGGTTTAAGCAAGAACCTGCTTTCACACAACAGAACACATTTTAGGAAGGAGTGTAAAATATGAATTTGCACAGCATATTAGGTGAAATACTTAATATTTACAGAACTACAATACGTCATATTACAGTTATATCAAAAAGGTACTCTAAGCAAAAATTGCCATTGTAGCTGCATTGTTCAATATTATTATCCTGTTGTAGGGCTGCTTTTACAATCTCGCCTTGTAGCATGTTTGCATGTTTGCTGTACCTTGAACAATCTAACATAAACACAAGGATGGGGAACAAAAACTTGCAAATGACAGCAATGCCACATATGTCTAAACAAAGCTTACATTGAAGACATCAAGAGGTTTCTTTAAACATGCAGAACTTCCCCTTGATAACTGCGCATGAAGTCATGCGAGAACTCCTTAAACTGCAGCCAAAAGACCTGCCCTTGCAACAATGGACAGTTGCAATGGATGTATACTCTAACAGCAACTTGAGAGAAAGCAGTTTCTAACCCTTAGCTCTCTATTTTGTCTACAATAGCCAGCAGTCAAGTGCTCTGATGTGGCAGTGTCGACAACTATGCTGAACAATGTGCAAGAAAACATTAAATGAAGCTACTTTCTCACTACAAAAGTTCCTTTAGTGGGCTCACCACCACTACAGTAGCGGTAGAAAAAGAACTGTACAGTGGAAGAAAATTTGAACTACATACATGAGAGAGAAATGCAGCTGAAAATAGCAGCAGCAAACGGGATAGATTTTAGTGGCCGCACTGATAGATATGATTACTCAATTTATCAAGGTGATGACTATGTTGTGCTTAAGGTTATGATTAGTTTTACAAACCAAGGAGCATTTGTAACATTCTGGCATAAGCTTCATGTAATATTTCTCCAGAATTCCCTTGGTAAGGTGGCACAAACGACCACAATCGACATAATTGGGTGGAGCAGTTAGCCATTTTACAGGTGGGTCGGTAACTGACAAGTTCAGGAATTTATACACACACCCCTAACACCCTCTCAGTTAGATCCCCAAGCACCCCTAAAATTTTCTGGATAACCAATGACTTGGTATCCCCCCCCCCCCCCAGGCACTATTGTTATGATTGCACCATAGTAACCCCCACTCCCCAATTCAAATTCTGGATAAACCCATAACAAGCACAATGGTTTATGTGAAATGTAAAAGTCCTAAAACTTACAAATGCCTTGGTTATTAAATGCAAGCTAGCAGCTAAATCACGTGTGTAAAGTTGTTACCTTTGCACTGGTTGAGCTGTACATACCTTTCTAGTCCACTTGCTGCGTAACATCGATCATTGTTTCGGCAGTGACCATTTCCTCGTTGATGCGGCCTTCACGTCATATCTGCGACAGATGCATGAGTTTATTCCTGTGATTATAAAGAAGATTTTAGCATTCAGCACGTGAAGTATACTACTCGTAATCAACTAAACTAAGTCTTAGCATGTTTTTTTTTTCATAGCTTTTTCTATGCCTGCACTAACTCCTTGAGTGAGCATTTGATGTTAAATTCTTTATCGAGCTTTTTTATTTTTTGCACTTTCAAACAAAAGCTACCGTCTTAATGATTTAATTAAATGAATAATTGAACCTTGTTTACTGCAAAAAGGACAAAATATTTTGCACATGCTCACAAGTATACCTTCCTAATTCCGCACTTCATTAAGCTGACACATCCTTGAAATGATGCAAACAATGCACCCACTTGAGCTTTCTCAGACCAACGAATGTACAAAACGAAACTTCTGAATAATTTTAGTTTAACCAACTTCTGTGGGCGTAGGGCAGCTAGTTCACGCGAACAAGATCTTCGGTGGTGATCACACACCCAAGGAGATATATTTTATTTTTCAATGAATCGGAGGAATTTTCAAGCCATTAGACCAGAACAATTATAAATGCCTCGTCGAGCCGATCCTATATAACATGTTGCAGAGTGCCGTCAGTACTGCTGCTACGTTGCCAGTGAAAGAACAGTAACTATGTGAATCGGTTTTAGGAACAGAAACTGTTGTATATAAAATAGAATTTTACACGTAGAGATTTCACAAAAAGAGCTTCTAAGTCGTTTTCTAAGGACGATTCTTTGCCCGGGCCGCTCCCTCATCGGTGCGCGTTTTCCGCTCGACTCCGCGGTGAGACGCACTTTGACCCGACGGTAAACACACGAGAGATGGAAACGCAGCCAGATCTCACGATATACGTGAGTAGATTGTGCCGTATTTCGGCGCCGCAGCGCACCTGGGGCGTAAGCAGATGTTCCCGGACCACCACCATCACTAAATGAGGAACAGACACACGGAGCGACCGTGCTTCAGTTCCGACAGCGGTTCCGACAAGCCGAAACGCACGCCGACACAACCGCTCACCTGGCCACGCGTATGCGAGAAATATTTTGTGCACGGCCGCTGCTCTAGTATCCTCTAATAAAAAAACAAAGTAATTTTTTATCTCGTGCTACCGTTTCAACACAAACAAAACTGTACCCTCCTCTACACAATGTCTGCTTTCGAGTATTCTTAAGCATACAGTTTAAAACAATTGACATAATACCATCCGCTCTGCGAAGCTAATAAGCGCGAAGTGAAAACCCAACGAAAAGAACCGCTGAAGTTCCAAGTCGTGGCCAGAGGTGCCTGCAACATTTAAAGTAATGATTCACACTGCTTGGCCTTATAAGTGTGCATCGTTACAAATCGTATACATGTAGTACATGCTGCACCTAATAATAATATTGTGCGAGAACTGAGGATCCTTTGGCAGTCCCTGGGCCGTAATATAGTTCCCTCGTACGTCCACTATGCTCTAACGATCACGAACATTCTATTCCACACTTTGCTGAACATGCACATGCCTAATATATAACTACCAAATGAATAACGACCGCAAAGTGAATCGCGAACCATAAGAATGGTGCGCATCGAAATCACTCCGCGATTTTCTATCAGCACACCTTGTTTTATCTACAATCATGCGCAATACTACGACAACGGCACGAATTGTTCTAATTATAGCTGCGCAGTGGGGGGATCGAAGCATAACAGCAAATACGAAGGCTATCTTTACACACTTTGCCGCTTTTTTTTTTCGGTGCGTCATATATAGGACTATACAGCAACTCCAACAGTTTTAGCAACAGCAGTGGTTAGCACAAGGCGAACAGGATGAGAAATCAATCACTCACCTCGAGGACTCTGAGAAAAAGAACAAAGACCGCCACTAAACAGCAACAGCACAGTTGACGATACATCCACCGGCGAGCACGACTGAAGCGACTGAAGTTCTCGTTGGCGCGCACGCGCTCCGGGCTGTGGCAGGGGAGGCGCCCTCTGTTCACGCTTGTTATACAAGGTGAACCGCTGACGGAAGGTGTGGAATGCTCTTCTCGTGAAGCGGTTCAGTAAAAGTGACAATCTTAATTGCTGCTGCAGGTTTATCAGCAAAATTGCGCGTGCAACCATGCATTTCGATGCATAGTGGAAAACCGTGAGATTATAGCACATATCCGTATTGTTTTAATGAACCTGGTTCCGTTCTGCGCTGTGAAGGAAGGAGCGTCCTTCTTTCGATTTAGTGAGCCATTTATTTTGCTTCTACGTAGGTAGCGTGCATGCTCTGAAACAACGCATAGGTGTACTTTTTTTCCTACGGTCGGACCGATCATTTTCTGCTGGAAAATCACGGAAATTTTTTACAGTGTACCATGACTGAGCCTGCCAACAATCAGCCTGGAGCCGCCGCCGTCCCTCCAGTCATCTGCGGCGGAGCCCAGCGGCAGCGGGACCCCCCTATCTTTAGCGGCGCAGGTGAGACCGACGCTGAAGACTGGCTATCCACCTACGAGCGCGTCAGCGAACACAACAAATGGGATGATGCGGCGAAACTGCGCGCTGTGTCCTTCTACCTCGCCGACGTTGCAAATTTGTGGTTTCACACCACGAGCGCGAACTGCCAACATGGTCTGTTTTCAAGACAGCCTTCGCGGAAGTTTTCGGCCGGCCGACCTTAAGAAAACTTCGAGCGGAGGAGCGTCTACGACAGCGCGCTCAGCCACCCGGCGAGTCGTACACGAGCTACATAGAAGATGTCGTGGATATTTGCGGCCGCGCCGATCCTAGCATGAGCGAAGAGGACAAAGTCAAAGTCAACGCATCGAGGACGACGCATTTCAAATGCTGCTCGCACGAAACCCTACTTCTGTCGCTGCCGTCGTCACTCTTTGCCAGAGCTTCGATGAGCTGCGTCGAGAAAGGGTCCTTACGCGCAGCTCTGTTACGCCCGCCCCCTCTCTCTCAAGCCTAACGCTCGCCTCCAACCTGTCGTCGGATGCGCTACTTCCCGGCCAAATTAAAGACTTCATTCGGGAAGAGGTGGCGCGGCAACTGTCTATGCTGCCTGTGAGCGATCCACCTCCTCAGCGTGACACGACTTTGGCTGCGCCCATCAGGAGGGCCATTCGCGAAGAACTTGCTGAGTCGTTAACTTTGGCGCAATCCATGACTCAACCCATGGCTCAACCTTGTCCTCCCGTGGCTGCACCGCTGACATATGCTGCAGCCGCAGCACGACCTGCATCGCCGGCATTCACGTTACCTGCGGCAATGCGACCGCAGACGTCGCCACCTCCTATGCCTCCTCGAATGCCACCGCGAACCCATGCCGTCCAGAGCCCCTGGCGCACACGAGACAACCGACCTATATGCTTCGCTTGCGGTTTCGCCGGCCACGTCGCGCGCTTCTGTGATCGCCGTATGCTGCCTGCTGGCCCAGCAGTGGCAGCGCCTGGATATGTGTATCCGCACAATCCTAATGCGCATGCCACGCGCACGGACCCAGACCCAGTCAGCTCGCCGTCTTCTCGGCGGCCTTTCGACAACCACCGCTCGCCGTCACCGCGTCGTCGTTCGCTGTCCCCCTTGCGCCGCCGCCAGTCACCTAGCGAGGGAAACTAGTTGCTGCAGTTCCGCAGGCACGAACTGCAAGCGTCGCGACTTCTACAAGGCCTGCACAGTCACCACGCAATTTACTGGACGTCATGGTCGAAGGAACTGCCGCAACTGCGCTTATAGATACAGGGGCAGCCGTGTCTGTCATACACGAAAAACTGTCGCCGACTGCGTAAGGTAACGACGCCGTTGGGTGGCATGTTGCTGCGTACCGCAAGCACGCAGAACATTGCACCGCTTGCGGCGTGTACCGCAAGGGTCGTTATTGATGGCGTCGTGTATGTTGTGCAATTTCTTGTGTTGTCTGCTTGCTCACATGACATCATCCTCGGTTGGGATTTCTTATCTCATCATCGTGCCATCGTAGACTGTGCCCGTGCCGAAGTAGCGCTTTTCCCGCTTGCTGATTTCGCGCTTCCTGACCCTTCTGCAAGAAAAGTCGCCAAGCTCACTGTTGTGCCGGACACGGATATCCCGCCCGAAGTGTCAGTGCTTGTGTCCGTATCTTGTTCCGCCGAGCCAGATGCTACCGTACTTTTTGCGCCGTCGCCTATTTTTCAACGCCGCAAGGCTCTGCCTCTCCCGTTCGCTATCCTCACCACTACATCCGGATTATCAACAATGCTTGTTTCCAATCCTTTTCCGTACAGCGTAACGTTACTGCGCGGAGAGTCACTTGGTCGTGTTGAGCCGATTGACCCGCTTCACGTTCTCGGAACTTCCGACGACACGCCGTGTTACCAGCTCGACGCCCTTACTTCTCGCACACATTGCGCATCGCCCCAATCCTCAATGTCGCCGTCGTCGTCGTCGTCATCGGCTGCGGCCGTCCTACAAGCTGCTTTGGACGACAACCTGCCGTCTTCTTACCGCCAGCAGGTGCTCGCGCTTCTTCAGGAATTTCGTTCCTCATTTGATTGTGACCAACCATCCTTAGGACGTACATCGAACGTCACTCACAGCGTTCACACTGGTGAGCATCCTCCGTTACGTCAGCGACCATACCGCGTGTCGGCAGCCGAGCGGAAGGTCATAAACGAGCAGGTTGACGATATGCTGCGACGTGGAGTCATCCGCCCTTCACACAGTCCTTGGGCTTCGCCCGTGGTATTGGTACGCAAGAAATACGGGTCAATACGCTTTTGTGTGGATTATCGTTGGCTGAATAAGATAACTCGAAAAGATGTCTACCCACTGCCCCGGATAGATGACGCACTCGACTGCTTACAAGGAGCGGAGTACTTCTCATCCTTAGATCTTCGCTCCGGCTATTGGCAAGTGCCGATGGCTGAAGAGGATTGCGAGCAAACTGCGTTCATCACACCCGACGGATTGTACGAGTTTACCGTAATGCCTTTCGGGCTCCGTAACGCGCCCGCCACTTTCGAGCGCATGATGGACACCCTTCTTCGCAACTACAGGTGGAAAACATGTCTGTGCTATCTCGACGACATCGTCGTGTTCTCGTCCGATTTCCCGACGCACCTCATTCGCGTGCGTGAGATATTGAATTGCCTCACATCTGCTGGCCTCCAACTCAATATCAAAAAGTGTCGTTTTGCTGTGCGCCAGTTAACAATACTGGGACACGTCGTGTCGAAGGATGGTGTGCTCCCCGACCCAGCCAAGCTTCGCGCGGTCGCAGAGTTTCCTGTGCCCACTACTCTTAAGGAACTCCGCAGCTTTATGGGCCTCGGCTCATACTTTCGGCGCTTTCTGCGGAATTTCGCTACTATCATCGCACCATTGAACAATTTGCTTACTGCTCGCAACGGCATCGCCGCGTGGTCAACTTCGTGTGATGAAGCCTTCCAGCAACTACGTCGCCTGCTCACTTCGCCACCGATCCTTCGCCATTACGACCCTACAGCACCAGCAGAGATACACACCGACGCCAGCGGGATAGGACTTGGTGCAGTTCTCGCGCAACGGAAAGATGGCTACGAGGAGTACGTCGTCGCGTACGCAAGTCACACTTTAAAGAAGGCAGAAGCCAACTACTCTGTGACGGAAAAAGAATGTCTGGCCATCATTTGGGAACTCACCAAGTTTCGTCCTTACTTATATGGTCGTCCATTCGACGTAGTTACCGATCATCATGCCCTCTGCTGGCTGTCCTCATTAAAAGATCCGTCAGGTCGCCTCGGTCGATGGGCGCTTCGCTTGCAAGAATACGACATCCGCGTCATCTATCGATCAGGCAGGAAACATTCGGACGCTGATGCACTTTCTCGATCACCGCTACCTCCCGAATTGGCCTCTGCGTCAACACCTTCCGTATCCTTGTCACCCATCGACGTCACCGATATGCCAGCGGAGCAACGTAAGGATCCACTTCTTTCGGCAATGTTAAGCTTCCTCCACGATCCATCCGTCGCACCCTCTTCTCGAGCACTCCGCCGCCAAGCCGTTCACTTTGCTGTGCGCGATGGCATACTTTACCGCAGAAATTATTTGCCCGATGGTCGGAAATGGCTCCTTGTGATACCACGGCATATGCGTTCCAATATCTGCGCTTATTTCCATGATGCTCCTCATAGTGGTCACGCCGGTGTTCTGAAAACGTATACCAGGCTAAGGCACCGTTTTTACTGGCATGGAATGTATAACTTCGTCCGTCAGTACATTCGGGCTTGCATGGCCTGCCAACGCCGAAAAATTCAACAGCGCCCTTCTGCAGAACTACAGCCGCTGCCTTGTCCACATCGTCCCTTTGACCGCATCGGCATCGACCTCTACGGGCCACTTCCCTGCAGCTCGACGGGTAACCGATGGATAATTGTTGGCGTCGACCACTTGACGCGCTACGCCGAGACTGCAGCGCTCCCAGCCGCCACTGCGCGTGAGGTCGCATTTTTCATCTTGCGGAACTTCGTTCTTCGACATGGAGCTCCCCGAGAACTGCTCAGCGACAGGGGGCGCGTGTTCCTCTCTGAAGCCATACAAGCCCTTCTCGCTGCGTGCAGCATCATTCACCGCAAGTCTACAGCCTACCACCCCCAAACGAACGGCTTGACAGAAAGATTCAACCGCACACTAGGTGACATGCTGACTATGTATGTTGCTTCGGATCACAGTAACTGGGACACCGTGTTGCCGTTCGTGACGTATGCATATAACACCGCGACACAGGCCACTACTGGATTTTCGCCATTCTTTTTTATGTATGGACGAGAGCCCTCGTGTACGTTGGACATGATGCTACCATACCGACCCGATACATCCGAATGCACACCGGTCTCTCAAGCGGCGAAATATGCAGAAGATTGTCGGCAACTCGCACGTACCCTTACGACCAGCGCCCAAAGTCGCGAGAAACTGCTCCATAACAGCGACGTACCCACACCTCAGTTCCAGACTGGCTCCCTCGTTTGGCTGTGGGTCCCACCTCACAGTCCCGGCCTCTCGACCAAGCTTCCTGCTCGCTGATGGCCCTTTCCGCGTCGTAGACCGTACCTCTGCCGTTAACTATGGCATCGAACCCTTGACACCATCTACCGACCACCGGCATCGCGGTCGTGACACGGTTCATGTCAGCCGACTTAAACCGTATTATGACCCCGGTATCCTACCAGCACCATAAGTCGCCAGGTTGGCTCCTCTTCTCGCCGGGGGGATATTGTAGTGAAGAGGAGGAAGAAGAAGCGCATTGGCATTTGTCGCTGTGCGCGTGATCTTCGTGTTGCGTCGTGTTGGCTCTCGACTGCTTTCTCGAACCAGCAGCATCCTCTGCACGATAATAAATCGTCGTACGACACGGGGAGTATTTATTGTGCGAGCGACAGCCTCCTGTAGTCCAGGCAAAACTACTCAGAGTGCTGCAGCTGTAAGGTTGGTTGGTTGGTCCTTGGGTATCTTGGCGCAACCCACTCTGGGGGATCGGCCATGAACCGGAAAAGAAATTTGTGTGGGAGAGAACTCCTAATAAAATACAAAAAAAATTGCAGTACGAATATGATAATCAAATTTAGGTTAAAGGAATAGTTTTCTGCGAAGTCTGAAGGCATATAATTATAAAAGAGAAGCGAACGCTATGGAGATTGGTTCTCACGTACTGAGATCATGATAGAAAAAAAAATGATAAAATAATGAACTGAGCAGATCAACATTTAATTCTTTTTGTCTCACGAAGAAAATCGCATACGGCCTTGCACACGTTCCTGTGACTAAATCCGAGGATAGTCGCACCAAGAGAGAGCACTACTGGAAGAGACAAATTTAAACCCATGTTTCTTAAGGGTATTTCCAGAAACCTTTTCCGTGGGATGTTGAATCTTCGACATGACATGAAGAAGTGCTCCAGAGACTCATCCTCATCACAATGCAGACACAACGGTGATTGAGCCAAACCAGACCTGTACATGTAAAAGTTCAGTGGGGGGACTCGGCATCGTAATTTAGTGATTGAGACTTCTGCTCTTCTAGTTTCGCACCATCTATTTTTCCACGGATAAGCCAAGTGTCCGAAGTCAGTGTTGGCTAGTGCAGATTTCTTAAAATTATTGCAGGTAGTATATTTTGAGAAGCGCGCAGCTGTAACAAACGCCGAAGTCGGCAACACAGAAATTACCGGGCCATTTAGACCTGACACTGCGAGCGCGTCCGCATATTCATTGAGTGTTATACCTTTGTGCCCAGGCACCCATATCAACCGAATGAGGCGTAAATGTCTGGGCAGAAGAGAATAGAATGCTTCTAGTGCACTTGATAAATTAGGCGCGCTGAGAGATGCACACACGGACAAACAGTCAGTTAGAACGGCGACTGATGAGAAGGACTGGGGCAATTTTCGTACAGCTAAGACGATTGCCAATAGTTCCGCTTGGAAAATGGGCGTGAAGTCCGGTAAACGAATTGAGAAGGACGAATTCAGAGATGAGGACACAATACCAACAGCTGCCTTCTCTTCCCAGACTGACGCATCAGTCGCTATCACCATTTTTGTGTCTATCTGAGCCAGGTGATCTTCTAAGAGGCCATTGAGGTAAGAGTGAGACAGGTGTTTAGCGTTACTTGGGAATATATTATCAAATTCAATTGCAATTGCTTGCACAGTGTCATTTAGCACGACAACTTCACTTAGGTGCACTTGTAACGGATCCAAGAGTGACTGCGCAAAAACGACTTGGGGGCAACGTAATCTAGACCAATGATGGGTAAAAAATGTGGCCGATTGATTAATAAAAATATATTGAGACCTCCTCTGGGGAGATGCATAAATTTTTAGAAGTGTTCGCACTGTTAGGACATGGAACCTTTTATGAAGAGAAGGAAGGCGTGATTCCTGATATAATACACTGATTGCGACAAATTTCGGGAGCCCAAGGCATAAACGTAATGCCTCGCGTTCTAGAAGTACCAATGGCCTGATTTTGTAAGCAGGTGCCCCAGAAAACAAGACGCAGCCAAACTCAAGTATCGGTCGGATATACATGCAGTAAACCATAATGAGGACGTCACGACGAAGCCCGGAACGAATGGAGCTGAGCCGACGAAGAATCCCCAACGCACGAGCTCCCTTAGCTGCTATATTTTCGATGTGTTGACTCCAGTTCAGTTTTTCATTGTAAGTGACCCCTAAATACATTAGCGAGTCAACTTGCGGAATAATGTTTTGTTTATACGACAACGTGATATGCACCGGAACACTTTGGTGAAAAACTATAAGCGCACTTTTCCCGATGTTTAAGGATAAGTTAATTCCTTCTAGCCACGTCTCAAGCCTGTCCATGTACGCCTCCAGCTTGTGCCCCACATCAATGTCTTCGTCGTCGTCGTAGCTATGCTGTGACTTGACTCCCGCCGGGGATGCGCCGTCCTGGTGCTGGCGTGTATTAAAATGGCGCATCAGAATTGTACCTTTTGAGGCGCGAAACATGCATGATGTCACTGAGTGGTGTAGCAGTTGAGGAGGGGGGAGAGACTGGAGAGATCTCATAGGTGACAGGAGTCACCTGGCGTAGGACGCGGTAAGTTCTGAGGTAGCGTGACATGAACTTTTCGACGCTACGAGATGGGAGCCACTGGAGTATGGCGGAGCCTGAAGGAAAATTGATGTGTCGGTGCCGACGATCGTAGATGGCTTTCTGCATCATCTTGGAGGACGAGAGCCTAGCGCGGGCGCGAGCGATGAGCGCTCGGGCCATGGCATCATGAGCGTAGGGGGTGGTGGACGCCGGGTCAGAAGGCAGGAGAGTGTCGAAAGGCAGTAAGGGACTGCGGCTAGATATTAGGCAAAAGGGCCAGTAGTCGATAGGTTCATGACGCGAGGAGTTGTAAGCGAAAGTGACGAAGTGCAGAGCAATGTCCTACTCTTTGTGGTCATCGTAAACATACATTGAAAGCATGTAGGTCAGTGTGCGGTTGGGCCGTTCAGTAAGTCCGTTAGTCTGAGGGTGATATGAGGTGGAGAACTTATGCCGAGTAGCGCATGATCGCAGGAAGTCGTCTACCACGCGAGAGAGGAAGCAGCGTCCACGGTCTGTATGTGGCGAGGAGCACCGTGCTGTCATTTAGCAAGAAATCGGCTACGTCGGTTGCACGGCTGCTCGGCAGAGCTCGCGTAATTGCGGATCGTGTTTACAATGTTTACATTAATGATATTCTTCAACTTGACACGACAGTTGAATACGTCATATATGCAGATGATTCAACAATAATCCTTGATGGCATTAACGTAGATGATATTATAAGGAAAGCAAATCTTATACTTTCAAGGATTTCATCGTGGTGCAGAATGAACCGGCTTAAAATTAATCCAAATGAAACCAAGGCCGTTATTTTTGTGCCAAAAATGAAGTACTTACTACCCACCAGCCTTTAGTTCTTGAATCAGTGCCGATAGATACTGTTGATACCCACAAAATACTTCGAGTTTATTTTTCATCTAACTTAGGCTGCGATACACATGTAAATGTTATTGTAAGAAGCTCTCCTCGGTGACAGGTGTGTTGTCTCGTTGTCGCAACATTTTACCGCTCAAGTTCAAACTCCATATATATTAGGCACTGTTTAACTTACGTCTAATGTATTGCACCCTTGTTTGGGCCACGACAAGCAAAGCAAACATAAAATTATTACTCTGCAAAAGAAGGTAGTGCGCCAAATTGGAAATATTGACCCGTTCGGAACAATGCGTGAAGAATGCCAAGAATTCAATATAATACGAGCAGACAACCTTTATACATTTCGCCTATTGCACACACTTTATTTCGAAAATAGGGAACTCTCCAACTTCGTTAGATCGCTGTCATGCCTACAGCGTCGTGTCGTTACAGTTCTCACAAGAAATACAGACATTTTGTTCGTACCACGTTTGCGCACTGCGCATAAATACCAAGCCTTGGCCTACAACATCCCCACAACATTTAACACGCTGGAAGGTACGATTACCGTCAACAAGAAACAATTACATTCACATTTCTTCTCTCTGGCGTCATAGGTACATTCGCAACAAACTTTCTTCACAGTCTATTCATATATTCGTAGTTTTGTGCACTGTAAATACGTTGTATTATGTTACAGTTTGTCATCTTGTGTTCCATTAGCAATATGTATATATTGCGTATTTGCGTAAATGTATATATGTGCGCACATAACATACAAACATCAATGTATACGATACTGTATGCACGGTGTACATTGATTTTTGGAAACTGTTTTATGTCTTTTTGTTGTTTCTTTTAATTAAACTTCTATAATATGTATTCGAAAATAATCGGTTGTGAAGTCATTTGTGGATCAGTATGTATTGTTTAGTTTTTTTCTTTTGTACTTGCGTGTCATGTACCTCGCATCATTTCCGGACTACTGCCATGTGTATGTACAGGTCACCAGGGCCTTTGTCAAGCCGCTCTGACGGCTTTTAGCCTTGGCGACCTTCCACGTTTGTCTGGTGAATAAAATTCGAATTCAATTGAACTGAATTGAAAGTCAAGTCCTATTCGATGGAACGGCTGGGATGGAAATTGAATAGCGCCCCGCCACGGTGGTCTAGTCGTTATGGCACTTGGCTGCAGATCCGAAGGTCGCGGGATCGAATCCCGGCCGCGGCGGCTGCATTTCGATGGAGGAGAAATGTTGAGGCCCGTGTGCTGTGCGATGTCAGTGCACGTTAAAGAACCCCAGGTGGTCAAAATCTCCGGAGCCCTCCACTACGGCGTCTCTCATAATCAGAGCTGGTTTTGAGACGTTAAACCCCACATAACAATAAATTGAATAGCAGAAAAACCGTTTGTCGTATGCGGTCGTATGTTTTATTCAAAAGGTGCATCCTTGCGCAGATGATGTGGAACAACGACAAGAAGTTCGGCTCCATCAGGGTGCATGTTGCGACGCTGCAAGACGTTGTATTGAAGTAAGAACATCTTGAGTGAAGAACCGGTGGAGCTGGAGTGAAGAATGTTGATGAGGGAGGACAACATTGGATGTTTACGTTGTTCATCAGCCACGTGAAGGAAGTCTGTTATGACTAAAACACAGGCGTCGGCGTCTTCGTCGCTGGGGTTAGGCGGATCAACGAGATGGCGCGACAAGCAGTCGGCGTCATTGCGTAGCTTGCCAGATTTGTAGACTACCGTAAACGTGAACCCCTGTAGTCGCAATGCCCAACGGCCAAGTCTCCCGGTGGGTTTCAAGAATGTACCAGCTCGCCCAGCTAGACGTTTCGATGGGGTCCTTAAGTGTGGACAGCCAGCAGAGCCCATGGTGGTCTACAAACGAGCAGCGTCCATATAGGTATCGACGACATTTCGCGACAGCCACACGATGGCTAGGCACTCCTGTTCCGTAATAGAATAATTCTGTTCAGATTGGGATAGAAGACGACTAGCGTACGCTATCACACGATATGCGCCATTCTGTTGTTGTTTTGTGGGGTTTTACGTCCCAAAACCAGCTCTGATTATGAGAGACGCCGTAGTGGAGGGCTCCGGAAATTTCGACCACCTGGGGTTCTTTAACGTGCACTGACACCGCACAGCACACGGGCCTCAACATTTCGCCTCCATCGAAAAGCAGCCGCCGCGGCCGGGATTCGATCCCGCGACCCTCGGATCAGCAGCCGAGTACCTTAGCCACTAGACCACCGTGGCGGGGCTATGCGCCATTCTTGAGCGAGGTTAGCACCATTGCCATGGCCACTTGCGTCTGTGCGGAGCTCGGTTCTTGCGTCTGGGCCAAAATGGGCAAGCACTGGTGGCGATGTGAGAGCAGAAATGAGGGACGCATAGGAAGTTGATTGAGCTGCGCTCCAGGTAGACGGCACATCTTTAACTTCTTTAACTGTTGTCTGTGTACTTTGGCAGGAAAGTATTGGGATCGTGTAGGCTGAATAGCCTCCCTTAAACATTTTAACTTGTTCCCACATTCATTTTGAGGTGATTGCGCTATTAATATAAGACACATATTATTGCCATTACGATTTTTGAGCTTGCCTCCTGATACACCTGGCTTTTGCTTCCTTTTGTTTGAAGTTAATGAAATTATCATAGGTTGGGTACCTGCGAAATATGCCCCAAGTATTGTTCTGATGTTTTGCGCGTCCGCGCCATGTTCTTCCCCCATGGATTGGATTTTTTTGCGCTGCCACATAGATGATTGCAGTATCGCTATTTCGGCCGCAGAAATAATATGCGCGGTGAACTGCTCAATAACTTCGCCAATATCTTTTCCGTTTTTTTTATGTTCTACAAGTGAACATTTTCTGTGAAAAGAGCCCAGTCGGCAAGGTGTAATTTCCAACGACGTGGTTTAGAAGAGGAGGTAGGAAATGTTGATGAAAGTTTGATGACAGCAGGTCTAATCATTGATCACTGTTGTACGATTGTTTGATGCCTGCCCAGTTAAAGCGCGTAAAAATAGATGGTCAGCAAAGCGCCAAATCGAGACAACTAAAATTGCGTGTGTGCGTTGAGAGATTAGCAAAACGTTTTCTTGGGCTAGTTGGTTCATGACTTCTATAAAAATGTAGCGCAAAGGAACACACGGACAGACAAAGAGCACAGGACGGGCGCTAACTTCCAACTGTGTTTATTGAAAAAACGTACGTACGTACGTGGTGTCATGCCCTTACCGCCCCTTGTGACTTGTATAAGTGCACGTACGTTTTTTCAATAAACACAGTTGGAAGTTAACGCCCGTCCTGTGCTCTTTGTCTGTCCGTGTGTTCCTTTGCGCTACAATTTTTATAGACGTTGAGAGATATGTGGCTGAGTCAGTGTTTAAAAGGCAAATACTGTTAGAGAAGATAAAATTTTCCATGAGATGCCCCTGTTTGGTCAGTTTTATCACTGCCCCAAGGAGAACAATGGGCATTAAAATCTGCTACTAAAATAAATGGTTTGGGAAGTAGCTCTATTAAAGGGACTGTCTACCGCTCAGAAAATTAAGATTGTGGTAAATTTGGGCAGATCGTGCGTCACATTTACGGGAACGAGCACGCTTTCACCCAACAATAAAGGAATTATGTTTTTAATTTTGCTCTGAAAGTGGCGCAAAAAACGCCGCTAGCGACACCCAACAGCGTGTTCGTCATTTTCCAAGTGTACAAGAACCAGCCGACGCAGGCACGCATATTCTGCTGAAAAACTATTATGTATGTCTTACAAGCGTGCTTCACCCTATGAGACACCTTGATAGAGCGTGCAAGAGCAATTTGTTCTTTTTTTCGCTGCTTTCGGGGTGCCGCAGGTGGCGCTGCCTTCGAATTTGCATCACAGGCACGTAGCACTGCGCTTGTCATGCATGCGGCGCTGCATGTCCGAGGCGCACCCCCGCGCGCCGACTTTCCCTCGCCTCTTCTTTTCCTCGTCACTTCTGGAATGTCGACCTTGAAGCCGGTTCCTGCTGAGAAGCCTCCCGCGCCCGAAAGGGTTTCCAGGGAGACGACGACGCATCATGCGCGGTCACCAATGTTGCTGGCATGCCTACACCAGGAAAGGAGCAACTTCGTAGTTAAAAAAAGTGTGTTGAAAGAAGCGTTGAGTGTTCTTGTTTATAATTTCTATTCAGTTTCTGGAGAAACCACTGCGCGCTTGGACACGTCGAAAGGTACGCTTTCTTTTGAGACAAAAAACGGGAGAGCAATGAAAGACGGTAGACGGTCCCTTGAAAACGTCAAGCTTCTTTACCTTAAATGTTGTATGCGGGGGGATGTACAATGCGCACACAGTGATCGTCTTGAATGACAGAATTCTGGCAGGTACGGCCTCAAAATATGTGTTCAGTGGGATTTCCTGGGCAGGAACGCCACCTTGAACTATGCGAGCAAGTTCTTCCGAGAGCACGGAAGAGTCTTCGCGGTCTTTGAGGAAGACATTGAAGCCTTGAAGGAAGTGGGTATTCTTCGGCCCTAGATTCGGTTCTTGGAGGCGAATAGCTATTGGTGACAATCTCGAGATTTTACGGGCGAAGCTCCTTATGGCATCACCTGGGCGGTTCTCGGTTGTCGATGCGTCCTGCGTAGCCAGTGGCGTCTCCCTTAGCATACAATAGACGGCGCTGTCCCATAGAGATGCATGCAAACTGCAGTTGAGCGACGATACACTAGGTGGCGCTGTACGCATTCTGTGTCGTCATCTCCATTTCACGTCTCGTTTCCGAGAGGGCGCTGTCCCATAGACATGCGTACAATATGGCGGTTGGGTGAAGGTACGCATAGAGTTTCCTACTAAAATACTAGAGGGAAAACTGGCGCTGCGATCGTGAAGCTGCCATGGGAGTGATGGGTATGACATGGATTTGTCTAGTCTTCGTGCCTGCGGCTTCAAACATTTTCGTGGATTTGTTTATTCCTGTTTTTGAACTTCAGTGACGCGAGTGACGTTACCACACTTTTTCATTACGCGACGAAGGCAGCGGTTGTAGTGTACGCTTTACTGACTTTGCTGCTAGAGATCATCAGACTATCTCATTACCAAAGTCGTTTGCAATGACGAGGTGCCATGCAGTGTTTTGTTGCGGTGTTTGTTGATGGACGGCTACACAGGATATTTGCGGCGGTATTTTACCCAACTTTAGAAATGTTCGCGCTGCGTCTCGCGAACCTTATCGATGCGGTTTCGCTGTTCTTTTTCTTTTCTTTTGCATCAGATGCGATAGAATGTGTAACCGTAGGGTCGCTTTCACGGCTAACATACATCCCTTGTCGGACGGCTGTTCGTATATCTTGTACTACGGCATTTCAATTCCGCTGTCTGATTAATTCAACGCCGACCGAACGCGCCAAGCAGGCGCACAGTTATCGTGCGTAGTAGACGCCCAGTGGACGATAGGCAGACGCGCCTGCACGCTGAAAAAGTCAGCTCATATCAAAGCTCAGGCGCGGTTGTTTGTTTAACACCATGTTTTTTCACAAAAGCAACCACCAAGCGATGGGCGGTACTGCGCTCCTGCTACGGTCTCGTGCACGGGCTTGACCCATGCTTATAGTTTGTAAAAATGCAGTGGACCACTTGCCCTGCACTAAAGGAAGCGAGCGAAAGCCCGTTTGTAATATTTAGAAGACTCATCTACCTTTTACATACTTTAAAATGTCAGCACGTCACTTACAAGAGCAAATATCTATATTTTAAGTTCCAACACAACTACATCTCGAACTTAAACCTGTATGGACGCTGCTAAATCTGGGCACAAGCAGAGGAGGTAACATTGCCATATCGCACAATATTGCTAAATTTCTGAGCGTTCCGTACTTTTCTAATCGCAAAAAAGCAACTAGTACCTCAGCACGCACATAGTTATAATAAAATCTTCCGTTTAATTACAATATTTTGTCGTAAACGACCAATTCTTTTTAAGTCTCAAAGCCGTATGAAGCCAGAAGAACGAAGACTAGGCAAATCCATGTCATACCCATCGTTCCCATGCTGGCTCAACCGCCTTGTTTGAAACTCCCATAGACACTAGCGCCAGTTTTCCCTCTAGTATTTTATTAGTAGGAAACTCTGAAGGTACGCGAGACGGCGGCGCTGTCCCATAGAGATGCATGCAAACTGCAGTTGGGTGACGATACACTAGATGGCGCTGTGCACATTCTGTGTCGTCATCTCCATTTCTCGTCTAGTTTCCTAGATGGCGCTGTCCCATAGAGATGTGTGCATCTTAAAAAAATTGCGAAAGTTGTGTCCGAAGCCGAAATCGAACCAGGGACCCCTCGCTTCCGAACGCGCGGCGCTAGCCACTACGCCACGAAGCGCACGCAGATAGATGCACCACGATGACACTAAATACCCAACATTAACGAAAGACTGCCCGTTTCTAACGCGTTTGTGCTAGCGCGTTACGGCCCGTGTAAGAAGCTGGTGTAAGACGCTGTGGCCTCTCCGCCTTATACTCTCTCAGCAGTCATGTGATGGCGTCGGCAAACGCATTGCGCGTTCCGGCCTGTGTAAGGGGCTGCGTAAGACGTCTTTACATGATGATCGACTGCGCGAATTGCACGGAAGATTCACGGTTTACCGATGATTCCCTCCGGAGCTTCACCCACTCATTATCATTCACCCCGTGGACATGCTGTGATTTTTTTTCTTTTATGTCACCCAAGTTATGTATTAGTCCTCTGCAATTTCAGCGAATTGCAAAAACCATTCCGGGAGAAAAAAAATTAAAAAGCTGGCATTTTAGATAAACAATTATGTAAAGTCGTTGGGTGACATATATGAAACAATGGAAGTGGTAATATCAGCGATAACCTCCTAGATTATCACTTTCTTATTGAACGTAGTGACAGGGAGTTTGTCCCTCTTTGGGCGCTCAAGAGAGCGCTTGTCTTTTGGTGCCAGTAACAACAGTGTTTTTATGTCGACCTCCACCGCTCTCTCAGAGGCGCTGGAGGACCGAGGGGACGCGTGTCTCGGGCCTGGGTGTTCTATTGAGTTTAGGACCCTGGTGGGCAGTCGTCTCCGGGCCCTTTGATGTCGATAGGGTAGCACAGACTACCTGCACCGAGACGCCAGAAGGAGTTGTTGCGGGACCACTCTGGGTAGCCACCACAGGCTCCTGAGGCCTCCGTGACGCTGCCCCCGCCTGCGCTATTTCGGCATAACTTTTTATGGATAGGTAAGACAACTGTTTCCTGGCTATGGTGAACGAGATTTTTCCTTAACTCCTAGGAGAATAAATTCCACTTCCTTTTTCCAGTGCGGACAAGACCGAGAATATGCCGGGTCAACCCCTTTGTGGTTGACACACTGTGGCGATGAGGTGCAGTTCTCCGAAGAATGGTAACGTGCACTACACTGTGCGCAGGTTGTTTGTCCGCGGCATGCGTGTGCAGCATGTCCGAACCTCTGACATTTGAAACATTGTCTTGGGTTCGGTGTGTATGGCCTGACATTTACTTTGACGTATCCTGCCTGAAGAAAGGCTGGCATTGTGCTCGTTCCAAAAGTTATGATGACATGTTTAGCAGAAAATTCTTTGTCGTTTCAGCGGATTACAATCCTTTGCACTTTGATCAACTCTTATTCCCTCAAACCCTCGAGGAGTTCTTCCTCACTCAAGTTTACAAAATCTTCCTCCGGCATAACACCTCTGCTCGTGTTGAGTGAACGATGTTGTCACTGCGGTTTCGCCAATGTTCGTCAGTTCGGCGAGTTTCTGTACTTGTTCTTTCTCTGAGAGTTCAAGAAGGTCTCCACTTGACAGTGTTGATGCTTTGTATAAAGGTCCAATTTTTTTTTCTTTTAGGCATTTAGCTACTAGGAATGGTGATAACTTTCTTATCTTTGTTGTTTCTTTGTGTACCACATGGTACTTCGGGAAGCTGCACAAGTTGTTTCGAAAATAGAACTCAAAGGTTGCTTCGGTGCGGCCGCTCTTCAGAGGCCAATCACAAACGCTTGAGAAGCCATGAGAGTTCGGCGACAGCGCCTACCGCCCACCATGGAGCCCAACATGGGGATGCGGCAGAGCTTGGATATAAGTCTGCACGACGCCAGTCGTACGCCATGATTATAACCTAATGTGGTATACCCAAGATTGGATAACAACACAGAGTTAACCCTAGCCGCCAGGAAAAACAGAAGTAAATAGAAGAGAGTAGAAGACAGTAAGGATTTAAAGTAGGAGAGAAGACGAAGATGTGAGGAGAGAGAAAGGAAAAGGCGACTGCCGATTTGCCCCGGGCGGCTCAATCCGGGGATGCCGTCTACGTGAAGCCGGGGCTAAAGGGGCATGTTGCCTCTTCCAGGGGGACTTAAAGGTGCAAGCACCCGGCGTCGGCTCAACCCCCAGGATCCCCTTTTCCCCGGACACAGCTCAGCCATGCACGGCGAGGCGTGGGAGAGGGTCGAAACCCCCCGTGGGCTCTGGTCCGTGGTGTCGCCGCACACCAAGAGCCTGCAGATGCAGACGCCCCTGCGGGGGAAGTACAAGTATACATGGCACAGCGTATCATTGCGGTCCCACTTGTTAAGGGCTGCGACGCGGTCGTTGATATCCAGCCTCTCCAGGTCCTCGTATGACGATCCGCGGAAGTGGCCCTTTCGGTTGCTGCATGACCACGGTTGCCAAAGACCTTGCTTTCGTCATCGGGGATGCCGTTTTCATCGCAGTCCTCTTCTTCTTGTCCTTTTCGGGAAGCGGCTGGTCGACTGCCGGTAGTCCTGTCTGTGGCTAGCTCGATGGACCTGGTCGGATTCGTCCTCCTCGTGGCGTGGGCTTGGCTTCCGGCTGGACGGGGGCGTGCGGTGCATGAACCGAGAAGCTCCTCCACCAGATGTCACGTTGTCGGGATGATTTGAATGCAGAACTCAAGATGATGTCAGGCATACTGCTTATTGGGTGAACCTGTGCCCAGCAAAACAAAGCCGATCCCACTGCACAGCAATAGCGGCGTGGACAGTCGCTGAGCGACGGACAAGACTGACAAGCGGCGAAATGCGCCGGCTTTTATACACACGTCATAACGCGTTGTCGTATTATCTCTGAAATTCTAGCAGACGCATAAAAGTGCGTGTCAGCCACGGAAATGTTCAAGAACGGTCGACACGGTCCCCGAAACGACATGGAAGATCAAAACGGCCTGTGTTGCCATAACAGAAAGTGAGAACGGCACTCCCAGCGAGCAACCGAGACAAGCGCGCGAGTCACAGGAAAGTGATAACGGCTTTCCACTTAAACAAAGTAAAACAACCGTACGTCGATATTCTTAGATCAGCAATGCAAAAAGAAACTGTGGTAGATTTGTTAAATAACAGCAAAGCACATGCTGCTTTATAAAAGCAGGCGATGAGTTGGGTCTAACATACCATACGTGCCATCTTAAATAGAACTGCCCGAGTGAGTACCCGAGCGAAAAAATGAGCTCGGCAGTAGGTAGCGCCGACGTCAGTGGCCATTCAAAAAGTAGCCGGCCCGACGTCGGCAAGATAGTTCGGCCCGACTTCGTTTCTTGCAAGTGGCCGGGCTGTTTGCCGACCATCGGAAACTGGTCGGCCAACGTCATGGTTTCCGGCTGTCCTTGTAAGGGCCAGCCTCGGGCCACACGCGCGGCCCGAGCACTTGCCAACGTTGGCAGGAGCACGGCCACTCCGTTTCTGGGATTATTCACCGCTAAATATGGTAAATTAAATTCATGCAAATCTATATTATTCTGAGCTATTTATTGAAATAAGGCATAGTTTATCCGCTCCGACTCAAGTTCACACAGTGCTTGAAGCAAACGACAGGGACCAGAAAGAGATTTCACTTATTAATTCTTCAAATGATGAGAACTAAAAAATAACTCAAATGTTCTTCCAACAAGCAATTTTACTTGGGCTGTCAAAAAATAAATAACTGGGCCCACTTGCACTTGCTGCACACATCGCGGCCGGAGAACTGGTAAATGCTGCTGCTGCTCTAAGAAACACGTTCAGCGGCACCGACCAATTAAAACCAAGCGGAAACAATTATTAATTTTCGACAATAAATTTATTTTTGAGCGGCTTTCAGTCATAGACGTCTTCTGTTGCGGCCATCCGTCCCGGTAACTTGCACGAATGAGCCACGTTTTAACGACCTTGCACACGGTATCCGAAGCCTCAGGGAAGCTGCCCCGAACGGACACTGCAAAGAAAATACATGTAAACAAAAAAATCGTAAAGACATGGCCAAGATACGAGTACAGGCATTTTTCTGACGAGGAAATGACAAAGGCACGACTACCCACATGATAAAGGTGCATGACAAGCACTTTTTTATGCAGCAACCTAAGCATATTCAATGAATGACAAAATATGCAAGAAAGAACTCTATAATAATAATAGTGCTGTGGATGATGGTGCGACTTGAGGGGGGCAAGCGCCCCCTTTGCTTTCCTGAAATGGAGGCCGTGTGTTCGAACGACCGTGTGTTACGTCTTGGGCGGGCGCCGCCGCCACAAGGTCACGGAGTCGAGTATGCCTCCAAAGATAAGCATGGTATGCGAATCGTTTGCATGTGTGGCAGCAGAGTCCGGGCTCTTTTGCTCGAAGGTGTCAGTGAAGGTGAAGAAACGCAGCCACCGAAACCAAGGAGGAGGAGCACACTCCCTTACACCCCGTGATGAATGCGGACCGCGCTCGCCGGGCCGAAGCGGATATCGAATTTCTTCCAAAGCTGGCCACGAAACGGCTGGAAAGGAGCGAGTCCCCCCTCCCACGCTCGCGGTACTGGCGCCGACAGTCCCTTGGGCTGCGCTTTGCAGGCCTAGAGGAAGTATATCGAGAATCTCGACTGTTTGCGATTATCAATTTGACACTAGTTTCAAAGTATTATTGCCTGTTCCAATTTATTAGGTTGAGATGAGACTTTGAGTACGAATCAGTTATTGTACTCTGTTAGTACATTCCGCATTGCCTGTTTGTGAGCTTTGATGAAATAAGGAAGTGCGCGCAGCCATAAAAAACTACCATCTCGCGTACGACAGGACAAATTGGACGTCTAGCGGTGGACGTAGAATCGGCTGGAGGTCACAAGGATTTTTCAGACTAAGTAATTGTCTAAAATATTTATGTGTACTCAGTGCTTGTACTTCTTTTTCGACTTATTCACGGTCTAGTTCTTGAGCATGCCAGTTGTAGCTATATCCACTGAAATTAGTTTATTAAAGGCACGGCTGTTTGTTTCCAACCTGTCAACGGCCACTTTCTCGCGCATCCTTATATGGCTTACGGTTGTCACATTAGGTCTCCACACCGAATGATTAAAAAAAATAAGTGATGACATAAAAACACAAGTGGTAGCAAACTTATGAGTGCAGGCTGTGTAGGCGTTTGAGCAGCGCTGTCAAGAGTGTTTGAGTTAGCGTAATTAAGCCAGAAATGTAGAACGTGTTGAGTTTACCATGCCGAAACTGTTCGTGAGCTGGTTCATTGTTGAGAACAGGTTAACGGACCGTCATGGATTCTTATTTCTGCGAAATGGAATTTAGCCGCGGAGCGAAATGGAATGCGCTTGAATGAGAATCCGACATGAATTCGTTTATTTTTTGTGCGGTTCGACAGGCTGGTATCGCCAAGACGCGCCGCCCGTTGGCGCAACAAATCTAGCATTCATTTTTGCAAGTACATGCAGCAAAAATAAGCATGGGCAAAATTTACTACGCTTCATAACTTTTCAAGAATGCTGCATAAGCGGTTTTCGCAATTTCCGAAACGTTAGTAGTACCTTGAGAAAGAAAAGAAAGTGAAGAATGTAGGAACAAATATGCTACCTTCAAATACAAGGATACCTTCAGTCTTGTACTAAAGCGCCTTTAAATATAGCACCAGACTGAAACCAGAAGAAAATTCTCATTTTGCTTACAACAGACTTCCTAAATAGCCACAAAACAAGATTTAAAGAAGAAATCAAACGACAGACGCTAACCTGCCCGTATCCAAGTCCAACAGCACGAAATGTAAGAAAAAGTAATTGTCATCCTTTTTTTTGTTTAATGATCGCTTACCATAAAACAAATGCACACTGGGTTTGGAAGCAATAATCTGAACAGAGTAAAATAATTGATGTTCATTTATTTTAAGCGGTGGAGCAAGAATGCAATACGCTTGAGTATAAGCAACAAAGGGAGCCCGAAGACATGCGCATACGGAGGAAGCAAATCCCCACAGACAGTCTTAACTAGATAGTTGGTCCTTGCGAGTCCATTTTCGGTAATTAGGTCATGTCACATGGCCTCTGAGAGCCTTAGTAAATGTGTTCGTCTGCGCTGCCATAACATCGCCGCATTGCAATGGATGCGCATTCTTTCGAGGAGATCACGCGTTGAGGTGACACTTGCGGCTTCAATGCTGTTACACGGCACCAGCAACGCTCCCCTTACATTTTTCCATCACCACACATGAATGTAAGTGACACGCGCCGTAAAGGCGGTGATGCACGCTGTTATAAAAATACGTGCGAAAGAATAAATATGTCGGGAAGCATCCACTTACCTAGAAAAACATTGGGCAACCTGAAGTCGAACGGCAAGCCATGCGAGTGCCTGAAAAGGAACAAAAGGAACGTTCGATCGAGGCGATATGCCACAAAACCGAATGTGTGCGACGTCAACGTCCAAGTGGTCGGAATTGTCGCAGACCGCACTATGGGGTGTCGTCGAGCCTTCCTCTCTTCAAGGGTTGCAGAGTTTGCTTTCTCCTCTTCACAACCACTTTGCGTACCGAACTGAGCTTCCCAGTGTGTGCACCGCGCTTGCAGCTTCTTGCTAGGAGCCCTCGGTGTGGTTGGCAGCGTATGCCTGCCCGTGTACTACCCGAACTCTTACGGCAACCGAGTCGGCACAGAACCCGTAGCCGAGCGAGGACCAACATTGGCCAAAAGGCGATGGTCGGCCAATTTTGCTGGGGTAGACGATGCGATAGATCAAGAGAAGACGAATACTGCAGAAGTTTGGTTTGGTTTGGAAAATCTTTATTGATAAAAGTCCGGAGGTGTGTGCCTTAGCACACAGCGGGCCGCTCCCACGACGGGACAGTCAGGCTGAGACCTACTGCAGCATCGTGGGCCCTCTACACAGCCCAAAGATGCGAATGTATGTCCGCACTCCTCAGCGCAGAGCCGCACTTGCTGGCCGATGCTGTATCAGTGTTACGTACCGAGGGGCACTCCCAAAGCATGTGGTTTAAGGGGGCTAAACCGCCATATTTCATACATGAGTTAGTTAAGTAAACATCAGGATAAAGCTTGTGGAGAAAGGCAGGGTTAGGATAAGTTTCCGTTTGAAGCAATCTCAATGTTAGCACCTGCGCCCTGGTTAACTTCCTATCTGGAGGAGGAAAAACTCTCCTATTCATCGCCAAATGTCGAGTAATTTCATTATAAGTAGTTGGTTGATCCCTATTTACCAATCCTCTAGGTTTACTCAGAGGTCCTCCATGGTCGCGGACAGAGAACCCTCGCGCCCTGGCGTGCCCCAACTCATTGTGATTGATAATCCCTTCTCCCATGGTTCCCATATGAGCAGGGAACCATGTTAGGGTATGAGTTGTGACTGCTCACCGAGTATGGCTTTTGCACACAGCGCCAACACTGAAAGCCCGAACGGCTGCCCTAGAATCACTATAAATATTTTCATAATTGTGATCTAAGAGAGCCATAGCGATGGCAACCGGCTCGGCTGCATTAACAGTTTGGGCGTATACCAACGCCGCATTAATGGTAAGTCCCTTGTGGTTGCTGGCAACTATCGTAAACCTGTTCCTGTTGTCATCATGTTCTGCCGCGTCTACGAAACAGACGGGGAGACCCTCAGCCCGGCGGAGAAGGGCCAGAGCTCGCGCTCTTCTGCTTCCTATATTTTGCTGGGGATGCATGTTCCTCGGTACAGGCGAGATGACAACGTTCTCCTTTTGATCTTTTCTCAATCCTTGGTACAGAGCATGAACCTGAGCCGGTGGATTACCCATATCCGCAAGAATTCTCCTTCCCGCTTTTGAGCCTGAGTCTAATAACCTGTGCCCTTTCTTGCGCTTCCGCGATTTCCTCTAGTGTATTGTGAATTCCCAACTGCAGCAGACGATCCGTGGAGGTGTAATTGAGGAGACCCGGGGCACTCTTTACCTCCACCTAATCATTACATTAAGCTTGTCCCTTTCTCCTCTCTTCCAAGTGTACATTGCCGCCACATATGTAAAGTGGCACAACAGAAAGGCGTGTATAAGCGTGACCAAGTTATCTTCTGATAATCCTGCCCTTTGATTAGCCATCCTCCTAATTAGCCTAATAACTCTATCTGTCTTTTGCACTAACCTTTGGAGCGTAATGTTATTAGTGCCCGTAGCTTCGAGCGTCATACCTAAGATTCGAATGGAAGCGACCTTGGGGATTAACCCACCACTCTTGGTGCGGAGATGAATGTCGATCTCTCTCGGTCGGGGACCCTTCCTGACCGGTTTATAGACCTATTCCATGTTGGTAAACAGTGGTAGGCACCGGCGATATAAACATGGCTCGTATCGACGTCGTGGCGCGGAGGCCCCGCCCACCGCTTGCCGCGGCCCTGCATGGTCGCGCCACCGCCGCCGGCGAAGCATGTGCGAAAGCTGCCTCCGAGCACGGGGCGTCGGAGCGCCGACGGCGTGTTTACAACAGTTTGCGAGGGGCAGCCGCGGGAGATGAAGCTGCGTTAGCCCTGTAGGAAGCATTCAATGAATGTAGAAAAGAATGCGCCGACGCCCAGCTATGACAACATGTGAAAAATTGATTGAAAGGATAAGCACCTTGCCACATGATGCGAATAATCGCGAGCTATCATGTCGGCATCGCTTCATGCGTATGCTTTAATTCCGTTACTAGCGCAAGGATGAACCACCTGCAACAGCGAGACTTGTTTAAATACGACTTGAAAATGCCTCAGCTAAAAGTACTGTTTCGGACTAAAGCCTCTAATCCCTACACGAAATCCTTGCGAAGAAACAAATGTAACGGAATAGGCACTCAAGCGTGACGATCACCTATATGTAAATACGGCTGTGATAACGCACACACACAAAAAAAGCAATAACGTGCCAAGGACAAGGCTCTGAAATAACCGCCAGCAATGCACATAACTGCGGTTTGCGGCTCTGCCCATACGCTCAGTTTTGATCGTGAAGGCATGAAGTCACGACGTGGCAAATTTCAAGCGCGTAGTTCAATCGCACAGTCTGACATTCGAAAAAAGAATGTAAAGCGCATCATGACCACTACAGCATTGCCAAAGGCACTTCTCGTGTGTATGCTATCGCAGCCGCAAGAGATTTGCAAAAGCATCGCTGTAATCGGCCTTTCGCTCACGGCTACGTGAATTAAGCTCTTACATATTTGTTTCACTTGAGTGAATGAAATTCGTATGACGTATGTATAGCTTCCCCACTTCAATAATACACGGCGACCGCGATTACTTCTACACATCGAGCTAAGCTAACGTCGTGCGCGTTTTGCGGTAAGCGTCATCGCTCTGTGTCCGCACTTTGTTTATGCCAAGAAATTTGGTGTCGAGCATTACACTTGACAAACTTGTGAGAATGCTATTTCTCTCAAATGAAACAAGCCGCACTAACGCTAAATAATTACACATATGCTTAGTCGTGACGAAAATGTTTGGCGCATAACGGATGCGCCAAACAACCGGCATTACAGGTTCGTCCCTTTCCTTACGACCGACATAAGCAGGAAACCGATAAAAACCTATCGCACATATCTTGTGCGTTGCTGAGCAACCAACCCACGGCGCAGGTGATCGGTGAACACCTTTTCATTTCACGGCGGTGAGAAGCGCCCGCACCAGCGAAAACGCAGCGGCTGCTACGGTAGGCGCGCCGGCGAATGCCTACCATGCGAAACCAAAACTCCCGACGACAGCGCCACCGCATCTTCGTGACGTAGGCCCGGTGGAATAGGTCTATACAGGAGAAGTTCAGACTTTTCCGGGGAGCAGGAAAGACCTGAGCCCTCCAGAAAACGCTCGGTAGTGTCGGCCGCCTCCTGCAGGGCAGCCTCTACAGCGCCATGACTACCTCCTGTACACCATATGGTGATATCATCTCCATAAATTGTGTGACCAACATGCGGAATTCCACTAAGGTGCGTCGAGAGACCAGCCGTGGCAATGTTAAAGAGTAGGGGTGAGATAACAGAGCTCTGCGGTGTGCCCCTATATCCCAGGTCTTTCACATCCGATTCCAGATATCCAACTTTAAGGATGGCTCTCCGACCGCTCGGGAAGGATCTCACAAATGCATGAAACGGAGAACCTAGGGTGAGACTAGAGATTGCACCCAAAAAAAAATCATGACGGACATGATCAAATGCTTTCTTGAGATCCAAGCCCAGGATTGCCCTGGTATCCCTAGTATGGTTATCTAAAATTTGAGTCTTAATGATTTTCATAGCATCCTGGGTAGAGAGGCCCGGCCTAAAGCCAATTAGGTAATGAGGAAGGATATCATTCTGTTCTATGTAATCCCCAATTCTGTTCTGGATAACGTGCCCACCACCTTTCCCACGCAATACGTGAGAGAGATCATCATCATCATCATCATCATCATCATCATCATCAGCCTGTTTAGGTCCACTGCAGGACGAAGGCCTCTCCCAACGATTTCCACTCCACCCTATCCTCAGCGAGTTGGTTCCACTTTATGCCCGCAAACTTTTTAATTTCATCGCTCCATCTAACCTTTTGCCTGCCTCTGTTGCGTTTTCCCTCTCTTGGTATCCATTCCGTCGCTCTTACAGTCCATCTGTTATCTTTTCTCCTCATGACATGTCCTGCCCAGGTCCACTTCTTTCTTTTAATTGATAAGATAATATCGGCTACTCCTGTCTGTTCTCTGATCCATTCTGCTCTTTTTTTATCTCTTAGCGTTACCCCTATCATTTTTCTTTCCATTGCCCGTTGCGCGCTCCTTAGTTTCATCTCTAGTTTTTTCGTTATCCTCCACGTTTCTGCACCGTACGTTAGTACTGGGAGAATGCAGTGATTGAATATTTTTCGCTTTAGTGAGAGCGGTAAGCTTCCAGTCATGATTTCGTAATTCCTTCCGAATGCGCTCCAGCCCATCCTTATTCTACGGAGAATTTCTTTTTCATGGTTAGGTGTTCCTGTTATTAACTGTCCCAGGTATACGTATTCGCTTACACATTGTAAGGGTTCATTGTCGATTTTAAATTCCTGTTCCTTAGCTAGGCTATTGAGCATAACTTTGGTCTTTTGCCTAATCATTTTTAACCCAATTTTAATACTTTCCTTGTTTAGGTCATCGATCATGTTTTGTAGTTCGTCTCCATCATTGCTAAAGAGTACAATATCGTCTGCAAATCTTAAATTGCTGAGATATTCTCCATCTATTCGAATTCCCTTGTCTTCCCAGTTTAGTCGTTTAAAGATTTCCTCTAAACATGCAGTGAATAGCATCGGGGATATCGTATCTCCCTGTGTCACACCTCTCCCGATCGGGATTTCTCTGCTTTTCTCATGTAGGAGTAGTGTGGCTGTGCAATCTTTGTATATGTTGTTTATGGTTTTCACGTATACGCCAGGTACCCCTTGTCGTCGTAGAGCTTCTAGAACTGCTTGTATTTCTATGGAGTCAAATGCTTTCTCGTAGTCGATAAACGCCATGTAAAGAGGTTTGTTATATTCGGCGTACTTCTCAATTACTAGGTTGATAGCGTGGCTGTGGTCCATTGTCGAGTAACCTTTCCTAAAACCACCTTGTTCTCTCGGTTGGTTAAAGTCGAGGGTTTCTCTTATCCTTGTAGAAATTACTTTTGTAATTAGCTTGTATATTACTGGGAGTAGGCTAATTGGTCTGTAATTCTTTAACTCCTTTATGTCACCTTTCTTGTGGATAAGGATTATATTAGCATTTTTCCAACTGCGCGGTACACTACATGTCTTGACACATTTCGTGAAGAGTGATGCAAGTTTTTCAAGTAAAACATCTCCTCCGTCTTTGATCAAGTCGACTGTTATACCATCTTCACCGGCTGCTTTACCACGGGCCATGCCATTGGGAGCTTTTTTGACTTCGTCAGCGGTTATACATGGAATTTCAGTATCTTCCTCTGATTCTATTTCTTTTAAGGTTGTATGGTCTGTCTGAGAGCTGTACAGTTCCGAGTAGAAATCTTCTGCTAGCTTTACTATTTCGTTGAAATTATTGATAACGTTACCTTGTTTATCTTTTAGCGCATGCATTTTGTTTTGTCCTTAGTGTAGTTTCTTTTTGACCGATTTAATGCTGGTGCCTTTTTCTGCTGCTTTCTCTATTTCTCTCGTGTTAAAGTTTCTTACATCTCTTTGCCAGACTTTACTGATCAACTTTGATAGTTCTGCGAATTCAATCTTTCAATCTTTCGGCGAAGTTACTTTCATTTGTTGGCGTTTTTTTATTAAGTCCTTGGTAGATTGGGACAACTTATTTGTTGTTTGCTTTGCTGTTTTGCCCCCGAGTTCTATCGCTGTTTCAAGGATTGTTTTCGTTAGAGTCTTGTTTATTTCTTCTACATCGTCACCATTTTCGCCTAAGGCCTCGAACTTGTTGCTTAGGGCGGCTTGAAATTCTTCGTTCTTCAATCTGATTACCTCTAGATTACATTTTCTATAGTAAATGATTTAGTTCTTGTTTTCTTTAGGTTAAGTACAATCTTTGCTCTTACTAATCTGTGATCGCTGCATATTATCTTCCCCACTACTTCTGTGTCTTGAATTATACCTGGTTGTTCGCACATTATAAAGTCAATTTCATTCCTTGTGTCCCCGTTAGGGCTGTTCCACGTCCACTTCCTATTCTTGTGTTTCTTGAAAAACGTGTTCATTATTCGGAGTCGGTTTCTTTCGGCAAATTGTACGAGCATATCCCCACGGTCATTTCTACAGCCGACTCCGTAGTTGCCAATCGCCTGCTCTCCACTTTGTTTTGTCCCTACTTTGGCGTTGAAATCCCCCATGACTACTGTGTATTGCGTGCGTACTTTCTTTATTGCTAATTCGATATCCTCGTAGAACTGCTCCACTTGTTCGTCGTCGTAGCTCGTTGTTGGCGCAGATCCCTGGATTATCTTAAGTTTATACCGCTTATTTAGTTTTATTACGACGTATGCTACCCTTTCGTTAATGCTGTAGAATTCATCTACGTTACCCGCTATATCTTTGTGAATTAGGAACCCAACGCCATATTCTCTCTTTCGGGTAATCCTCTATAGCAGAGGACATGTCCATTGTTTAAGACTATGTAAGCTTCACCTGCTCTCCTCACTTCGCTAAGGCCAACGACGTCCCAACTAAGTCCTTCGAGTTCCTCGAGTAGTTCCGCCAATCTAGCTTCGCTGGAGAGGGATCTTGCATTGATCTTGCATAAACTTCAACTTCAACTTCAACTTCAACGTTCCAATGTTTAGTTTCCAGTGGCGGCCTGTCCGGGTCCAGTGATTATTACTGCCCTCTCCTGCTTCACAGAGCTGACCACCGCCATGGACAGATGTTCTGCAGCTGCTGGACACTGAGGGCGAAGGTTTAATTGTAGAGATCGTGTGGGAGGTGGTGGCCAAGTACTTCACCAGGGAGGCCAATTCCTGTTCTGGTGTAGAAGTGAGTCGTAAACGGCAGTTGAACTGCTGAAAGCATTTCAGGTACCCAACCGTCGCCAGGCCCCCTGCCGACGTGATTTCGAACAGTATAATAATAAACCCGCAAAAAAAAGGGGGGGGCGTCGAATCTGTGACCCGTGGTGACCGCGGTTTCAGCGCCTCCGCATCGTTAAATGTACATTCTTTCAAGGCCTTTCATGGGCGATAATTTCTATCCGAATTAATATTGCGCACAGTATTTGGTCTCAAAATGTTCGCGTTCTTCTAGTTTTGCTGATCGCGACATCCAGGACGTCATGGTTGTTGAAATTGCTCTGGCAGGTAGATGGACGCGCGTGGAAAATCGTGTTTTAGTGAATCATTTTAACTTGTCGGTTGTGGCTAAGCAGACCTGTTTTCGCGTGCAGAGTTCTGCGCGTTGGCGAGCGCAGTATAAGTTAGGGTAAAAGACATTATTGAAAACCTTCCATGTGGTCCTGTATACAGAAATATTTTTACGACGTACGTGAATATGAAAAAAAATACGAAAAACAAATTGCTGGTTGTAACAAATCGCGGTTGCATGATGTGCAATGAGTAATGAGATCTACCATTTATTATGCCGGAATGGATGTGTGGAGACGAAACGGAAATAGACAAGCATCAGGGAGGTAACAGGCACAGAGATACACACACACATATCTATAAACACGCAAACACGCAAGCGTACACCCCATCCGACACACGCAAACTATCTATTGTGGTGGTGAAGGCAGAGTATCGCGTTCATTCTTATAGGAAATGGGTTCAAAGTGTTAATGCGTCAACCAGTTTACATCGACCAGCTAAAGATTTGTGTGAAGGTTAGTAGTGTACGGCTTGAGTCTCACGGCAAGGAGGAATCAAGGCGTAATGTATAATCCTTATTGCGCTTGTGATGTTATTTTGTCATCTATCTATCTATCTATCTATCTATCTATCTATCTATCTATCTATCTATCTATCTATCTATCTATCTATCTATCTAATGTTCTTCGTTTCTTATGAGTTGCTACTATCGGAGACCATCGGTTGTTATATCCAGTGCCACATCGGTTTTGTTTGTGCGGAATATTGTGAGAACATGCAGCTGCGTTAGTAACTGACCGATCCTACTATCTGTTATGAGGAAAGGTTTGTTTAACTGCTCACCGAATTATCGTCGGCACGTTGGGCCCGGCGCGGTTGTAGTCGTGTCATAGCTCACACGTGCATTATTGCTCGAATTCGACTCTGCTTGTATCCGCAATGTCCGTCTTATTTATAGAAGGTCTATTCTAAGGAAAGCGATTCTGCTCTCCCCTTTCCCGCGCTGGACTGATCTTTGCGTTCAAGTAAGGCGGTGGGGCGACTTTGCCCACATGATGCCTTTCTCGCAGTCGATTAGAGGGAATACCAATTGCTGACATCCAGGACGTCAAGATTGTTGAAATTGCTCTGACAGGTAGACTGACGCGCGTGGAAAATCGTGTTTTAGCGAATCGTTTTAACTTGTCGGTTGTGGCTAAGCAGACCTGTTTTCGCGTGCAGCGGGCCCCTCGGGCAATCCAGCCAAACGAAAGCTGTTAGCAGTTCAGACGAGAATGTGCAGGCTAAGGCTATATCTGAAATTAATGAGACCCTAAATTCAATTTGCCTTGAGATTCGGAGACTCAATGAGTGCCTGTCGGCGGTGGATCAGTCTAACGGTTATGGACCAGAAGACAGATGCTTAAAATGTGAGAATTCAATGTGTGGAGGCTCAGTTACAGAACGCCAGTCCTATGGTGCAGAGTCCCGATATCAGAACAGCAACTAGAGTCGACCCGGGTTTTTTTCACGAGGGGACGCAATTATCGGCTCCATCTCCCATTGGTATCCAAAATTCGAATAGTAGCGCTCCTCCTGTAGAGAACCTGACGGTAGGGTCAGGGAGTACGTCCAATGATCAAGATGGCCTCGCCCACTGAATTTCGTATCTGGCAATGGAACTGCAGGGGGATCCTTAGTAAAAACGGCACCCTGCAGCAATTTGTCCGCGCTCACAGCGAGAAGCCAAAAGTAGTAGGGCGAAGTTTATCCCTGCTCGGTGCTTTACCGTGCTTGGGTATGAGTATCACCTTGGACAGCTTCCATTCCTGTAGGATATGACCTCCCTTGCAAGTCCTATTAATCTCAGCAGTAAGAAATTCAACAGAATCATCTTCCAAGTTCATGAGCGCTTTGTTGCTAATCCTATCCGGACCCGGTGCCGATCCGCCATTGAGTTCGTGCAGGGCTCGTAGCACATCACTTACTCCGAATGGTTCATCCAAATGGGGACATGGCGTCACGTCATACACCGGGTAGGCTTGCGTGTTGGAATCGGGAGCTAGCGGTAGATACTTTCAAGATAGCTGCGCCAGTATATGTGCACCCGAGGAGGACTTTTGAGCTACGTGGAGTATTTTAGCAATGACCCTCCTTTGATTAGCTTTCGTGCCCGACTCATCCAGGAGATGTTTTAAAACATTCCATTTACCCCTTGTTCGCATTTGTCTATCGACTGAATTCCAAATTTCATCCCACTGCTGCCTGCATAAGATTTGGGAATATTCTTCAATTTGCTTATTTAACTCGGCGACCCTTTTCCGAAGCTTACGGTTAAGCGCTGGCCCTTCCATCGTGTCAGCAGGGACTGCTTGGCCTCCAATAAGGGACTGCTTGGCCTCCGCAAGTCTACTATCCATTTTGTCTGTCAGTACATCTGTCTCAATGGTCTTGGTAACCACCTGAACATCCTGCAGCAGCATCTCTGTCCACTACGCCAGAGACTCCGGTTTTTCCCCCTGTCCAGCTCGAGCCTTGCGTGACTCGCGAAATTGATCCAAGTCCGGATAAGAGAACTGTCTTCTGTATTTTGCTTCCATTTGTAATTTAGTGACTGTAATATAGTGATCGCTACCTAAATCCGTCAGAAGGTTTTCCCACTCGATCGAGCCCGCATTTTTCACGAAGACTAGGTCCGAGGTGGGGTCCCTTGTGGTGGATATGCAGCGTCTATTTGGAAACGCCGGATCCGATAATAATGAGAGACCTGCATCCCCGGTCTCCTGCCACAAGCTCCTACCCTTAACAGAATCATACGGGTAGTTACAGCCTGCAGTTTACAGCCTGCACAGCCGGGCCGGCTGTGCAGGCTGTAAAGAACAGCATCGTGTTCACTTCATCGGCAGCGCAAACCTCTTTCTCTAATTCCGGAAGGCAGTCCGAATGCTTAGATACGACGCCGGTTTCCAGCTCCTCGAAGACCCGATTTGGGCAGCTGGACCTAGCACCGACCAAGCAAAGGGCGCCTTCCGGAACAACCCTGCTCTCTCGACAGGCCGCGGCCTCCCTTTCTGCAAAGACTGACACCGTGCCTCTGATGGTCTCTTCCCACTCACCTTCGCTGGAGAGAACGTCGTTAGGCAACGCGGGACATCGCCAGAGCATGTGAGCCATAGAACAAACGGTTTCACTGTAGTCGGGACAGCCAGGGTCCTCGTCCGAGTATAACGTACTGAGGAAGTCCCGGGACGGGAGAGAACTCGACTGCAACATTTGAAGAGTAACTCACTGACCAATGCTGAGCTTCGGATGAGGAAGAGCGTAGAGTCTCCTGCCAAGTTGGTAATGTTTAGCAATTTCGTTGAATGTGAGAAGGTGGGTCGTTCTGCTGAGTCTCTGCCTGCCCCTTCAGAGCCGCCAGACCGCCGCGGTGCGTGAATTCTCGCGCACGGTAGTGAGCCAGGTCATTGAGGTTTGGGAAGCCCTCACGTACGTTCGTCCCCATGTGTGCGGGGAACCACGCAATATAACGAGAACCGGGGCAAGCCCCCTTCTCTAGAATGGAGGCCGCCTCTCGAGTGAGGTTACCCATTTTGAATGCCCCAATTGCGTCTCGCGAATTGGTGTGAACGTAGGAAGGCTCTGCGTCACACAAGGCCAGCCCAACCGTGATTTTCTCGGCAACACGAGGGATGGCCGCGCTTAGGGAGGCTGATACTGCGCCGCATCTACGAAGACCTCGGAGTCTGTGTCTTCCCTAACTGTCTTCAAGATGACTAGTTCACAGGCTTTAGTCTACCCTCGTTATGCTGTGGATGTGCGTATCGCGGGAAGGGCCCCACCATGTAGCTGGCCCTCGTTTCCATTGCAGTGGTACCCTGCGTTCCTCCATTATCCTAGGAGCCATGCGAACTTCGTCAACGATCCGCCTGCCCGCTATGGTCGACAACAGCCTAAGCCTCTATGATCTCGTATATGGTATTGTGCATTCCGCGTTGGTCTAGCCTGTCTGAGCTCGTGGTAATCGGCAAGCTTAGCACTCTCTTAATGCTCTTGTACATGACTGTGTTTACCTTGCTCTTTTCCGTAATCGTCCATACGAGAGCTTACGCAACATAGTTAATATGACTGAGCAGAAACGCGTGGTACATCCGAAGTAGGTTTTCCTCACCTAACCCTTCTTTCGGTTGAATACCCTAGCGTTTAAATCTTACCATGTTCTCAGTCTTGGCTGCAGCAGCAACTTTTTTCAGAAGCATATGGGAACGAAAGAAGAGATGGGGAGCACTACAGCATTGTGGCTTCTTCACATCAACTCTCTGTTGTTTTATATTTGGTCTTCTTCTCCCAAACGTTTGTAGATGCGCGTCTGCTCCTCATCCAGTCTCCCGATGAACCCGGCCCAAGGTTCTCCTCCTAAATTCTTTCCCCGCTGCCCTGGCTGAGTGGCGTCGTCTGGTGTCAAAAAGTGAACTACATCCAAGATGACCGTTGTGGACGTGTCATTTCTACGTCTCATGTCGAACATGTTCTACGTGTCATTTCAAAAATAGAACTGCGCAAGACAGCGGAATATGGGGCAAATCAAGAAAGAGCAGACCGCTGGAAAATTTGGCCAATTACTATTATGTACTAACTGAGCTCTTCCTCAAAAATATCCTGAGATGGCCACTGCGAAAACATACAATGACCTAGCCTTTAGTTGTTCGAGCTGCAACCGCCGCAACACGTACCGCTCCGAGAGTGGGAATAATTACTTGCTCACTGGGGGAACACGAAGGAGACAATACAAGAAGCCAGAGGAAAAGCCACAACAGTGTAGTGTGTCACCCCACCCCACCCCCTCCTTTTGTGTTTTATGCTTCGCGCACTGTACCCGGCTAGTGTTAAAGTTTGCCAAAGCGCGTCTCCTCAGCCAGAGCCTTCCCGGAGGCGTATTTCCTTAACATATCCGGAGCAATGCACAGACGCCGCTATTGGCCGCACGCGAGGCCACGTCAGCCCGCCTACGCATTTCCGGTAAATGTTTGTTTACAGTCGCACATGCCGGCAGCCGGCAGAGAGAGAGTAGCCTGCACGGAAAGGCTGCCGGCATTTTATCGCTGCCGCCGCATTTCCTGCTGTAGCTATTTTAAGCGTGTCCGTGGTTCGCCCGTGTCACTGGAGGGCCCGTTGACATACGTCGCTGCTTCGCGGTGCGCCTTCGGCGCTCTCACTATTTTGCTCGTGTCACTACTGCCAGAGCCAGGCGCGTCAGCGACGGGCGCTAGCGCGCCGGCCGCTCAGACCAACGCGATTGCGTTTTTAAAAGAACAACATTATGCGGCTCCTTCGGAGCAGTTGTGTTAGTAATAATAGTTCCCCCCGAGGGCGCCGAGCCTCGTAGCCCCTTGATAATCTCTACTTCACCCCGAAAGAGAGAGAAAAAACCAAAACAAAAAAACACACACCATGCGCATCCGACGTCTTTTCTTTCTTTTCCCTCCTTCCCACAGCTCTCAGCGCCCAAAAGAAGGATGAAAGAGCAGCACCTAGCACTCACACAGCAAGCGTCAAACCAGCGTCTCTTGCGCACCGCGTTCACCCTTAACTGGCGCACGTTTGAAAACCCACCAGCGAAAGGAAAACAATCGAAGAATCGAAGGCGACGCAACCCAACCGGGGTTCCCCCCACCCCGCGTTCCTACAGAACGGACGACCGTCGTCGGAGGCGGGCACTGCGCGACTGCTGTAAGCAGCAAACTTACCGGAAATGCGTAGCGGGCGGCTCTCACGACGTGGGGGCTCGCGTGCGGCCAATGGCGGCGCAGAACGCGTCCTGTGCATTGCTCCGGATATGTAGTGAAATTACGCTTCCCGGAGTGTCTTCTCCTTCATTCTCCGCTACCGTGACCGAGTGGCGTATCCTAGCGGGAAAAATTTAAGACTCAAGATGGCGGCAGTCAGACGCCACCTTAAAGAACATAAACATATCGTCAACTTTCGTTTAGTGTAAATTAATAACTTTTTTGAAAGCTTGAAAGTACAAAGCTAGTTCGAGCATTTCTAGCGCCGCCATGCGGAAGAAAAGTTGCACAACATTTTGTTTTTGCATGGCCTCCGAGAGTGCGCGAATCTCCAACGCTATGCTGGTGACTGAAATAACGCCAGCTACAGAGCTGAAGGGAACGCGTGCTGAGAAATCGAAACCGTGTTGTTATGGTTGCAGCTGAATGAAGACGATACTATAAAAACAATATATAATATCGATCGGAGGGCTAGGATTCCGAATGCACGAAAGAGAAAAATTTTCAGAACAGGTTTCACGACTCATTTAGGAATCACTATAACGACACGTATTGCTCATTACCCTAATTGTGCCACAAATATTTTGGGCCGACTGCTCATGCCGGGCACTCAGCACGAGAGGCGTTCTCCAAGAAAAATTCTGGAGAGTCTGACCCAGTCGAACGTGCTGGTGAGGATGCCCTACTACAGCGTTCATCTTCTTCGCTACAATTGTGAATATTATGCCATTTTAAAGTGAATGCTTTTATGCATGGAGGAAGAGAAATATAGGAGGGACCCTTACGTCACATAATTGAAGCCAACAATGGCGGCCTAGCACATGACCGAAACGTAAAGTGAATGGAGAATACGCCAGAGCACGCAGTCAATACTCGCGGTTTCCGAACACTTCCGACTACTGCCGTGATGCCGTGAGAAGGATCACGGCGTCGAATCGTGGCCTTTCTTCGAAGGAAAACATTTCTGCTGCCGATCTGTTTCAAAGAACACGGCGTCGAAACTGCGGAAACAGTCGCGCATTATGCCACGGCGAGACTAAGGGAAGGCGCGGACGCGCGCGGTGCCTCTCCGATACCTGGCCCTCCGGCTTTAGGCTCGCTCGTGTCAGTTAGGCGAGCAGCATCAGATGCTTTCGAGAGTACTTCACGTGCGCATCAGTCTGCATGTCATTATATGGTGCATGCTACTTACCTATGAGCAGCGACAGTGTAGTAATGCACACACACATTGTTACCGCGTACATCGGTGATTTTACGTCAGTCGAAGTGCATACCTGCAGCCCAAGTGCGCAGTGTGGCCTTCAATCTTCTGTCAGCTGCCGCACAGCGCGAAAAATATTCCTTGCGGGAAACAACGAAAGCGCAACAACGTTTCCGAGAGAGCCTTGAGGACCACACATGCAGAGCAGCCGACCAACTGCGGGCCAAGTGCGAAAAAAGCCCATGTAAACACGCATCGATTAAAAGCTGCCGTGTACCAAACATCACGGCAGACCTCGATCCCTGCGTGACTCTGACGAGAAATTCGACGTGCTGGGCCACCACTGGTAGCTTCACGGAGCATTCGCTTGCCAAGGCTGGCTGTGCGACGCAATGCTCCCTCCTAAATTTTCCTTCCTCTATGCTTTTATGTCAGTTTACAGCCATATCAGAAATAAGGTTGTCAAATGACTGTCGTCTATTGCCATTACTGCACCTTTCGTCAATAAACACTATCTAACAAACAGCAGCCCTCCTCAAATAGCATGTACTCTTTTCATTTCAGGTACAACACTACGAAAGTTTGCGACTACTTTCCGAGGAACTGCACAAAGAACGACATTGTAAGTACCACAACATATACTCAAGTGGCAATATTATCGCTACGAAGCTGGCAGAAGCATCGACAGCGGAACTCTGCGTAGAGACGACAGTGAATATGGGACTGTCGAGCGCGTGGGCTGTACATCATCAGGCTTGATGCTGTGACCTAAGCATAAATATAAATGAGGAGTTCCATTATAAGAGAGCGCCATCCTCGGCTCGGTGACTGCACCACAATGCAGCCACTTTGCGATGCAGACGACCTTCCTTGCGTTCAACCGTGGCACGCCTCTGGCGTCATCGGTGCCACTGTTGAACGCAAGGCTCCGATAGCGAACCGGAATTGTGTGACCCGCCAAATGCTCGACACCACCGGATGCACCACCAGAGGAGCTGCGATCATCACCAATAGCCGTGATATTGGTGGCTATATCGTCATCAGCAGCAGCACCAACATGCATAAAAGAGCCGCACCCGCTAACAGCACTTGGTGGGCTCGGTGAATGCACCACAATGCATCTATCTAAACCACTTACCTTTGCGATGCAGGTCAGTCAGTCATATGTCCTCTTCGCTATAAAACCTAGTAATTACTTCCTAGTGCAGTTCCCGAGCCCGAACTGCAGTATTTCTATTGCCATTGAGTGTATCCATGTAATTCATTCCTTGCTGATGTTATCAGGTGACATCGAAACTAACCCAGGTCCTAACGGGAATGCTGCTGTGTTGGCCGAGCTGCAAAAGCTTAGCTCTTGCCAAACCCAGCTGATTAGCGAGATACAGGCTTGAAATATCAGCTAAGCACAGCGGATAAAACCTTAACTGATTTAAGCAAGCGAATGGCAGTTCTGGAAAGCCATTACCAAGCGCTTCTTCCCCTCAAAACCATGTTGAGAAATCGCAGGCCAATGTAATCGACATCGCTAAGCGGGTTCACGAGGTTGAAGACCAGGTAGACGACGCTGGAAACAGGTCAAGCCGGAATAACCTTATATTCTACAGGATCCCTGATCCAAACAATCGGGAAACGTGGGCTGAATCTGAAAAACAAATAATAGATATTTGCCGCAATAATCTTCACATGACAATGCATCCTGACGATATAGAAGGAGCCCATCGTCTCGGCAATCAGTAGAACTCGTCCCGTAATCGTAAAATTCTCGTCCCACAAAACCAAAGACACCCTCTTATACAATAGCCGTAAACGGAAAAACACGACTTATAGTATTGCAGAGGACTACTCCAGGCCTGTACAATACGCACGTAAACGATTGCTTGTATTTGCGAAAACGCATTCCGATAAGTATTCTTTAAGTTTTAAAACACTTCACATCGGATTGCAGCGCTACATATTCTACGCAGCATCCGACGCTGTTGAGGAGGTAGCATAGCGGCTGCTCCGTCATCAGACGTCAGTCAAGCGCCAGCCCGCCTCTCCAGGCGATGTCCTCTCGTTTTCGGTGACGTTCATTAACATACGTAGCCTATTTCCTAATCTCTTCATGCAGGAGCAACATACTCGTACTAACGGAAACGTGGGTTAAACGGTGACGTAACGGACGCTGAAATATTAATGGACTTGCCCGATTTTCACGTGTATGGGAATGATAAGAAAGGCTCACGGGGAGGCGGAATTATGATTGCAATTCACTGAGGCATATCGTGCTCTGCTATTAACGTCAAATCTGGTATCGGATCCTCATGGCTTATCTGTCGCGCTTGCGACATTACAGTGCTGCTCGGCGTTTGCTATATATCCCCGCAATCTAATCAATACTTCCCACGTCATCTGAACAATACCGTGCATAAACTTGCTTCCACCTACCCAAATGCCCGCATTCTTTTCTTTGGTAATTTAGCTACCCGGACATTGATTGGCAAAACTTTACAAATTCCGCTATTAAATAGTGAGCTTTAGTATATCGGAAAGCAGCAAACGCAAAGATTTAGCGTAAGGTTAACGTTACCGTGGAACACACCGCGCATGCGCAGAACGTTAACGTTTACGATACCTTTACGTGCCTACGCTATTTTCGGAAGATATCGTTCAGCGCTAAGGCTCTCAAAGGGACCCGTACGGCTGGCAAGATGGCGGCGTCAATCGAAGTGAGACCACTCGCTTCAGATCTGTCGTGACATCGGCCTGCATTGTTAAGCTCATTCATTACCCGCTCATGTTCTTGTTTGCCTTAGGTTTGGCTAATTAAGCTTCGCCAGCCGTGTATTGGCGACAATGTGTCACCGTTTTCAAGATACGCACTCAGTAAGCTGCACACAAGGCTTAAAATGTGAGTGCACTCGCTTTCACGGCATTCGAGACTGCGCGTGCCGGCGTTCGAAATCTCAGAGGCCATGTCGTTTTGCTCACGTTTACGGTAGTCTCGTCGAGATGGCGGCACTGCCACCGGGGCTTTTTTCTTTTTGTAATCGGCTGTTTCAAGCTACAACCAAAATAAAGCCGAGACGAGTAGTGTGGTGCACTACTGCATGTATAATGCTTGAAATGACAGTACTGTTTGGCGAAGTATTCCTTCAGTCACAAAGGCGACTTGGATAAGCCAGCCTTCGCAGGCACATGCACAGATGCGCGCCCCCTGGGCACCGGAGAAATGTTGCAGAAGCTCCGGGGCACTTATCACAAGTGGAAAGTCCGCCTTCTCAAAGCGGAAATGTCAGCGAAATTTCTCGTATATACGGCATAGCCTCGACGACATGGACTGCCTGCGTAGCTTCTGTGGTTTCCAAAGTATAAAATAAGCGCTCCTATGTCATCGCAACTTCGAAATGACAGGCAGTACGGGTCAGAAAGGAGACTCGATGGCGGCATGTTGAAACGAAGCGATGTTTTTCGGGTCTGCTGATACAGCACTAACAACACACACTCACACGATACTGGCACAATAATTTTGTGGCGCAGTTAGGGATTTAATAAGAGTTGTTTTAAGGTATAGTTGTCGCCGTACATGCCTTTGCGTTAGCTTTAGCGTTTCGCTCTCTTCCGCTATACTAAAAGTCTAGTTTGTGCCGCCAAGTGCACCCAGCTTTACCGTAACATTAACCTTAACGCTAAATCTTTACGTTTGCTGCTTTCCGATATACTAAAACTCACTAATGTCATGGAGAGGCGGAAAATTTCCTCCACATCTGTTGAAATTTTAACCTTGTGCAACCAACTCTCCCAACCAACTCGTGTTGCAGACGGATCAGCACATATCCTTGACATCATATTAACCCGATTGCCTCCGAGTGCCTATCATCTGTCAGTTATATTCCAGAAATCCGTGAGGACAAAGTCACACATGCCGGTTTTATTTATTTATTTCTTTATTTACAATACCTACAGCGCCCACATGGGCCATTAGTGTAGGGTGGTGTGGTAGTTCGAGGGCCCAGGACTCGGACACAGACAGCTATGTCAAGGACAAGGAAACATTTATCGACAGGACGAGACAGCACATACACTTTCATGGACAAACAACGCAACACAAACAACAAACGCTACGTTCACGAAACTAAACGGCGCGTTCTGCCTGACGTGACGTCAGAGGTCCGTCGGCACCACTCACAGCACCGTGGTTCTCGGAGGCGGCGCACGCTGATATCAGCAGGGGAAGCACGTTGAGTCGTGGGCGGACACAAGCAGATACCTAGGTAACCGCTCAGGAGCGCGTCGGGGAACGAAGCACGCCCTCAGCAGGCTCTTTTGCCGGACTGGAACTTGCGCGGCACCGTGACCACGAGTCCGTAGATGGTTGGTCCGGCCACACCACAGCTCCATCCGCTCGCCCTGGGCCGCCCGCGCGTACACTACGGAACAGCCCGGTCCAGGACACCCGTTCGCCCAAGGGGAACGCCCAGTCTGGTGGCACCACCTCGGTGCGTCTGTTCTCCTGGGCCGAACATGCCACCGCTCGGTCGCTGGTAACGCTCGATCCGCCGTCGGCGTTCCGAAGGTCACGCGTATCACGTTCCGCGTGCTCAAGGGCGCGCTCTTCGTCGTTTTCTGTTCCACTTTCTTTTGCTAATAAGAGCCTCTTAATACAGGGGGAGATAATTACATTTAAGATACATATACAAAAAAGCAATACGTTTCATAAAAATGCATAATGGCGACAAATCATTAACACTGCGGTGTACATAAAAGAAATAGAGCTACAAAATAAAGGAACGAAGGGTGACATGTAATTAACATTGACGTGCGTGAAAATGAAACACCAAAATATGTGTATATACATATAATAAATACAAGTAGACAATTATATACACATATGCACACACAGATGTATACAGGCAGAGATGGAGAAAAAAACTCAAGCGTACTCTGCTAGAAGGAACAAACGAAAGTATATTAAGGCTACGATAAAATGTGACTCTGAAGCGCAGTGGCGAATGTTTCCCTAGACGCGGCTACAATTGCTTGAGGTAGTTTGTTCCATTCCCTAACTGATCGCGGAAAAAAATGAATGATTAAAAAGTCACAGTTTCGCCGCAAGGGCGAAGCAATGAATGCGACAGCAACAAAGAGGACAGCAACGCGAAGAGCGCGGAGGCAGCTCTACACCTGCTGCGCCGCTTGCGCCATCTCGCTGGTAATGAAGAAACGCTTACAAGCCCCTGCCGTCTCTGAGTCCTGCCAGCGGTAAAGTGTTTGTATATAAGGCTCGCCGTTAGCTCCCTGAAGGATCTGCTTTTTCGTGGCGTAGTGGATAGCGCCACGTGCTGCGGAGCGAGAGGTTCGTGGTTCGTTTCCGCGCTTCGGTAGCATTTATCTGAATTATTCTACTTTGGGACATTTATATATATATATATATATATATATATATATATATATATATATATATATATATATATATATATATACGGTCCATGACGGCGGCGACGGGGACGGCAAAAACCAGCCGAGACCGACCATATAATTGCTATCACAATAAAAGGTTAATTCTGGCAGCGAACTCGCGCGCTTTTAGTAGGTGGTCAGTGCGAGCAGATATGTACGTAGGCTTCAATATGTAGTTTTCTTTGTGAAGACCGGTTAAACCATGGAAAACTTTGTGAAACAGACAAACGTAAGAATTTGCGTCTGTCTTCAAGAAGAGGCCATCCTAATGTATTCCTGATTTCAAAAGATCTTTTAGAAAAGTCATAATTACCTCAGACGAAACGGGCTCTCTCAGCTCCACACGCTCTAGAGCGTCTGCAGCTGAGAGAGACCCGTTTAGTTTTTAGTGTTGAAGATCAACCAATTCTCATTAATTTAGCGAGTGTGAAATGCGGGTTTGTGCTCAGGAAAGAAGGCGTCAAGATTTTCAATGATTGCAGCATCTGTTTTTGGGGCATTTACCTCGCCCCAAATAGATGGTTGCTCCATCTATTTATCTAGGCACTTTGCATATGCCGCCTCACAGGGCTTGTTACGTTTGTAACGGCACTTCAAAGGTGTGCGCCCGTGAAGCTCGGCCGCGAGCCAGCGTGTTTCAACTTGCTCTTTGCACGTGGCGATTGTGCGTGTGTACTGAGTATGTGCGGTAGACGTGGGCCCTTTTCTCCTCCTTCAGAAGCTCGCCCCCTACCGTGCTGCGGACGACCCGCAAGACGCCGGCGCGTCTGCTGAACCCACGACAGCTCTCTACAAGTGAGCGTCGTAAGGAACACTGGGAAAGCTTCAGGAAAGGGTGTAAAAGGGTAGAGGGAATGTTTACTGGTGTTTTGCACGAGTCCTTGTCGTGGACGACCAATGAAGGCGAAGAAAACTGCGTCGGGACCTCCTGTGGTCGTGTTTTATTTAAACTTGCCACGCGATATAGCATGGTTAAATGAGGAAAAAAAAAAAGAACAAATGAAAATGTAAACATGCGACCCAGTCATGATCTTGTCGTTAGTTCGCGCGCCTGTGTCGCTCCGAATTGTTGTTACTTGTATTAGCTGAGTAACTGCAAAAAAAAAGAAAAAAAAGAGGGCCCATCAGAGCGCGTATCGTGCAGTGGTCGGACGCCAAGACTGCTTAGAATTGTGAAAAGAACCCAGGACTCGATCCGTCGAAGAAACGATTTTGCGCTTGTTTTGTCAAAGGAAATCTTCACACGTGCTGTTAATACCGGACTTCAATCATGCGCTATATATGAATGGCTCGAAAACGATCGTGATGAGGAGGTTAAAGGCGCATCCACCTCATAGCGGAAAGACGACTTGTCGCACACCGCTAGCGAGAACTTACGGGCATCTGCTAATATCGTCAGTGACATGCAATTCGTGCTGGATTAAGTACGGACGAGTCGCCGAGTAAATTTGGCGACAGGTGCAAAGCGACGAATAAGCGGCAGCCCGCTCTGCCCGCCGCATGCTAAGGCTCGGCGCCGATGTAATCGCGTGGCCTTAACGCTTCAAAACTGCGTCCGACAGTAACTCATTAGGCGTATGGCCCTAGGCAAGCAGCTTGCGCACATAAGATGATACGTTTTGTTACTGCTATTTACACTTCAAAATGTGCTCGCAATAAAATCACACACTGAAGACTGAAACACCAGAGGTGCGGATGCCGGCGTGTCTGAGCAATCGCCATGCGTAGCGTGAACTAATATGCGCTACAGCTGTTGGGCTTGTATCAGATCTCTCGTTCACGTTAGACGCTGGACAACCTTGATCGCTCTGAAGAGGTCAATTTCATCTTCTAGCGATCACAATTTTGTCCAGAATCCACTCTAACGCCGTTGGCGCCCGGCAAGGTGATCGTGCACACGCCAAACAGGTCTTTATAGTCCCACGTAACGTCAACGCGCGCGCTTGGCGCAGCGACGTTATGCTAGCGAATGCGCCGCACTATAGTTCGACGCGTCCAGCGTGAGATGCGACATGCTGCATCTTGCGCCGACGACGTTCATACTGCATCGCGTTCGCGCCTCGTCATGTAACGATTCCTCGTCAGAGCGTTTCCTGGAGGAAGCTCCCTGCCTCTACGGGGGGACACAAGGAAATTGCCCGAGAAGCGATTCGAGCCGAGTGCGGCCTCGCCACAGGTAAGCAAAATTGTGAAGCACCGTTATTCCTTGCACCAGATTTGATTTGTTGCGAATGTTCGCCTCATCGTTTCAGCTGCCAAAAATTGTGGAAGCGGCTGCGTGATCGCTACACCAGAGAATAAAAATGTATAGAGCAGACAAAGAGGAGCGGCTTCGTTGCTCGAAGAACGTGGAGATTCGCGCAGGCGATGGAATTTTACAAGCAGTGCGGCCGTTCAAGGAAGTGAGTTTACCGTCGGCTCCTTCGGACTTGCTTTTGTTAGGCATTTGCACTTTATGCGCTCTTTGTCAGCGGTGCTCTTTATCTTTGTAGGCTGTGCTATTTCTTCAAACGGGAAAAAAACGGAGCGCTAGCAAAACAACACACAAAGAAGGAGGCTACACACAGGACGGGCGCTCATTTTTTTTTTGGCACTGTTGTGCTTGGAACTAGTACACAAAAAAGAGCCCAATGTAGGAGAAATAAGGCTTAGTAGAATTTGTCTTTGGGCGAGTTGGTTCATGCTTCAAACGGGAAAAAAACGGAGCGCTAACAAAACAACACACAAAGTAGGAGGCTATCCTCCTTCTTGTATCCTTCTTCTATCCTCCTTCTTTGTGTGTTGTTTTGTTAGCGCTCCGTTTTTTTCCCGTTTGAAGCATGAACCAACTCGCCCAAAGACAAATTCTACTAAGCAATGTGCTATTTCGGCTTCGTGCACTTCCGAACCGAATCAAGTTTAATGCGCTGACGAAATGCTATGATTTATATACAATGTTTGCTTGCCTTTTTCGGACTCTCTGCTTTTTCGATAAGTTACAAAAGTGCCAACCCAAGGCAGAAACTAAGTGATTCCTGATATAAGGTGAAAATAAAGTTAGCCTGAACTAGAGTATTTCAGTCTAGCTGTTGTTTCCTGTTTTCAAAAATGAGTCATTTCTCACAGTCTTCTGCTTGAAAGAAAAGTTTCTTGTGTTTATTAACATGAGGCTTTGGCCCTGCTTCCATATTTATTTTATTTTTATTTTATGTTTATTTCAAAGTACCTTACAGGCCCCATTGGGCGCGTTGAATAAGGGGGGCATTACACAATATATACGTATATGAACACACCAAACATAAAAACAATACGACAGAAACAAATGCAAAACAAAAAGGTGTTAACCGTAAACTAAAAAGAGAACATACAGTCCTTGATGCACGAAATATACGAGGAACAAAAGCGTAAACAAAACGGCGCGTCGCTTGCGCACAAGAAAAGGAACCGACAAGGTAGGCATATTCATCGTGCCCATAATTATTCGCAATGCCCACGGGCTATAGGGGGCGCACTGGGCGATCCAAGATGGCTGCCCGGAGGAGGGTCGACCCGTCTGAAGAGCGTCTGCTAGCATGTGCAAAGATAGGACGTGCGGACATAAGCCCCGTGCCGCTTTTACCGGATGAAGTCACGACCGGCACTGAAGTGTATATGAGACAAAAATACTTGCTTAAATCACAGACAGCCCCAAATTCCCGCAACCTTAACATTTGCTGCGACGTGAAGGGCTGTTTCAGCCCGTGAGCGTGCACCAACGATGTGTTGCGAGATCCTGTGCGTTCTAAGGAAGGCCAGTACGTGTAACGGAATTGGCGTATGAACTAGACGACGCTCCGAGGTACGTACCGAGCGTGCCTGGCGTATTTCGTGCTGTAGTGCGCAACTAGCGGCTAACGCTATGGATTTGCTGCTGGGCACCGCGCGTTGAACGTAACGATGGTTTCAAAACATGTAGCGCCGTCATTACTTTCGCTGTCAGGAACGCGGACTTAGCAGAAAGCAATCGCGTCTTTGTGGCGTTGAACTTCTCAATCAGTCGCCTTTGGTCAGAAACCAAGCCTCAAGTCGACATTTATTAGTCGGACGCTCCTGAATCTAGTCCCGTTTTTGCTCCCGCAGCCCACCGATCCGATCACAGCTTTGTGCTACACGGATGCGCTATCAATCGAAATCCACGGATCAGAATCGAACTTATGGGTCCCACCTGAGTGCTGTCGTTTCAGTCGAGAGTTGAATGAACTTAGCCAAATTGATTCAATTGTTGGATCGCATGGCAGCGACGTCGTTCTCGATCGTTATCATAGCTCGATTGCAGTGAAAAAAGCCCGTGTAGGCAGTGGATTCGTATCCGTTACGTCAGCTGTTCCAACGCATCGCGGGCTATTTCTTTGTAAATTCCCCCGGCGAACCGTATCAACGTTTCAATCATGTCAGTTTGGCGAAGTAGCAAACTCTTACGGCGAGCCATGTGATTGAAATTCACATTTAAGGTGTCGGTTGCGGTAGTAAGATGACAAAATCAGCTACTCTGTGCATGGAAAAAAAAAGCAGGTCCCCTGCCATTTATACCTAAATGAAGTTGGGGCTTAATATAAATGGACGCCCCTATCATAGCATTTCACCTCTCCTTAAGGCACTTCATGTAATTTGCACTTCACATGTTTTTGTTAAGAATGTGTCCCTGTCGTCCCGCGGCATGCTCTCTTACTGCGCAGTCTGTATACTCATATCAGTTCCCCTTAATGAGCAGCAATGTAAAGTGGCACTTTCTCATTCAGCTCATTAAAACTGCTTCGGTCAAATTCCACTCCGAATGTTTGCTTGGAGTCGTGCTCTGCAACATCAAGATCAGTGTTCGTGCCAGATGTGCAAAAATATTTTTTTCAGCATTTCTAATGTTCAAAATTTTATTGGGTTGTGTTAAAATGTGCACATTTAAACTAGCCTGCAAGCTCATTCTTGTGGCCACAGGACAGTTTTCTGCAGATTTACCTTAACAGAGATACCTAGTGGGCGCACGACGACTGTCAAATCAACTTTATTTTCATTCTGTCATAGAGAAAGGACTGTGGCAGAAAGCTCTCATTGAAACACTCGACTAGTTTGCAGAACCGTACAAAAAGAAAATAGTCACAGTAGTAACAGTACACCGATAAGTAAAAATAATAATTTTAAACTTCACAGGTAATGTACAGCAAGGCATACACAATAATGAAGTACAAATGTAAAACTTATACTAGTAGTGCAAGGTGATAAAATGACATATTTGCACAGAAGTGCTGCTAGAGATAAGAACATAGTGCACGGGATGTCCCATCTTTGTCGGCCAGCCTGGCACATTCATTACCATGATGGTAAAATGTCTCATGACAGCAATACTGGCAGAAATGCTTACGAATGGCTGCGGCGGTGGTAGTGTGGTAGTGGTGCTCGGCTTAATTTTAAGAAGAATGTGTGCTCAATCCTAGCCATGGTGGTCGCCTTTTCAATAGAAGTGAATATTCTCGAGGCCCCTCTGCTCTGTGCTATCAGTGCACGTTAAAGAACTCCAGGTGGTCAAAATTTTCAGAGCTCTCCATTACACTGTGCCTCAATCATATTGTGGGTTGACATGTAAAACCCCTGCGATTATGAACATGTTTAAGAATCCACCACTTCAGCACTGACACATAATTGTACTCTGCAGCTGCATCAAAAACCTTGAGAAACTGGCACAAAAGCTGTATTTTTTTCCATGTTCATGATTTTGTTGCAATACAGAAGGGTCCTTCGTTGAGGGGAACAGTGTGTGTGGCTTGTGCTCTGCTGCAGCTACCTGAAGTGCTGACTGTTTGATGCAGGATGAAAAATGTCTGCTTGTGGCATCATCTCTTGATGGTTGAAACAGCCAGGCATAGCTTACTCAGACACAAAAATGACACACGAGAAAACAAAAAAGGGTGGACAGGATGTGTGTGCTTGTCTGTACAAGCTTGTTTTTTGGTTTGTTATTTCGGTGTTTCAGCAGCGTGCTGAAATAGCCAACTATGCTCAACCAAGTAGCCCACTACGTGCTGGACCTGCACCCCTACATGGCAAAATGGCTTCTCTTTTCGGGCAGTCTGCTGCTTCTAACCACACATATTTGATACGATAATCAATTGCACTGCTCCTCTCCACTTGTTGACACCATGAGGAGCCGGCACACTGCTTTGACTACTCACATGCATGTTCCCTTTCGTAAAGGCCCCCTTGTGTACCAAGCAAGACAATGTGAAACAAGGATGGTTGAAAAACATGAACCACGCCATGCAGAGCTGACTAGCAAATGACTTAATTGTGGCAAAAGACATACGTAAATACATGCGGAACATTGCAACATCACAAGCAAAACATAAACCAAAATAAAAAGATACTGAAATAACCATATAAACATAAAAGAATAAATGGAAAGGTCATCATTACATGATACTCTGTGCACATGGCAAGAGTGGTAATTCATGGTGTGTTAACAGAAAGACACAATTTCATTGTCTGAGAGTAGAAAAGACCAACACACACTTATCTTTTAATATGCAGTGTTATGGGCCTCAAAAATTTCACGCGTCAATTGGTTGTTGCTTCTTGATAGCATGTCACATTTTAAAAAATGGGGGCAACAGCCACAATCTTGCAGTGAACACCAAGACGACCAATGATGGAAGTTACGTTGTCATACTCATGAAGCCTGTCATTAAGCATCCACCAGTCCGGCCACGTTAACACCACGTTAATATTTAACACACTCGCCTATCCGCGTCAGTTTGTGAGAGTTTATATAGGCAGGTATTACAGTATTACAGTGGCATCTGTGAAGCTTGCTTTTGCATATTGTTATTGTTACTCAATGATTCATTACATTTACACTGGTTTATTTCTTTCACTATGTTCTGTGCAACTGAAGCCAGCATGTGGTAAGGATAACTTGCTCTATCGGTGAAATCACCCACGAGACCAGTCAGTGTGCATTCATAGTGGTACAGCGTAAATAAACGAGACACAGGAAGGGAAGAGGTTACAAACCTCCTCAACGTGTGTCTTGTATCCTCTCTTCTTCTTGTGTCTCGTTTATTTATGATTTGCCACTATAGATGATTACCTGTGCGTGATAACTATACTCATAGAGTGCATGCATGATTTTTTTAGTGTGTTGGACATGCACAGCTTAGTGTTTCTGCCTTTTATTAACATTAAATGGGTGGCTTCATGATTGAGCTCCTCTAATGTACAGGTTACAGCACAACAAATATTACATAAATGAAAAATAAGAAACATTACATACAAGGCATACTTTGCAAATTACTACAGATGTCACAGAAGTACACAGTCATCCTGTGGCACATAAAAATTTAAAACTGTCGGCTGACAACATAACAAGGACATGCTCTTAACTACTTTATTCAAGTGTCTCTTTGCTGCATCAAATATTTAGAGGGGTATAGTATAAAAACATACCACCTGAAAGAGCTGCACACACTCGAACTTGTTTCCAGGCTAGTGATAACAACCAAAAGAGCTGTGCAAGCTGGCCTCATCATTTGCCTTAATTGCAAGTAAATACTTCACACGCTGAGCTTATCAACTACGTTAAAAGGACCAAAAGCAATGCTGCTTGGCAGTATGAAAACTTGCTGAACAAAGTGCTGAGGCCAGCAAATGACATATGCAAGGAGGTGTGCTACCGGCTTCCCAACCTATCACCGATTCTGCTCGTCGAAAGTAGACACAGGGTTGTGTTGAATGCCTGGAGACAGTGCATATGTCTGACAGCTATTCAGGCTTACATAGCATTACTTCCTTATGCTAGTTCAGCCATTTTCTTTGGCCAAAGCTACTACATCCACCAGCCTTTTATGGTACCACCCCTGCTTGGCAACATTTCAAAAAGACCACTTACTTCTGTCTTACCAAGCAATACTTATCACTAAATTCCTTTGGTGAAGCTATGGTGTCTACAATTGTATGTTTATAATTATGAGCACGTAATATTTTTGCAGTAGTACCATACCTCTGAAATTTAATTTGAATAGCAATTATTCTGGTGTTCCATTTATGATGGAAATTTGTCCTCAATTTAAAGTGTGATTGTACATTTTCGACAACGTGCTCATTGGTTCTGGTTGTTCCGAGTACTTGCTAATAAAAATAAATTGTTCCTCAATCGATCAGCACTTGTGTAATTTTCGTCATCATAAGTTCTTTTTTCTTTTTCATTTCATTTGGTTCTACTGGTTACACTGTTAATGGCATAGCAAAAGAAAAAAAGCCACAGGAAGACAGCTGTTGGAGCTTTTGACCCCTTGTGCAACATAGGGCATCAGGAGAATGATCTTTTGGGCATCCAGAAAGTGAATTTTCCATTTTGCCTCCCACGGTTGCTTAGTAACACAGTGCCATGACTTGCAAATAACAATGAACGTGCAAAACTTGTAGTGTCACGGTCATTAGGGAGTATGGCTCATGTGAAACCGAATGCTTGCTTTTTTTAATGATCTGAAAGTTTTGCTTAAAGAGCTCTGCAAAGACATTATGTACAAAATAAGTGTACAAATAATTGGAATGACACACTACTCAACATGAAAAGACTGTCTGAAATGCTTTTTGACAAGCTTTGTGGCAACTCTGCCACACGATAAACTAGAATGACTAGTGATGCAGCGACTAATATGGGATTTGTAGTGCACCCAGGATTTTCGACGGCCCAGATGGTGCAAACATTTACAGGGTATTTTTGCAAGTCTGAATGAACATGCGTTACACAAATGAAAATGTTATCCCACATTTCACATTATTTATTGCGATATCTATTTCGCACTTGGGGTTTCATTATAGAGCATGTTATCATACACACATTACACAAATGAAAACGTTATCCTGCGTCTCACATTATTTACTGTGATATCTATTTTGTACTCAGGGTTTCATTATGCAGCATGTTATCATATCGTGAATCGTAGCTGTGTTTACTGTAGTGCGTTTATTTTTGTTATACACACCACATTTTTAAGATCTACAAGACTATGTTGACATTGCCTCTATCTAAATGTAATAATTTCTATTTTGTTTATAAATAATATCTGTTTATGTGAAAAGACAAGTGTTTATATGTTGTGACATCACAGCGGCCTGCACTCATTGATGACTTATGACGCCATGTCTTTCTAAAACTACTACTAACGTTTCGAACAAACCTTCCATTTTAAGTTCAGCGCTGCGTTTGTCTTGTGCCTTTTTGAGTCCTATAGTTCGTGATGCCTATTTAGCCATGCTTCTTTAGAGCTACGAGCCTGGACGTTGTCCTTAGGCTGCAATTCGGTGACCAGAAGGCCATGGATGGTGTCCCCTGATGGCAGATAGGTTAGCATGGCTCTAGCACATGATCCATTGTCGAGAAAGCCTGAATGGAATCCTGGTAATTGTCCTATCGATAATGGCACGGACAACCAGGAAGCCATCAGCGGTGGCACTTGCTCGTGCAGAAGCCATGACGCACATGGAGATAGAAATCCAGTGAACCCTACCGTCATGGCATGGTGTTGCACTGTGGCTGCCACAGAACAGGATCCTCGTAGGCTGTGCCAATGTAATAAGCAAATGTGACAGTAAGCTGCCATGTCAGTCGTCCCTGTTTATTTCCCATTTGGTCCCCATCAATGCAGATGCTCCAGTGCTTCAGTCAACTCCGGTGTCAACTGCACACGTCATCCTCACAGTAAATAAGGTTTCTATAACATTTCCTGAAGTGTCAGAAACTCATGCTAATAGGTTAGGTGATTTCATTTTTTCTTCACTGTAATGAATTCTTTATTTTTGATAGCTCAAAGGGCCCCGAGGGGGCTTTACATGAAGGGTGGGTATGTGCACTTCATTTAAAATAGGTTAGCTATTTGACAATGTGTTTAAAATGAAGAGGGTTCTTGTAGTCAAGAGTTCGACGAAAGTTTGTCTGGTCAGGCATTGTATGAGGGGATACACGGTCACTGACCAAGTCTGATGTCATCTCAAGAGGGTTCTCATGAAGCATAGTTGAATTGGGGAGGTCATTCCAGTCTCTTGAGGTTTGCAAAAAGAATGAAGATGAGCCATGGTTTGTCCCGGAGGAGGATACACGGTGTGGTCGGGTTTGGTGCAGTTTGAATGGCGAATGACTGGCAAAATGTTTGGAGTCCGGGGACGTACATGGGAGAACTTGTGGAATACTACAAGACGGGACACTTTTCAGTGAAGTACAAGGTTAGGTAGGTAGGTTAGCTTGCAACGTTTGCTGGTATGGAAGTGTACGAACAATCAGAGGAAATAAACCATGCTGTGCATTTTTGAATTCCTTACAACATGTTAATATGGTTAGTTTTGTGGGAATCCCAAACTACACATGTGTTCTACAATCGTTAGCCAGGACTTTTGTACTCCTTGGTTACTCAGTGATTTGAACATTATACAAGTAATTACAAAAAGCCAGGAGATGGTGCAGCTTTACAGTTTTCAAGGCCTGCTGTCCTGAGAGACTGTGTGAAATAAAGCAAAACAAAAACCAAGTGATAAGTTTAGAGAAGCCAATGATTTATTGATAAAGCTTTGAATAGATGTGCCTGAATAAGGGCTGTAGGCAAGCTTGTGTGCTTTCATGCTAGGTAATCAGAACAATCTTCCAGTAAGCTCTCTTGTAAAGACTTTATTAAATGAAAGTATGTATACATATATAAAAAATAAAAGCAAGGCTGCCAGATTTTATGTACTAATTTACATACACGATACACATTCTAGTCGTGAACACATCCACAGAGTTTAACCATATTACTTTCTGAAGTTAGTAACTTTATACCTTGAGATTTCCTTACAGATGTTACTGCACTGTTGCAGCTGTTTGAACCGCCTTTGCACAACTAACCTGTGATATTACGCCGCGGATGCAGCTGCCACAGATATTAGCAGGTGCCAGCAGCCTTCTTATCGTGAATGTCCGCATTTGGCAAAAACTGCGACGCTATATGCCAATCGAACTGGCCTGCTCAGACATAGCCATGCACAGTTGTCTCTTGGGTGTTCGTTCAGCACACAGAAAAATGAATCTCGAAATTTAAGCATGCATATGCATACTTTTCACAGCATCGAAGAATTTCTCAACAATAACGCCGTTCGGACGGAATTGGTGAAGTTTAGAAACACAGCGGCCCGGCTTGCCGCGAGTGCACGTTTCGCTACTTTAAAGCGACGCATAGGTAATAAAAGACGATGTACTGAGCAGGACTATGAATCAAGTTCGTTCAGCTGGGTTTTATTAACATGGATATAAGCGAATTCCATCGGCCAATCACGCTTAATCTCCAAAGGAATGCGACTGCTGGACACCCCGCGACACAGTCGATCTGTACTTGGTCCCAGTACATATGGGACGAACGCGGCCCCGCGGATGACTGAACACTCACCATAAAGATTCATAACAGTGCTTTCCTGAATGGTAAAGAGCCCTATTTTAATGCGAGACTTTCCATTACGAAGGCCCTCATACTGCTTAGTTATCAAACACGCGAGATCGCGAGCTTACGCGACTCCGCCGCATGCAATGTTATGGGCTTCGATCGTGCAATAAAAAAAAAAGAACATCAACGGATAATCGGTACAAGCGGTACATCAACGGTACAAGCGAAACAACGTGAATTTCTATGGAAAAGTTTAGACAACAGTACCTCACTTACTACGTAGCTTGAAAAAAACTCGCGGAGCTGGAACATGTACGGTGTGGGCTTTCGTTGGCAGCGCGGCTTGCCCGAGGAGTTTCACCATGTATCTTCACGAAAACTTCGCGTCTCGCAAGAAAGAATAAGGTTTATCCCGTCACGGGGCCCAGATTTATTCACTGCTGCACAAAACATTCGAGGTTGTCGTGTTCTTTTTCCTTGCCAACGCGCTAACAATCGGGCTAGCACACACGAACAGGGCAGCGGCGGCCAGGGCGGCCATTTTGTCGTCTGCTAACCCTCCTCCGGAGGGTTCTCCTCCAATCCGCTTGATGGCGTGACAGTCTACGGGCATTGCCAATATGGTTCTTGAAAAACGAACTCTATTCACTAAAATAAGCTTACAAGGCAGTTATAAAATAATACAGTCGGTAAAAAACTACCACGTAGGCTAAAAGAATTACGGTACATTTCCTGCGCGAAGCCAATGATTTTATTGATAAAGCTTTGAATAGATGTGCCTGAATAAGGGCTGTAGGCAAGCTTGTGTGCTTTCATGCTAGGTAATCAGAACAATCTTCCAGTAAGCTCTCTTGTAAAGACTTTATTAAATGAAAGTATGTATACATATATAAAAAATAAAAGCAAGGCTGCCAGATTTTATGTACTAATTTACATACACGATACACATTCTAGTCGTGAACACATCCACAGAGTTTAACCATATTACTTTCTGAAGTTAGTAACTTTATACCTTGAGATTTCCTTACAGATGTTACTGCACTGTTGCAGCTGTTTGAACCGCCTTTGCACAACTAACCTGTGATATTACGCCGCGGATGCAGCTGCCACAGATATTAGCAGGTGCCAGCAGCCTTCTTATCGTGAATGTCCGCATTTGGCAAAAACTGCGACGCTATATGCCAATCGAACTGGCCTGCTCAGACATAGCCATGCACAGTTGTCTCTTGGGTGTTCGTTCAGCACACAGAAAAATGAATCTCGAAATTTAAGCATGCATATGCATACTTTTCACAGCATCGAAGAATTTCTCAACAATAACGCCGTTCGGACGGAATTGGTGAAGTTTAGAAACACAGCGGCCCGGCTTGCCGCGAGTGCACGTTTCGCTACTTTAAAGCGACGCATAGGTAATAAAAGACGATGTACTGAGCAGGACTATGAATCAAGTTCGTTCAGCTGGGTTTTATTAACATGGATATAAGCGAATTCCATCGGCCAATCACGCTTAATCTCCAAAGGAATGCGACTGCTGGACACCCCGCGACACAGTCGATCTGTACTTGGTCCCAGTACATATGGGACGAACGCGGCCCCGCGGATGACTGAACACTCACCATAAAGATTCATAACAGTGCTTTCCTGAATGGTAAAGAGCCCTATTTTAATGCGAGACTTTCCATTACGAAGGCCCTCATACTGCTTAGTTATCAAACACGCGAGATCGCGAGCTTACGCGATAATTTGCGAATGTATGAAGGTCCCAGCTAGCACACAAGACCAAAAAGACGTCTTATTGGGGGATTAACGTCTTGGTTCGCGTGGCTGACGTCTCAAAGACGTCAGCCACGCGAACTAAGGGGCAGCGACATCAAAGGGACAATGAATCCGTCTTCGAAACGTCCTACGCAAGACGGTAAGCAGACGTGGAAGAATACCGCCCCCCTCCCCTCCCTCCCCAAAGCGTCGGCGGGCGTCGACACAATGCACGGCGCCGAGGTGTCGCCAGCTGCAATGGGGCCGGGAGGGAGGCTCCAGAATGTCTGGCTCCTTCTCGCCGGTTACCAGGGAGATGAGGCGAGAGGGCGCAGGCTGGCGCAAACACGCTGAGACACGAAGCAAAGGCAGCGAAGCTCGTTTGCGTGGTTGGTCGTGGAGTAAGTGTGGTCAAGTTGTTGGCGGCCGGCTCTTCCTTCGTTTCTGGGAAAATTCTGTTAGCGTGCTGCAACTGCTGCGTGTGTTTGTGTGGTGGCATTATGTTCTTTCTACTTTCCTCCTTATGTTAACCCTGGTTCAATTCCGGCGCTTCTGTGACTGGATCCCGTAACACCAATAACTACGTCTCGCCGAAAATAAATGTAAGTACCACATTTGAATGGCTTAGCATGATGCCTGTGAGATCACTCATGTGTTCCGTGGATAGGGCGAATCGTTCTGTGACAGATACAAGGAGGATTAATGCTATGTAAGGTCTAAGATAGTTGACGCATTAAACGCAAAGCAACGCAACTGTGGTTTTATTATTCAGATCATCGTGTATGATTGCATTCTGAAATTTTCTTAGGTCTATGTGCGTGTTGAGCCTGATTAGTGAGTAACGAGTGCATTGGCTTCGTTCCCACCATCCTGTCATTTGGTCGTTACGGGTAGCGAGTGCAGCGCATGTACAACAATGTCGGGTAGTAGTAATTTACTCGTGTCTTACACAGACGAATACATGCATGTGATATCGCGCGTTGTAGGGCAACCGTTGCCGCGCGTCCTTTCACTGTTGCATTGCAGTCGTGAGATTTCAGTTCAGAGCTGCGAAATTTACGTGCATGTGATGTGGATGTGAAAATCGCGCATTGTTTATTGTGGCATGTCAGCAGAACTGAAGCAGGCAATCATGACGTCTTATGGTGGTGGAATGACTTCTCGCAGCTCAGCATTCATATGAGCATGAGTGTCGTTGTGCTCGTTCTCGGTCATATTTAAACTTTGTCAGAGGCATGTGACTCGTTTGCGAATGTTCGTTATTATTATTTCTCATTGTCCACGCTGTTGCGGTTTTCTGCATTTGGGGTTCGTTATTCTTGCAGACCGCGAATACCAAAATAATTACAAGACCTGTTATCTGGTTCCACAGTGGTGTTACAGGGACGCTGTTGTGTACAGTAGATTTTCGGTATGCCATAAGCTGTCCAGTGTTTCACGTGGTACGGACTGGGGAGTGAAGACTTGAACCATGTTGCTGGGCTGATAGCGTAGGACAGCGATGATAAGGCGACGAACGACGAACTAAATTAGTACGTCGGGCCATGGGGGAGCGGCGTGTTACGACGACTTATACATGAACGTTTGGACGTATTTTGTTTATTTTTATTATTTAGTACGGGCGCCGCCAGCTTGTCCGGTGCCGGGATCTAGCTGTGCATTCCTATACCTATATCGTCAAATCAAATCAAAACCACGGTGCCATTCAACAGTTTTCAGTGGAACGTTTGACGTTTTCCTCCTACCCCGCGACATACTCGCTACCCCAAATGAGCCATATTTCGTTGCATTGTACTAAATTCACTATTACCTGGCCATGGAAGGCAGTTTTGTGCAGGCGAAATCGAAGCCACAGCGAAAATTTGTTGATGCTATGCACAGGTGTGATGCGCAGTCACAGTGCCCGTAGATCGCGCGACCTTGAAGGTCCCATTTAATAAAGGAGCCCTGCGACATTTGGAATCTCGATGGCAAACGATGCCTAACAGTCGTGGAGGTTGTTGTGAACGTGTGAGCCAAGTATTATTGAGCTGCGTGCACCAGGGAATTTTTTATTTGGTTTCAAACACAGCTGTAATTAACATTGCTCTTCGTTCCAACAAATGTCACTAGGCCGTCGACTACTTTGTTCGAGGCAGATATATCACTGGCTGAACTTACGGTCACGGAAAGGTAGTCTGCAATTATATATTTGTTCATGAAAGGGAAAATTAGCATCCACCCGTTTTGTAGCACAAGGCAAACGTTACCCACCCTTGCGGGTTTCCGCAGAACTCATTTGCCTATATATATTTGTTCATTTTGCATTAAAGAAATAAAAGCAATCTGAGTGCCTGTCTTTAAAAAGACCGAGGTGAGCGAAGGGAATCGTTGGCGCCAGTGACGTTACTTGTTGAAAGAAGAGCAGGCAAGTCGTTGGTCGGTGCTGCTAGTGACGTCAGTTGTTGGAACAATTGCAGGCGATTTCATGATGTATTTAAAATGAAACTGCAAATCCACTGCTGCTTGCAGCACAATAACATTTGGCTCACACGTTTACAGAAGTCTCAACGATTGATTGGCACCGTTTGCTCAGTGCGTTCGAAAAGTGTTGCAGGGACCCTTTCATACCGAGTGCGCAGTGAGCACGTAAGCACGCCTCGAAGAATATTCTCACAGTCTAAGTGTGAAGCATGTGTGTCACCCGATTTCTACATGCTGTGTATGGGAATGCGTCCAAAATAAACTACGAATCAGTAATGTGCAGTTTAACGTTCACGAGTGCCATACTATTCGGCGGTGGTAGCATCAGGAGATGCATCAAGTTTCCTGCGGAGATGGCCCGAACACCACTGTATATTGTAAATGATAGAGACATAGACACAGCGCCTTTGCCGCAGGCCGGCTGTTGTATCCTGACTTCTTTCTTCTCTTCCTTTTCATCGCTGGGCATCTAGCACGAGCGTCCAAGCTTCGGCGGAACTCGCTGACCTTCGTATATACGTACATAGGTACATAAAATCCTGTGAGTGTTAGATTGTATGTGCACATAGACCCGATAAAAGGGACGGGGGGGTGGGGGTGGAGACGACCGCCTTCGTAGCTCAGCGGTAGATCATCGGACGCCTTATCCGAAGGTCGTGGGTTCGGTTCCCACAGAAGGCAGGTTTGTCTTTTCGTCCGCCTAAATTCCTTCCTACTTCACAAGTATAATACTACAATTAAGAACCCCAATAACTTCTCCTATGTTTTCCTAGGCTTCATAGTTTGTTGCTTCGTTAAATATATATATATATATGGTGCAGGCAGCAGTGCAGAAGTACCAGGCACTCGAGGAAAATTCATTAATTCATTTCGAGTGTTTATCTATTGCAAGTTGCAGGATATTATGAACACTTCCTGTAAAGGACGCAGTCTATGACAGAGATGCATTGCAAATTTCGTTCCTCAAAGCACAGTTGTAGAACAGCTTTATAGAAAATAGCGGCCCCCCTTTTTTTTTTCGTTTGCAGGAATACATGCGGTTTAATCGGCGGTTGTACGGATAACCTGATAGGGCACCAACTGTGTTCTACCACGGCCCTACCAAGGTTCTACATTGAAAGCATTTCCGCGACGGCGGTTTCAGCGTGTCATGTGATGCCAGTAGCATCGTATTCACCAGCTGCACTAAGCCTGGACACTACAACTAGTTTTTGATGAGCGTGAACGTGAACTGGTTGCGCGTTTGGTGGAGGTTGCATTCTCAAAGGACTTGGCTGTTCGAAGTGTTTTGTTTAATGACAAGGTATAAGGTAACAGTGTTTTCCTTAAATGTGAAACAGGGCGAAATTCGAAGACCCTCAGTTTTATCCTGCACATGTAGACCTGATGGTTATTTAAAGTCCCTTTTAGGAATAGCTTCATGTGCTGGGTGCCAAAGTCTTCTTTTTTTTTTCTTTTTTGGCTTCCAACTGATGCTTGCCAGTTTGATCTCCGTTCATGTCAGATTTGCATATATGTGCGTAATACAGTGCTTTGTAGAGAGCCACATCTGTATTTTGTATATGTAATTGAGAATATTGCTTCTGTTTTTTCTTTTTCGTCGCCTCAATGCTGTCTCCACTGTATTCAACTTCGAGCACGTATGTAGCTTCATTATGAAATGGAGGTTGCTTCGATGTAACGTTGCTCGCTGTGAGATATTGTGCACTGCATTGCGACGTTGCTCATTATACCGATTTTGTTAATATTTCATGCGCTAATTTCTTTGAAGGTCACTTTGGTCAATATTCGTTGACACTTGATTGATATTTTTGGTTGTCTTTTAAAGTTTGCTTCATTACATCAGCTGATGTCCTAGACAAATTTTCACTTTCATGTCTGAGTCATATTTGAGTTCTTGTGTTTATATTCCTTGATTTTATGCGGTGAAGATACTGCATAACGTGATTGAAAGCGGCTGTCAGACAGTCATCCATTGTTCTGTCTCTGCTCATATAACCGGATGCGCTGCTCTCATGGTGAAAAGCGCATAGTCGTTTGGCTGCTGATTATTGTGTGACTACCAGTGCTCTTTTGTGAGCCTCTAGTGTTTAATAAGTTACAAATATATATAAAGTATTTCTTCTGCAGTTGCTCTTGAATATTTGTTGTTTTGTTTTTCTGGCATTTCTCATTTTCTTCTTTTTTTAACTTGCACAAGTCAGTTTCTCAATAAAATGATGATGTAGCAGTGTTTTGACTGCGTGATCATTGGCACAGAGGCCTCCATGCTAGGCCGCTTGCCATGAAACTGTCTATCCTTCACTGTAGAAAGATATGTCATTACTATTTTTGGTAGATTTGCTTCATACTCAACAAATTACATGCTAGATTGATTTTTGTATTCATGACAGCCAATTTTGATTTAAATGCTAAGACTGATGAAGCCTTGTTGCGAACTGTGTACCTACCTTACTGCACTATTCTTGCTCTGTTGCACTCAGTGCTGATGCCTTTAACCACGAAAAAAAAAGAATTCCAGGCAACTGCGATGCCAGGACTTCTTCCTAGGATGTAACTACGAAAGTATTCTGCTGGCACTACCCCCCACTCTGCAGCATCAAAAAGATTATGGTGCTGCTGATAACATAGCAGGTCGCAGCTACTACCACAAAGGCAGGGACGGCGTCCGCGGATGGGGGTGCCCCCCACAATTATGATCCCGTTAACACCTTCAGAACCACGGAGTTAATGCCTGAGGGGTGCAAAAAAATGTTTTGTGGTTATTTGTACCCCTCAGGCGTTAGCTTACATTCTGAGGGTGGTAACAAGATCAAAATTTTGGTGGGCGCGCCCCGTTCCCGAGCACGATTCCTGCTTCTTTTTCAGATTACGGCTAACATTTCAGGAACAGCTTTTTGATGACGTCTTTGGTAAGTCTTTAAACGGATTGAGAAATCCCTGTAAATGGGATTATTGGAGGCTCGCCCAAGCCGTCGAAAAGACCAGCTTTTTGATGACGTCTTTGGTAAGTCTTTAAACGGATTCAGAAATCCCGGTAAATGGGATTATTGGAGGCTCCCCCAAGCCGTCGAAAAGACCAGCTTTTTGAAGACGTTTCAAAGACGTTCAGGAAACGTCTCGTTTATGGGCAACAAGACGGACATTAGACGAGATATACGACGTCTTCTAGACCAAAACTTCTTACGCGTGCCGTCTCTGAGACGTCGTTAACGTCTCGGATATCCGTCTCGAAGACGTCTTAAATCCTTTGTGTGCTAGCTGGGGTGCAGCTTTCAAGTAACGTCTAAAGCGTCCTGGAGATTTGGAAGCCTTGGCAGATTATGCTAAACGTGATGCCCTCACTCAGTTTTTAAAGCGAAAGCGTTTTTCGCCAGATCGGCGTGAGCGCGCGCCCAGCTGCTGTCCACAAAAGCCATGCCCGGAAAGCACGTGACCTCTCCCACCGGATGTGACGCCGCGCCAACACTCGCCGTCGGCTCGCGCTCCGGTCTGCTGCAGCTACCTGAGCGGCGTGCGACCGCGTCGCCGCGTATCTTCGTTGGGTTGGCTAAAGCGCGCTCCCAGCTGCGTGGCATCGCCATGGCAGCACTAGACGCACGAACGCGCCACCTAGCCCATCGTTCCTCGCCGCCATGCTTGCCGAGCTCAAAATCAAATTGAAGACACCCACTGACGCCATCACGACGTCGAGATGTACGTCCATCGATATCGCATTCGCCACTGACCCTTACATTGCGCGAGATGTTATGTACGTATCCACCTACTACTGGGATCACAGTGTCATGGTATTGTGTTGTACACCGGCCCAAGTACGCCGTCACCGGAACGATAAGAGGGTGACGAACCGGTGAATGTCTAATGACACCACCCACGACGCCGCGGCGGTGGTACTACTTCGACCTTGGACGACAAAATACAAGAGGACATGTGAAGTGTCGACAGCACTTAGATGGCATCAAATCATCTAAATAAACACAATCCACCCTCCCACATTGCATCATCATTTATAACACAACTCGGCAACAACAGTTTGCAGCAGCCCTCCGCAACAACAATCTAGCCAAAAGAAACGCTTTCGCGTTCTCATCTCCTAAGATTATGCTTAGTGATTGTCGAATTTTTTGTTTTCTTTCGATAAGGTCCCGATGATATTTTTTGTCGTTGAATTTGTTTAATGCATCCCAGCACGTCGCTTTTATGTTGGCATGTTTGAATGTTTTTATCATCTTCCCGGGAACTTAGTAGATTACAGTGTCAGTGCTAAGACATGGTGTCCAGGCGTGTATCACGCAGCCACTCGACGGCTTTTCCTAGGGGCACCGTTGTGTGAAGCGTGACGAGTAAAGTAGTGACGTTACTTTTTCATATGGAGTGTACAGCTTTTTTCACGGCAATTCATTTTTTCCATCTAGAACCACGTGTAACTTGGTGCCCCAACCACAAGGAGCGTACAGGCCTGATAGGAACGAATCTAGAGAAAACGTTGAATACATCTTCAACGCCATGACATGGGCAACTTCTCGACCATGAGAGGTTTCCAACGCTCCTGCTGCGGCATCTTCTGATGAAGTTTCAGCACAAGAGTCCATGCACGAAAGTCAGCGGTCACAAGCAATACACGACACACAACGAAAAAAATTGGCCGCGTATCTGCGTGGTTCGCTGCAAATGTCGTCGAAAGACGAAAGGCTTGTCCCGGCCGTACTATGCTGCGTGAGCTATGGAAGCCATCTGGCAGAGCCGTCGGGAAACATGAGCTTTTGCAGAATCCCTGGGGAACTGCCAGGTGGCAGCCACAAATCGTCGGCAGAGACCTTTTTTGTGCACAGCGTCGCATTTTTAAAGCAGCCTAACAAACACTAGGCTCCTTAGAATTGCGTATCTATGTATTTTCTAGTAAACCAACACACCGCCTAATAAAAACGTATTGACGTTGCGCCTCAGATATGCGTAGTAGTTGCTTTTTGATCGAATATGTCCACAAGTATGAACGCAGCGACCAGTTAAGGATAGCTGGGTGTTTTTGGGCGACAGTGTTCACAAGTATGAACGCAGCTACCAGTTCAAGATGGCTGGGCGTTAGGAAAGTGCTTAAACTTTGGCCGTGTGGCTGATTCGTGTGACAGACAGACAGACCACACTTTCTGCGTTCAAGTATCCCATGAAATACTGTCGTCTTTAATAGTCAGGGACACATACCTCACACGAGGAAACGCAAGGAGGACACCTGAGACCAGCAAATTGTGTCCCTGCTTGATAAAAAATGGCAGAGAATGAAGCGTTTGGATTGTCAGTTGGGATGACCCTTGACAGGCGGCCCCAATCAAAAAGGTGCAGCTTGCAAGGCTAAAATAATGCCGATCACTGCAGAGCTCGAATAAGCTTAAAAACACCAGTCGTTCGTTCCGTATTTTATTTTCTGTCGTTCCTTATGTATTCACATTTTTTCAAATAAATCGTTGAGGCGCCTTCACACTTGCTTATTTTATTGTTCTTACAGTGGAAAAGCGAAAACACAACATTGAATGAGCTGTAGAGCTTGCTGTCTTTTGTGTAACAGCGTAAGTGAAGAGGAACAGTTCAGAAGTGGAAACTAGAAGACAATGTACGCAAGAAGCAGTTCACGAAGGAAAGATACAAGTGTTGAGGCAAACTAAAAAAAACGATTTAACATCTCCGTAGAACTCGAAGTTGCCAAGGAAGAGTACCTTCATTCGATACGAAATAGTCAACTATTGCATCCTATAAAGCCATGGCAGATGGTGAAGGGCGGCTGTGAAAAGCCTCAAGAGCACATGCCTTCACTTGTCCCTCCAGCTACCTTCAGTCACAGTTTCTCCACAGTCATTGTCACAGTACCCATTTGGACAGTACGCACTGTCATACATAAGGAAATGGCGAAGACAAACGGCTGCTTTATTCATTTCATATAGTAGCTCCGGCTGGCCTCTAGTGGTGCCAAGGAAGGCACGCCACCGGGAAGCCAAAATGCCAAAGGCATTTTCCACACATCGTCGCACCGTTGAAAGTCGATAATTGAGCACTTTCTTTTTTTCGGTGAGATGTCTTCCTGGTTAGGGTCACATTAAATACGTGTGCAGTGGAAAGGCTGCATCGCCCACCATGCAGAGAGGCCATCCTGACACTCCCCAAGGCAGCTGAAGTGAGCCTTCCTCAAACCTTTCTCTGACGGTGCTCTGCGCAGAAAACGAGCCATCTGGCAGATCACCTTCCACGCCTATGTCCACTAGCACAGACCTAAAATTTGCATCAGCTACTGCAAGAACTAGTAAGGAGTAAAATCCTTTAGAGTTGTGGCAGTTAGAGCCACTGTTGTCAGGACACCTCATGGCGAAATGCTTCCCGCCAATGCTGCTGATCGCGTCAGGAAAGTCCCATATGAAGCTGAAATCCTTCCTAATGGCCCGCCAATCATGCGAACTGGGGATCGTCAGGACGATTGGCCATAAGCATTCCCATAGGGCAGGTAGAGTTTCCTTCAGAATTCCTGAGAGTGTTGAAAGGTGCATTCAGTAGGTGATCGAAAGTTCTTGCGTACATCCACCTGTAGCCAAGGATCTGCAAGGAAAAAGACAAACGGGCTCTTACGTTACGCAGTACGGCAGAAAAGCGCCCTGGCAGCACAATTATAATAACGGCGTAATAAGAGAACGTTAGCGAAATTTCTACACAAATTGTACTCTGTGCTCAATAAATGAAATGGTAGCTACATAAATCCTCGCGCATCATATGTGAAAGTGTACCACCTGCTTCAGGAGGAACAGGCCAACGCGATGTGTCCAGGTAGTGTCATAGAAAGACAACCCATGTCATGCCATGCAGTAATCCATACCATTTTATAGTTTGGAACAAGATGATATAGTGATTTTACCTCAGCGTGAACGTTAGTCTCTCTGCGGAAAATATTGGCCTTCTGTGTTCCGGTGGATGTAGAATTTTCGGGTATACCATTTCCAACAGCCGGTCGAAAGATTCCTTCGTCATCCTGTGCACAAAATTGAGGCGCACGGTGGCTTAAGGATGAACACACTGAAATTTTCGTCCGCGACCTACAAGCTGCTGTGCAATAACGGGCAATATAATTATGTGAAAAGCAGCGAACAACACGTGTTCTTCTAGCTCAAATGTAACATTTGCTTTTTCAACGAAAGGGAAGGGGTCAAGGGCTCGTTCTTTATTTGTTAGAAACAACTTAATGAGCAAACACACAGTGAAGCCTAGGAAAACATAGGGGAAGTTACTTGTGGTATTGTAATTGTGGAGAAAGTAGAAAGGAATTAAAGTGGACGAAAAGACAAACCTGCCCTCGGTGGGACCCGAACCCACGACCTTCGGATGTCGCGTCCGATGCTCTACCAACTGAGCTACAAGGGCGGTCGTCCCCCCGTCCACTTTATTGTGTATTTATGTAGGTATTATCCTGGGAGTGTTAGGCAGCGCCACTCGAGGCCAAGGCGGCGTGTGTAGAACACACTTTCTTGCCAGGAGGCGTCTCAAGGGCACATGCCTGCTTTTTCAAGACAGACAGACAGACAAAGAACTTTTAATGAGGTCCCGAGAAGCGCTGCCCTTAGAGCAGCACTGCGGGCCGCTCCCACGTGTGGAGAGGGAGGCCTAGCCTCACCGCCGCATCGTGGGCTCTCGGGACAGCCCGGAGCTGTGTAACAAGCTCGAAACTCTTGATGACAGAATTCCACTCCTCCTCGGCGACTTGATTAGGCCCATGTAACGAGGGGCACCGCCAGAGCATATGTTCCAAGTTGCTAACCGACCCGCAGGCCGGGCAGGTAGACTCGAAGGCATCCGGAGCAATAATGTTGAGTATAACTAAACTGGGATATGACCTAGTTTGCAGAATTCGGAGTGTGATTGCCTGAGGCCTGGAAAGCCTACCGTGCGGGGGCGGAAAAGTCCGCCTGCCCATTTGATAGTGTTATGTGACTTCATCAAATGTGAATAAAATGTCTTTAAATTCGCCCCACCCCTCCTGAAGACCTGCGTCCACCCAGCGTGGAAGGTTAGAGCGCGCGCCTGAGGATGAACAGTTTCATTGAGGTTGGTCAGGGAATCTAGCTGTGAATGCAGATATGCCGGAAACCAAGTAATGGTGTACGGGGAGATAGTCTTTTTGCCGAGAAATTTTAGAGGCTTCGACGGAAATGGAGCCCGAAGCAAAGGCCCTGAAAGCCAATCAAGAGTCTGTGTATATTGCTGATTTACTATCATCCAAGTGGGCGAGAGCTTTGGCCGCCTGCTCGGCCTTCGAGGGAGCAGAATCATTGAAAGATGCGGAGTTGAGGATCAAACCCTTGTGATTGATGACTACGGCAACGAACCTAGCCAAGCGACCATAATGGGCCGCATCTACAAAGCAAGCTAAGTGAGGTTCGTTCCTAACGTTTCTAAGTAGCGCTACGGCCCAGGCCCTGCGCCTGCCGACGTTGTACTGTGGATTAATGTCACGAGGAAAAGGAGAGCCCTGATTCTGGCCTTTTGGGCGTCAGAGAGCTGATGTCGCTGCTCCTCAACTAGCGTGGACTCAAGCCGAGAACGGCTAAAATATTCCTTCCGGCCTGCGTAGACGAAAGCCGAGCTACCTGAGAAGATTCCTGTGAGTCGATGACCTCTTCCAGGGTTTCGTGAACCCCTAGCTGCACCAGTTATGCATGGCATGCATGGGAATGTCCAGCACCCTTTTTATGCTCTTCCTTATTAGCGATTCCAGCTTCCTCTCCTCGTGGCCGTGCCAACAGTGCATGGCTGCTACGTACGTGATGTGGCTCATAAGGAAGGCGTGAAAGAGCCTGAGGAGGTTGTCTTCTCTGAGACATCGCCGTCTGTTGGACACTCTGCTGACTAATCTGATCATGTGCTCTGTCTTCGCAGTGCTTTTGTCGATGGTTCTACTGTTACAGTCGTTTGACTCAATCAGCATGCCGAGAACTCTAATTACATCCACCCTGGGAATTACCGTTACTCGTGCGGAGCTTGATGTCGACTTCCGACAGAGGCACACAGTCCTTGCATTTGGGACCCCTCCTTACGGGTCGGTATAGGAGAAGCTCCAACTTACTCGAAGGGCACCTAAGGCCCGTGTTTCTGAAAAAAGGTTCCGTGCGATCAAGGGCTTCCTGAAGCGCAGTTTCGGCATCGCCCTCACTTCCGCCCGCACACCAGACGGTGATGTCGTCAGCGTAGAGCACGGTTGATGCCTTCGACTCTGGATAGGGATTTGGAGAGTTTACACATTGCTATGCTGAATAAAAGCGGGGAGATTACCGCACCCCCAGGCGTACCTTCGGGCCTAGTTCCACAGCGTCGGATGTGAAATCGCCAATCTTGAGCGTGGCTTTTCTGGACCGTAGAAACGAGCTCACAAACTTGCGAAACGTCTCGCCCAGCCCGAGCTCCGAAATGGAGTCCAAAATGTGCACGTGCGTGACGTTTTCGAACGCTTTTTCCAAATCGAGTCCCAGGACGCCCCCGACATCTCTCGTGTTCTTGTCAATGATTTCTTGCTTGACTAACTTCATCGCATCTTGCGTTGACAAAGACGGGCGGAAACCGATCATATTGTGCGGAAAGAGATTGTTTCCCACGATGTGCCTAGACATTCAATTCAATTCAGGTTATTTTCATTTTTTTTCTGTACAGACAAAAAATGGACGAGGCCCGAAGAACTAGGGAAACTGTTCACTTGACGGGGATTCGGGCACCCTTTACAAGGCATGTGGCGTGGCATTGCATTTATGGAGAAAAAATACACTCATTATGCCTAATTAGAGCATTAAGACATCTTGTGCCTCATGCTACAATTATGGCATGCAATCCAAACTAGAAGAGAAGCTCAGGGGAAGATGAATGCTTGAATCGATGAACAAATTGCGAAGTACGATTTAGAACAGGAAATGTCGCGGGAGCCAACGTTTCACCAAGCGGACTTGTCTTCGTCGGGGCGGCAACCGCCTTGTCCAGCGTTCGTTTATGTACGCCTTTGCACACTCTCCCCCGGCCACAGAAAGAGATTGATTGATTTGTGGGGTTTAACGTCCCAAAACCAGTTCTGACTATGAGAGACGCCGTAGTGGAGGTCTCCGGAAATTTCGACCACCTGGGGTTCTTTAACGTGCACTGACATCGCACAGCACACGGGCCTCAACATTTCGCCTCCATCGAAATGCAGCCGCCGCGGCCGGGATTCGATCCCGCGACCTTCGGATCTGCAGCCGAGTGCCATAACCACTAGACCACCGTGGCGGGGCACAGAAAGAGAGGAGAAGAAGAGCAGCACATGCGAACAATAACAAAAAAAGGGGGGGGGGCGTGGTTGGGTGCAGGGTAGTTCGGTGACAGGTGTTAGCGCGACAAACATAAGGGGCAAGAGCCAAAGTTTCCAAAGAATCCGCTCCTTGTATATATCTTGCAAATGCATTGTGTGCACAGTGCCAGGAAGCAGGATGAAAGAAGGGACACACGCGCGGAGCAGAAGTTGCTCCTATGTCATGTGCCCCCTCTCCATTCCACAACACCTGCGCCGCACCAACAGTGCATTTCACTGAAAGCTTGTGGCTAAAAATATAACTACACAGTTTAACGCCGTTCTCGTCGAACTGGATGGGGGCTCCGCACCTGAAAGTAGATTTTCTGGGAGAAACACTGTTAGCTTGTGCATACCTTAACCTTTTATCGTCTTTGTTAACCCCCCACCGTATCTAATGGACTCAAGGGTTCCCTTTGAAACGTTTATGCCTGTAGGCTGGAGCGTACTGAATCTGTATATGAGATACGATTCCCTGTATTTTCTGTCCCTCGGCGAGCGGAAGTTTCCTTGAAGTATGTAGAATTTCAGTTCATCGAAATTATGACCTGTCATATTAAAATGCTGCGCCACTGCCTTCGGCAGGTTATTCGCGGTGTCCGCGCGGTGCCCGTTTAATCTAACATTAATTCGTTGACCAGTTTCGCCGATGTACCGCTTGTGACAGAGTGAAGATTCCAACATGTAAACAACGTTTGAACTAGTGCAAGTGAAACTTGATTTTACTTGATGGACATAGTCACTTCCCGTGCTTTCACTTTAAGATCATTTTGAATATGCTTGCAAGTCTTACATCTGGGACGGGAGCAAGTTATGACGCAGGCGGTGCGCTGAGGGTTTACTTTCGCATGTACTAACAGGCCCTTAAAGTTTTTATTACGGCGGTAGCTGAGTCTTGGTATTTCCGGAAACGCTTTTCTAAGGCGATCGTTGCTTGTTAGTATTGGATAGTATTTCCGAAGAATATTATTTATGCTTGGGAAGCGTATTGGAGTATTTGGTTATGAATGCTAGCGGCTAGTTGGCCCGCGCTTTATGGGCTCTTTTTTTTCTAGTGCTGGTGTCCTATCTAGTTTACGTGCGCCATTGTATGCCTTGTTGAGAGCGTCGTGCGGGTGATTTCGTTCAGCTAAGGTTGCCTTTAAATTGCTTAAGTTGTCCGGTTTTCTGAGAACCCGAAGTTTACACCGACGCCTCGAAGTCTGCTAATGCTGTGGCTAATGCAGCTTTAGGGCCCTCGTTTTCAACCTGTGATGCGTTAAGTGCTCGCACAAGTATTTTTACTGCGGAAGCTTTTGCAATCCTCTCTACTGTTAAACACATAAGGCAAACCTGTCGCCCTAAGGCCATTATATTTACAGACTCGTTAAGTGTTGTTCGCTGTATAAATAGTTTAAGAAAGCACAAAAACCTTATTGTTACCCACCTTTATAACGTTCTCTGCTCAGCATACATGAGCAACCAAAAACTTGTCCTTTGCTGGATCCCTGGCCACAGAGGTATTGAAGGAAACGTAGTTGCTGATGAAAGGGCTGCGCCAGTACTCTTCTGCGACAGCGATGTGAACACGCCAGTACCAGCGACAGACCTTTCTTGCGTCGGCACATAACAAAGCATTGGCAGTGGGACGCGCAAGTCTTAAACTGCACACAATCAAACCAAAAGTGGGCAACTGGAAAGAATAGCCAGGCACAAGGAAATTCAGCTGTGTAGATTAAGAATGGGGCATACATATAGCACCCACCTTTTAAATGGAACAGAACCGCCAACATGCTCTAAATGTGGCGATCGCCTCTCTGACCTCCATGTCCTCATTGTGTGCCCAGAACTAGACAAATAGAGGAAAAAATACTTCTCACTATACCTTTACCGGACACCCTTACACCCCGTGTTCTCTTTAGGCGATCACCCGCTTTTTAATATAACAACAGTATTGGAATTTTTATCAAACTCAAAGAATAGAAATAATTTGGCCCGGCATGTAACACAGCTTCCATTTGGGAGCTGTAGCTACATGAAAGTTATATAGCACCACCCTCCAAGCCCTTGCGTTCAAGGGTTTTGCTGATGTGCTGGTGCTATTTAAATACCTTTTGGTTTTAATCGAAAATCAGTACATCGTATGTTCGCAGTTCACTCTCATTTACATTGTCACGATAATATAGGCGCAAGAACAACATTCACATTGACACGAGGAGACAGGACAAGCGCTCACTTTCATCTACCTTTATTTTTGGCTACGCCGACAAATACATACACGTACCACACGTACGCTCCATCAGTCAAGCACATCGCCACCGTCATCCGACATCACATATCATTACACACATCCGTCTAGATATTTTATCTCTCCTTTTCTAAGATTAACAGATGGTTCGCTAATGCATTCTTTGCCCTTCTTGAAAATAAAATATGCTTCTAACAGTTCACGTGCCGTCTGTTCCCTTCCCCTACCAAGAATTTTCGTTTCTTTCCAGTTTGGCTCGCAATGACTGGAAAGAAACGAAAGCTGGAAAGGAGCGTCCTCTTTATAACGGAGCGGTAGCGCGCGGGCCACCAAGATCTACCTTCATTTTACCCCTGCAAACGTTTGCTTCCACAAATCACACATAGTTTCACAGTTTAATTTTTCTCCTCGACATATCTGCGTGACGCCCTCTCGCGGACACAGGCCTGTGCGGCGTCGCGCCGAGTCTGTCGTCTGCTACCGCGGAGTTTCTATAAGGCACAACATGGTCGCGCAGCGACACACATACAGTGAGCGTCGTCCTTATTTTTAATTTAATACGCTGTAGCTTCTGGGAGTCTTCGTCCGGTTTCTGAACTCTAACAGCGAAAAGAAGAGCCGCCCGTGAGAAAGCCTTTGGGGTCTTGAAACGGAAAAATAATGTCGCCCTAACGCGAAGGCAAAGCGAACATTGCTCGCTTCCCATATGGACATTCAGTTGAGGGTTGGATTCCGGTATTTTCGAGACGGGGTGCGTGGAGTCAACATATTTGCACAGCGCAAGACTACGAGTAGTTACGACGTAACTACAGAAGAAGAGACAAGGACAGAAAGAGCGCTGACTTCAACTGAAATTTTATTAGCGAAAACGCTGGAAATATATACTCGTGACAGAACATCACCGCGCAATCGGCTAGCCAAGAGTCGGTACAACACAACACCTCAGCCAAAATTCACAATCTATTGTGTCAAAGCCAGAAACTCGATTTCTTTTTTAGTCAGAGCAAGCGAAGGCATGCTGATACATCTATCACCCAGCAATTGCATTTGATTGGCCTCAATAATCTCCCGTGTTAGCTGCTGACGGTGTTTGGCTACAACAGTGCACTTTTCGAATTCCGGTCTGCAACCACAATCTCTACAATGGATACCCAAATGACCTTGAGCAGCTGAGTATACATGGTAATGATGCTCCTTTAAACGCTCATTCAGGCACCGGCCCGTTTGCCCAACATACATCTTGCCACATGACAACGGGAGCAAATAAACGACAGCTACCACACATGCTACGAATGGCCTTCTATGTTTGATTGTGCAGCAGCTCCTTCGTGCGGACTGCGCATTCACCCGTTTGCAGAGCGCTGAAAGCTTTTCTGGGGCAGAAAAAACAACCTTCACATCTACCTTATCACCTAGCTTTTTCAAATTGTGAGAAATCCTATGTAGATAGGGAATCACAGCCACGCGCTTTGAGCTACTAGCCACGCAGTTCACTGGTGCTTCTCTTCCTTGTTTAATTGTCCTAAGCAACTTTTCTGCCACCGAAACCAGCACATGATCGGGGAAACCAGCGTTGATCAGACGGGAAACCTGCTCAACGAAGCTGCTGATTAACGAGTGGCCGCAAGACTTTCGGAGGGCATTTCTTAAACAATGATTAGCAATTCCTCTCTTTACGAGCTTCGAATGAGCCGACAAGTACGGTAGAAGAGGTTTGCTTCCTCTAGGCTCATATTTCCAGCAAAGGTGTTCACGTGAGATGTTTAATCTCAAATCTAAAAACCTTAACGAAGCATCCTGCGGAAGCTCATGCGTCAGAATAAGAGGTGCCATGCACTCATCGAAAAGACGTAATATGTCTGAAACGGCAGCTTCGGAGCCCCGATCATCACAGTCGAAAAGCACAAGAAAATCGTCAACAAAACGAAACACTTTTACGACAGCCGTTCTGTCGAGGCGGCTAGCCAAGAGTCGGTCATGGTGAGCGAGAAAAATGTCACTTAAAACAGGTGCTATGCACGAACCGATGCACACTCCTCTTTTTTGAATAAAAGTGCCTTCATTCCATGATACAAAAGTTGTCTTTAAGTAAAAGCCAACGAGCTCAAGAAAGCCACTGACTGTTATGGCCGCCGCATTCTGGAGCGCAACTGAACCGAAGTTGTCAATGCAGTCCTCAACGCACCGTAGGAGCATGTCATGTGGTAAAGAGTAGTAAAGATCCTTGATGTCGACAGAGCAGGCACTTAAGCCATTGTTGTTACTTGAAAGAAATGAAATGATGTCATTAGAATCTTTCACCAGAAAAGGGTCGTCGATGGTCAGCAAGTTTAGCTTATCTTGTAAAAACAAGGCCACTTCCTTCTGCCACGTCCCATTTTCCGAAACAATGACTCGAAGCGGCCAGTCTACTTTGTGAGTCTTGACCGTGAAGAATAAATCCAAGCTAAGCTTCTTGCTTTTGTCAATGGATCTTGCTAGCCTACTTATTTGCAGTGCGTTGCACAACTTCTTGGCTTCAGTCTTTACTTTTGTCAGCGTTACGTCGCTTCGGCACTCGAACACGGAACTTATAGCATTGCTGGCTTTTGAGCGGAGCACTTCATTCGGCAGCACAGCAAAGCCCCCATCCTTATCCGCGGTCAACAAGGCTAGTGAACGCTCTTTGAAGAACGTGACAACACGGTGAAAAGGCAGGCTATGGCGGTCTGGGGTAGACTGCGACAGTACCTGAATGCCTTCAGCTACACACCTATCTGTTTCGGCCTCGGGAGCCCGTTTGGCTACTTGCCTTACAAGGGTCAGCATTTCCGGAGGTGCCAGCTGAGGTTGTGTGGCAAACTTGGGACCCAAGCTTAACACACGCTGTACACAGTCCGGGATGGGCACCTCGCACGCAGTGTGGATTGGGTTGCTCGGTGAGGGTTTCTTCCAGGGAGTGATGGCCCGAAGGTGTGCCAGCATATGTTGCCAGATGAACTCGGTCATTCTGCCAGTGGAGACGCAAAACTCCAGCCACTTTTTCTTGGCCCTTCGAGGGCTGTCGGTGCTGTTCACTCGAAAGAACATCATGTCCCGAAGCTGGCGCGCTCGACGTTTCCATTCCGAGCGAAGAATTTTGCAAATTCGAATGGCATGTCCCGTCGAAGGGGTGAGGCCTCCGAACAACAGCTTGACTGCAGGCGGTAGGAACTTGAGGCGTATGCAATAAGCAAAAGTGCGCGCCTGGCACTCAGCAACGGCAATGAGGTTGGCGAGGTGACACGGATCAGCAGGGAAACACGAGAAAGAGCCCGACGTACTAGAAATGTAACTTGATAAGACAGATGCTTGGGCTAGTTGGTGATTGGGAATCAACATATTTGCACAGCGCAAGACTACGAGTAGTTACGACGTAACTACAGAAGAAGAGACAAGGACAGAAAGAGCGCTGACTTCAACTGAAATTTTATTAGCGAAAACGCTGGAAATATATAGTCGTGACAGAACATCACCGCGCAATCGCGCAACCTATTGCATCACAGCTAGACAATCGTCATCTCATGATATGGTACAACACAACACCTCAGCCAAAATTCACAATCTATTGTGGAGATACGTCGCGTGAAAGCATATGCGCCTGCATCCGACAGAGCCCGCGGGCATGCATCCCACAACACCAAAAATAGTTCGTCTGCCCCCTCTAAATATTCTGGCTCAGCTCGAAAGCTCTGTTGACTCTTTATATTTTTTCTGTTTTTCGTTACTTGTCTCCCCCTTGCTCCGTGTCTCCTCGCGAAAATAAACGAGTCTTCTTGGTGCACTGTAAGTTCACGGACGTCTAGCTGTTCTCTTGAATGCGTGGAAGTTGGCCGACGCAGAGTGCGGGGACGCGGCATGAAAGCACCAGGGATCATCTGTAGGACCCGCGTGCCTGCGGTACCGCAGGTCCAGTAACAAGAAAAGCCCCTCAGAGACAAGCTTGCACAGCTGTGGCCAGGATCACGCTGTCTGCTAAGAGACGCGGGATACCTTTTGCTGACTCTGTATTTGTGTTATTTGTTATTTTGTCGTTTTTTGCTTGTCTCCTTTCAGTTACTTCCTTCGAAAATCAACCAGTCATCTTGGTGCGCTGAAAGTGAACGAACGTGTAGTGTCTTTTGAAACTCGGGAAAGAAAGTTTCTCTCCGAATAAGCATACAGAGAGACAGCAAGAGTGCCATTCTTTTTTCTCACAATAGCGTTCAAGTCACGGAGCACCTGCATACCTGGCCGCCGTCACGAACGGACGTGCAACGAGACCATGATCAATGAAAGTGCCAAGCGAGAAGCAGCTGGAGGAATTCATCGTAGGAAGTAAATCTCGGTGTTATTTTACAACGAACGACGAATAATTCGGGGACGACATGTATGTGCACGACATAATGTTTAGTGAGTTGAACCACACGTCAACTCGCGGGATATTCTGAAGTATGCGTCGTACGTCGCTGAAAGGTGCTGCTATATTCATGCTGTCAAAATACAGCAGGTGACATGTTGGCACCCTCTTCCTAGCCGGGTGAATTTTCTTTATTATTTTGTCAGTGATCATGCGTATTGTCGGGCCTCTGCTTTCGCGTATCCCTGTCGTCGTTACAAAAAACTAACTACGGGAGCGCGGAGCAATAGTTTTACTGAAATACATGCATGTACGGCGCGCGTTCCTCGCTGCGAATACCTTGTCAGATAGGCAGCGCTGTCGTGCACTGTGCGATAATGTGAGAGGACTTCACGCTGCCGAAAATGTGTGTGAGGATGGCGTACCGGCATAGCTGGCGCCCAGTGTGACTGCATTCAGTAATGGGTACACCGCTTCGCATTGCGCGCCGCCTGCGTCGTCTGCTACGACGCCGTACTGGTCGTTTGCGGCTGTTGCGGCGCATGCGCACTCGGACCATGCAAAAGCCAGATTTCTCTATTCTGTAGGTAGTCAGGGGTTCAGGTGCTTTTCTCGGACATTGCTCGGGGTTACTCAAGTTCGTCTGTGCATGTGTTCTCTGCAGGACTTTCTGCGATTGCTGTTGCGGCTTTACCTTTCTCGACGCGGAGCCTCTGAGCTTTTGAGAGAACGCTTCGCACGGTTTCCTCGCCGTTGAGTCATGGCGACGGTCCGGAGGAAAAGGCAGCGCAAAAAGTACTTGCATCACTCGCAAATCCTTAGCCTGCCGAAGTCGACGTTTTACGCCGATCGTGCGAGTGAACCCAGGTGAAAATTTCTTGCTGGTTTGCTGCTGGTTTGCTGCTGGTTCCAGCACTGCTGGGTTATTAGCGAATTCCCAGCTGTGTCGACTGCCCATAACCCCGTACTGGAACCAGCAGTTGCTGGTTCCAGCACAGCACCAGCAACTACTGGTTTATGAGCAGATTCCCAGCATCTGCTAGGACCAGCAGCTGCTGGGAATCTGCTCATAAACCAGTAGTTGCTGGTGCTGTGCTGGAACCAGCAACTGCTGGTTCCAGTACGGGGTTATAGGCAGTCGACACAGTAGTTACTCACCCACATGGAGAACATCCGTCCACAATCAACAAGCTGGTACTCGCCTTAATTTGAATGCATGTTTTGTACCCTTTCAAAACATTAAGGGCCAACAAGTATGAAACCTCAGCTACACAGATGGTACCATTTGATAAATAATCGTGCTTAACGTTCGTAGCTTGCAAGCTACGAACGTTTCATCTTGTGGTATACCGACAGGACTGCACAGATGTCATACAAACAGTCATAGTTCTTCAGAATTTATTGCGCTTACGCATTTTCAAACTCAGTACAAGTTGGGAGCTCCATATCTGTCAAAACGCAATCTGCTCAAGCCTTTGATATGAGCAAGCCCTGAATTTCTTCGGTCAGGATCTTTTCGAGATTTCACACTGTCTGATCGGTGTTGGCAACCGCTTGGAGGTCCCAGAGCTGCAATGTTTACAGAAAGGTACAAAAGTCAGTTTTCAGCATTACAAAACCTAGCTATCGCACCAACGACATCTGTTATACTATGCGGCCAGAGCTTGGCAGTAGGCCATGAATTACACGCGAACCAAAACTTCCAACGTTGGATATGAATGCGCACGGCTTGTCAGTTTAATAAAATCCATCCAAACAAAATGTCCGTCATACCACTTGCCATAATGCATGTAGTACACTGCAGCAGATGCAAATATGTCCTAGTTCATAGTTTTATGTGTACCAGAATTGAGCATTGAGGCTCAAAGCCCTCAATGCTGAAATAATGTATGGCGGAAGTCACTTCAATGCTTCAATGCTTCAGCGCAACTATAAGTGTAAATCGCATTACACAATTCTAAATTCAGATTAGAATTCATCAGAAGCTCATGACATTTTATGCGGAGCTCTTGCGGAGATTTTCGCTACCCGCAGAAGCCAAAAAAAAAAACTACTCGCCTGTAAGAACAGACATCCTTATTTCTGCTCAAAGTGATATGCCTACGAGGGCAGTATGTTACTGCGAACACGACCTTTTGCGCCTCTTATCTTTCGGGGAGAGGCTGTCACACGAGCATACTTGCTCTATATCTACTTATGCTGTTCAAGACAAGTTTTGCATGGCACTGACATTTAGCGGTGCTTCAAAAACAAACAGCAACAGCGCAAACAGTCAGTCGCAAACCGCCATCGTCTTGTACAGTGCGCCATGCCGAAAACAATGCAACGTTCCTTCGTGCCAACCCACTGTCGTTGTGGTATGCTTCTCCCTCTGGCATGCAGAACAGCTTGCACTCGAAAAGGAAGGGAAATAATTCCTGCACCATGGCCAAGGAAAGCAGCGCAGATCATTCCGCACACAATGGATGCTTATATCCGTGTGGCCGTAGGCGGAAACCGCCGTCGTACGTTGGTCTGAAGTCATACTTCTTCAAGAAAAAAAAGAGTCCAACACAAATTCCACATAAATAGAACTGTGCAGGCAAAAATGCCCCCGATTCACGTCCAAAAACACTGCAAATGCACAGCCCGCCAGCTGCCCACGCTAGTCATGACGGGTCCGGTCGGCCAAGTGTGTCGTAGGAAACTGCGGACTATTTTCCGCGCTTTCGCCCTCGTTTTACCAAATGTGGTGGGATTTATTGCGAGGTGATCAATTTTTAGTTGATTGTATTTTTATGGTTACATTTGCTTAGCTTACTATTTTAAGGCTACTGTTTGAGCGTGGCGATTAGGTACGCAACTAATGACGGCCGTGAAGTAAAGAGTGGGCCATAACGATACCCTGCAAAACAGCTGCGACCCCTGTGTGCACGTCCTAGTGCCCCGAGCTTTTTTCCTCGAGGGCCCAAGGTGTGGTGCGGCACGCACAGAAACTCACGTCTGGAAGCCAGCACAGCAATGAAATTTGATGTCTGCATGGCATTTATCCCATTCCAATTCGTGGGAAATACTGTCGAATTTGAGTTCCTCATATTTAGTAAAAACTAATATTTACAATAATCTCCTGTGAATGCGAACTTTGCGCTCAGCAATCATTTCCCACTATCTCGGCCACGCCTACTTCCGAAGGTAAACTTTTCGCATAGAAAAGAGAAAAGAGTGCACAGGTGGATTTCAGCGTACCTGAACAACCGCCATCAGTTTGTTGCACTTAAAGGCCACCAATCTAATTACCTACCAGTGCAATCGGGTGTCCCGCAAGGATCGGTCCTGGGGCCACTCCTTTTTCTTATATTTATAAATGACATAGTAAAAGATATCTCTGTTAAAATAAAATTGTACGCGGATGACTGTGTTCTCTATACAGAAGTTAATGACCAATCAGATCAGACACTATTGAACAATGATTTTCAGCGTGTTGCTTCTTGGCGTAAACGGTGGCAGATGTGCATAAACTTCGAGAAGACAGTTTTTATGCGGATAATTCGAAAGAAAATGCCCTTAATGTTTACATATAATTTCAACAGTGTGATTTTGTCTGAGGTGTCCGAATACAAATACCTTGGGCTGTGGATAACCAACGATCTTAGGTGGGATAAACATATTCGTTACGTTACAGCTAATGCTTACAGGAAATTATTCTTTTTAAGGAGAACACTAACTTTGGCTACCCCTGCTGTAAGAAAATTAGCATACAATTACATTGTCCTACCAGCCTTAGACTATGCTGCTGTAATATGGGACCCCTATACGAAAGGTAATATTCAGAAACTAGAAAATGTCCAAAAAGGAGCCATACAGTTCATTTATAACGATTTCCGACGCAGTTCAGTACGTGAGCTGCAAGCTCGCGCTAACCTAACGCCGTTAGCCGAAAGAAACCGCTCGTCACGACTAAAATTTTTATATCAGTTAATTAAGGGGCAGTATAACGTCAACGTTAGTGAATGGATCTCGTTCTCATCCGGGTATTCAACGCGCCAAAGGCATGAACTAACAACCACTCCTTTCCGTTCTCGTAACGACTGTTTCAAGTATTCTTTTTTCCCACGAACAGTCACAGATTGGAATAACCTTAGCAGCACCATCTTTCGAGCACATTCTTTTTCAGCATTTTCGTCCTTTCTTGATGGCTAAACATAATGAGTTGTTTTTCGTATATACTGTATTACATCTCCGTTGCCTGTTGTTTTATTGCATTTACACATTTGAAATATTCTTTGCTATGTAATTGAACCTGAATTTGTTGTCTTTATTGTATGTAATCATCTTCCAGTATGTGTGTATATATATATATATATATATATATATGTGTATGTGTGTGTGTATATGTGCATATATATGTATATATATATATATATTTGAGTGCCATTATGATACATTTTCTTCATGTATTGTATCCCACCCTGCTAAAACCCCGGAAAGGGTTGCAGTACCAATAAATTAAACCAATAACTAAATAAAAGCAAAGTTGCAAATTTCGCTACTGTAAGTTTAACTGAAAACCAGCAGGTTATAATAATAGACCCTTTATTTTTCATCAAGCATACGATGAGGGAGGCAGGGACAAAAAGCTGACGAGCAGCTTGACTAGCTCCGGCCCCCCAAAATGTACACTTCGACGCGTTTACAGCAGACTGTGCTGGACCTAATGAATAACCAAAATAACAATGAGAAAGTGATAGGCTATTAAGCGGTGTAGATGAACAGGGCAAAGAAACACCAAGGAAATAAAATTAAAATTACGGAAGAAAGAAAACATTTAGGAATAATACATTGCATTTTCATTGGATATATCATGTAATCCCACACTACAACACTTGGTATCAGAAAACATTCGTAAGAAAACATTTGTAACTAGTGGAACCAGTGTTGAAATTTAACAGGGGCAAACGAGACAACGTATGCGGTAGATTTATGAAATGACAATGGTGCTTAAAGAACATAAAAAATTGTGTCAAAACAAGCATTAGAAATATCAGGGGAGAAGAATTTGAAAAACAATGAATACAATTTACCCTCAACATTATAAAAAAAAAAGTACGCAGTTTTCTTGTAGATGATCTCTCCGGTGCAATGTTTTGGTTGCTAAACAAGTTTAGTAACTCCGGAAGCTTGTGTTTTAGCATTTGTGTCCCGTAATTTGTTCTACATAACGGTACTTTCCAATTCTCTGGATGGCGCACTGAATATATCTGCATCCTCCTTTCTAAACAGGCTAATTGAGCTAGAAAATAGCCGTTATTTTTAATTTCTGATTTGTATCCTATGGAGAGGCGGTAAGAATAGAGAGAGGGAATACGTAGAATATGATGCCTATGGAAAAGCGATGCTGAAGGATGATCGAAAGCCACATTATATATATACCTTAACATTTTTTTCTGAAGTGAGTACAGTATCCGTAAATTCGTGAATGTCGTTGATCCCCATACAAGATGACAGTAGATTACGTGTGAACAAATAGAGTTATAAATAAGAAGTTTAACATACGTGGGGAGAGTTCGTCTGTTTAGGTACGTTATCCGTATACAATGCTAGATAATTTTTGTGCTACGTAACTAACATGGTCGTCCCAAGACATTGTTTCCGAAAATATTACACCGAGTATCTTAAACGTTTTAACTCTGTCTATAAGTGCGCCATTATACACTAAAACTGCATCGGTGACCACCTCCCTGTTTTTTGGCCGGAAAACTACAGCTTTTGTTTTGGTAGTATTAATCTTTAATGCATTGTAATTGGTCCACTTACCTAGCTGCGTTAATGTATTGTTTGCTCGATCCATTATGTCCTATAGTATTGTACCGGAGAAATGCAAAGTCGTATCATCGGCGTAAATTACGAATTTTGTGGTTTTATCGATATTGACAATATCATTTATGTACAAGTTAAAGAGAAATGGACCCAGGATACTTCCTTGTGGAACACCGGATGAAATTGGTTTGATATCGGAAGAATAGCCGTTAATATTTACAAATTGCTGCCTGCAACCTAAATAAGAGCGGAGAAGGGCCAATACCTTACCGCGAAATCCCTACTTTTCGAGTTTTTTTAATAACAGGCTATGATTAAGATAATCAAAAGCCTTCGTGAAATCTACGTAGATACCCAGAGCCAAGTGTCGATGTTCAAAAGCATTCAAAATGAACTCCTTCTGTTCTAACAGAGCGAGTTCTGTTGAGCGCTTTTTCCTGAAGCCGAATTGCGCCGTACGTATTATCTCATGTTTATCACAAAAGCTGATCAGTCTTGACAAAAAAACTTTTTCGAGGCCTTTAGAAAATATGGGCAAGAGGGACACTGGCCTGTAGTTAGCTATATTATTTTTGTCTCCTTTTTTCTGCAGAACGATTACTTTGGCTATTTGCATTCGTTTTGGGAAAACTCCTTCTGCTAAGCAAAGATTAAAAACATGCGTTAGGAAAGGTGCTATAAGGTCTATCACGTGTTTGACAGGTTTTATTTTAATACCGTCAGCTTCGCTGCTAGCACTGTTGTTGAGTCCTACAAAAGTAGAAATCACCTCTGTTGTTGTAACAGGGTTAAGAAAAAAGTTTTGACACAACTACGTTCTAAGTAATGCAGGGCATTGTCATTAATTTCTCCTGTATCAATATTGACGAAATAATCGTTGAATAAATCTGCTAATCGCTTTCCACTCAATTCGTCGTCATTCTGTCTTATTTGTGTTAAAATTCCTGAGTGCCTCGATTGATTTAATAAGGCGTTTAGATTTTTCCACGTTATGTCTGATCTTGATGCAGACAGAAAAAAGGTCACAGAAATAGTTATCCTTAGCCTTTCTAACTTCTTTCGTTAGACTATTCCGATATGTTTTGTACGTTTTGAGTAGCTCAACATCGCGAGTTTTAAGAAATTTTTTAAACATTCTGTCCTTAACCTGAATCTTGCTTAATAATTCTGGCGTAATCCATGGCCTACGATTTTTTTTTCGATGTTCGTAAAATCTTGTGTGTAAATGACTGATTATATCGAGACAAAAAATTATTCACAAATTTACTATACGCGCAGTCGGGATCACTTTCTTTGAATATTTCGCTCCAATCAAAACTTCCTACTTTCTCTCGGAAAGTCTCCAGTGTTCGAGGTGTTATTTCTTGAAATGACTTTTTTGTGCGTTTGTTATTCTAAGCTTATTTGTATACACACATAAATATATACTGTTGTGATCGCTAATGTCTGTACTTATGACTCCTGCCTTTCGTCGAGAGGGATGTATATTTGTTATGAATAGATCAAGTAACGAAGAAGAGGTAATGGTGAGTCTTGTAGGCATGGTAATAACATTATTACAGCCAAATGAACAAATTGTTTGTTCAAGCATTCTTTTGTTAGCGGTGTCAGTTAACATATTTACATTGAAATCTCCTCCCAGTATGACATCACATTTATATTCACCTGCATAGGAGAGGAGGGATTCGAGGAAACGCATAAAATTTTGAAAATTGGCACTTGGGGGTCGATAAACAACAGCCACTAAGGATCGGTTGGAGATCACAGACAGACATTCATAGTCAGTGTTCATGCAACAGAACTCCGGTAACATATCGCAAACAATATGGCTTTTCACCATCATGTATACACCACCCCCTCTGCTAGCAGTTCTATTTAGCAGAAATTTTTGATACCCAGGTATACTGAAAATATTGCTTTTTTCGACATACCACGTTTCCGTAAACATGATTATATCAAATTCGTTTTCTAGCTGGTTGAATAGCACCTCCAATTGCGTTCCCTTGTTTACAGCAGACTGTACATTCAGATGAAACACTGCTGGTTCCAGCAACATAACAGTTAACCAATGCAGAAAACCAGCAAGAACCTTCCTGATACCATCAAGGCAGGAGGCTGTCTGCTGGGACCAGCACAAAACCAGCAGCACGCCTGCTGGTACCAGCAGAAAAAGAGTACACACAGTGCTGGAACCAGCAGCAAGCTTGCGGGTGCCAGCAGAAAACCAGCATGCCGTCTGCTGGAACCAGGACAACCAGTAGGAAACGAGCAGGTTATCCGCTGCTTCCATGAGAAAGCAGCACAAACCGGCAACTCCCAGCAGGAAACCAGCAAGAAAATTTCACTTGGGAAGCCTCTCAAAAGTCTCAAGGAACAGCATCTTGCAGTGGATATTCGGGTTCTCCCAATGCTAGTGACGTGCGACAGTCCACCGCACGACCAATTGAGAGCCATGCCGACGATACTGACAGCCAAAGTGCGAAGCGCCCTTGGATGCTGACGAAGGCATGGCAGGACACGCTGCCCACAGTCCAGCGAATGCGAGCCGGATCCATGGGCAAATCGCACCCTGGGTCACTCGCTGGAAGGCTAGCCTAAGTGAAGCAGAAAGAGTGGCACTCGTTTTTGAAAATTCAAGCGCCAAGAAACTGCCAAACATCGGCACATCGCAGGCTGGTGCTGTCGGCAAGGCGATGTCTTTTGCCGTCGCACATGGCCTGATGTGGACAGCATTGGGCGACCTTGCTACTCTTGTAAACAGTATTGTGGGGATTGAGGTGTTACCACGAAGCACCTACGCATTTCGTAAGCCGTGGTCAGCACATAGAGAAAATTTGGCAGAGTACTGGTTCACGTGGGAAACTGGCGATAGTGTTATCGTTGAGTCTAACGACCGTGGCACGTGTAGCATATGTTGCAAACAGGAAACGCCAGCCAACCTGCTGTCAAGGGGCCCGTTTTTCGTGACATATAAATCCTGAAAAACAATTGCGATCACTTGTTGAGCGCAACAAGGAAGCCTTAGAAGAAGGTTTGACGCGAAGAAATGAAGCCCAGTGCAACGATAGGATCACAGACATCACAATTTCTGCACGCTTCCGCGAGCTACGTGAAGAAGGCCTTCACCATGACGACCTTACACTTACATTCAACACAGACGGAAGTCCGGTGTTTAAGTCGTCCAAAACATCGGTGTGGCCCCTTCAGTACATACTTCATGAACTTCCTCCCGATGCGCGGTTCAAGCAGCCTATGTTGGCAGGCCTGTGCTTCGACACCAGCCACCCAAACATGCAGACCTTCCTCGGACGGTTTGTATCGGAGGTCGAAGAGACGCGACCGATCGCTTGGCGCAACAAAACATTAGTGCACAAATCCCAAATTTGTGTTCTGTGTTGTGCTGTGGACGCGCCTGCCCGGGCATCTGTGCTGAATATGGTTCAGTTTAACAGCCTGCACGGTTGTCCCTGGTGCCTTATTTGGGCCAGACATGCAGAAGGTAAGCCGAAAGATCACCTTATCTTTGTAGGACCGTTCGTCGCTTTAAGCGCACGTTACCCATTATGTTATGTGGTATTGGCTTGATCCACTTCTGTTTCCTTTGAAGGGAAAAAAAAGGCGAACATCATGCCCATATGCCATCCCAAGTGTGCAAAAAAGCAAACCCCTTAAATGAGCACCCTCAGAAATGCGCCGTCATGCCTTTGCTTACTTTGCAGTCATCACAATCATAATGGTTAAGTGACTAGATACTTAAGAGTGCTATAAATGCCGTGCAGTTACCCCGCCCTCCTATTTGAATATTCTATGGAAAAGCTTGTTGTAGAGTGCTCCATTAAATGATGCAAGCACGCAGAAAAACTTAACAGTATATGTGGTGCTTACCGAATGAATAGGATCATCCTATGGCTCAGCAAACTATGTAATTAGAGCCCCTATTTACCTCTAGTGGCCAGCGTCCCTGTTCATAAAGCCCTGTTACACTAGCAGTATTCTTCAGATACATTTTAAGCTATCCTTTCGCTATCCATAGCTGAAAGCCATGCTGCGTTGGCCTCCCAACTTTTTATGGCAATCCTTAGATGGTGTTTACAAGAGTTCTTAATTGCAGCATAAATTGAAGTTGTAGAAGTGTCCTCTTCATGAGACCAGCAAATGTGTCGATTTGTTCGAAAAGGGACACTGATATCCAAAACTTAAATCCCATTATTTATGGGCGATTTCAAATGCTAAGTGTATTGATCACACCATCATCAAAGCAGTCAACTCATTCAGTGCGAGCTGAGTCACTCAGAACAGCTAGGCAATTGCTCACAATAAAAGGAATGACTATCAAGTACATCAGCCTTGTTTGCGTCGTTATAGTTGAATCGCCTATTATGTGAATGTGCACATGCAAAATGCAGTACAGGAGGCGGGCTTGTAGAATCGTGCAGCATAGAAAAGGCAGAAGACAAGTGTCAGCCTATTGCCAAATATGTTACTTTAAATACATATGTACTTGGTATTCTAGAGGTCAATCGCTGATTTTTGGTGTTTGTTCCTGCTGCTTTTTCAAAATTATTTCAGATGCAATTCTATCCGATAATAAAATACATTTGGCAGTCAGTGTGCATTGTGTTGTTCTCTTAATCATGCTCTCTGCAACTCTTCATGCTGCTTATTTTATTCTGGATTTTTAAATTCAATTATCAGTAAGCTGTGGCCTATTCTTTTGAAATGTGCAAACCCTATTTTTGTAATGCTGTGCAAGTGCGGTGCCTGATAATCTGCAAGCTACTTAAAAATTTTCCGGCAGCATGCGGTATGAGGGTCAAGGAGTCCCAAGGACACATAAGCAAGTTGTACGCGACGTGCTCCTTGCTTACGGCTTCAGTACCACTGTCAATGGAATTAAGGGACCACCCGCCTTAATGAATCTCAAAAATGAATGAGTTAGACATTGCTAAAGCAGCGTATTCACTCACATGTCAAATGAAACGCCGTGTTTCATTGAAATTTATGATGCGCCATGGTGCCTGAGACTAAGATGCTGCACAATTATCACACTCTAAGGAGGACAAAATGTAAAACCACCTGTGCGCATCGTTTACATAGGTTTAGGTGGCATTACAGAAGCCTAGCTGTTCAAATGGCTCCAACGCTCCAAATATGACAAACCTCGCTATTTGTATCAATGTTTCGGTTTGTAAAAGGCCAAACGTAGTTTTTTTCAAATAATCACCTGGTAGTGGTAATGGTCCTGCAAACTCTGTAAGTGTCGCACCGCGGTGGTCCAGTGGCTATAGTATTCGGATACTTATCCGATGGTCGCGGGATCGAATCCCCACCACGGCGACTGCATTTCGATGGGGGCACAATGTTGAGGCCCATGTGCTGTGCGATGTCTGCACGTTAAAGAACCCCAGGTGGTCGAAATTGCCGGAGCCCTCCACTACGGCGTATCTCATAGTCACAGCCGTTTCGGGATGTAAAACCCCAGAAATCAATCAAACTTCTTAAGCATAGGCAATATTAGGGCATAGTGTTTCGGCACTTGAACTCCTTGCTGTTTGGGTTCTAATATTAGTATCATGCTTAGGTGCATGTTTGTACTTGACAGATTCTCACTACCTTGTGTCCCTTTGAGAGATCTCTGATACAAAAGAGTGTAATAAGAGAAAATTGTTTATCCCTGCAGGCCTCAACATAGTGTCCAGCATCAGTGCCGAGTACATGCACTGTGTGCTGCTGGGAGTGACGAGGCAAATTACAGACATGCTGTTCAACTCGTGCAACTCTACCGAAAGGTTTTACGTTGGTACGTATTATGGTCGTAAAATAACACCACGATTTTTAATGTATGAAATGGCGGAGTGGTTGCCTTAGTGCATGCTGTTTATTACAGTGGGTTTGCATGTATAGCATGAAGGTGAACATATGTAACGGAAGCACTTAAGCAACATGACACTCACACACTCCATATAACTTTGGCAGGTGCTGGCACGAGTTGTAGATAATACAAAAATCCCGAACTGCTTTCTGTTCTAAAAGCAAAGCTAAAAATGGCATGTATTTCACCAGCCATAGCATCCGCCCCAATAATATTGTCTCATGTGAAAGGGGCCCTTTTTTTCACGAGGAACAGCCAGATTTTTTTCACGACCATTCTTTATCTCTCTTAGTACCCTTCGCATGTATCATGTAGAAAATTTAAAGCATGCAAGGAACGAGATGGCATCACAGCTTGCACTGATTCTGTGCAGCCATGTGTGCAATGATATTTTCCCAAAGCAGCCGAGAAATCTTGGTCCTGGGAACTTTGTGACCTTGCACGCGTTGAGGCAGTTTTTATGATAGTTGCCTTCTGTTTTGCACTTGAGTCTTCCACATTGGCATGATAGCAATGGAACGAGGTGTGGTGTAAGAAAGCTTACATACTTATAAGGTATCTTTTAAACAATCTCTTATTGACAGGCATTGCAGTATGCGCAAACTAATGCTGACTACCATGAATCCAGCTTGCTCCTTCATTGTGCACATGAGGTGGCTGTCAGTGAACCTCTACATGCCACCACGTGGCCACTAAGTTTGCTTCCATAGGTGAAATTTGTTACAGTGAAATTAGTTTGTTATATTTACTGAGTATCTTGCTTTCCTTACATTTGGTTTTCAAATGCATGTATGCTTGAAATTCAAAGGAAGTACAGAAGGTAAAGTACACACAAAAATTGGTAAATAACTATTCGTCCATTTTTCGCTGTTATATGCCCCATTGTTCCAAAATGTGATCTTATTCTTTGTGTTGATTCACATATGTAAAATATAACTGCCTAGTGATATCAGTATAGTGGTTGTGGTGCTCGACTGCTGGCCCAAAGGATGTGGGTTCGATCCAGGCTCTGGTAGTTCCATTTTGATGGAAGCACAATGCTAGAGGCCTGTGTACTGTGCAGTGACAGTGCACATTGCGAGAACCCCAGTTGTTTAAATTTCAACGTCCATCGACTGTGGCATGCATCATAATTGATGGTCGTTTTTTCAAGCAAAATTACCAGAAACCACTACAAGGAGAAACCAATACAGAAACTAACACTGAGACATTTCGTTGTAAAACTGTTTGTCATTTTTGTCCGTATAGGTGCTCCCCCATGTCTCCAAAAGATCAACGGCCGCCTCTCGAGTATACAGCCACCCCACTGCATCACCCGCCTGCCCCACTAGACTGAAGAAAGGAGCCACTGGAAGGCATCTGAATAGAAGCATTGGCTCCTCTACTGTGCCCTTCCATGCCTGGATGGCCTGCTACCTCTTCAGCACTGGCGACATCTCGGAAAACGCTCAGAAGGAGTGCACATTCCTTTGAGAATATCTAACTTCACAAGATGACAGCCGTGCAGGCAGTGTTTTGTCCAGTTCGCCATGTTTTGTAGGTGGAATGCGTGTAATGCTTGTGGACCTTGGACATTGCAGGGCATGCCAGTTGCTTGCAATTTTGCTTATTGGTGGCTAATATTTATGCATATATTCTTATAATACAGCAAGTATTCTTTATTGGTTGAGGTAGTCTAGGTAGGAAAATAAAACAGCCAGGTATTTTTTCTTTTACTGCATGCTTGTGGTCAAAACATTATATCCTAATGATGTACTTGTCCGAAGAGCCATTGCTTCATCGAATTAAGGTGCTAATTTCGTGAGAAACTTTGATTATCTTACACTGTCTTCTCAGAATTTATTGTTCATTAAAACTTGCAAATTCCATTGAACTTTTCCAGGTGTGTACAAATTATGTGTCACTGGCGTAGTGGATGAAGACAGTAAATGTAGCTGCAGCGTTTTATGTTGAACCTCACAGGTAAAAAGAGATTCATCATACAAAAGTAACTAACAATGTGTTTCATGTGATAAAAAAATTAGTAAAAGCACCTTGGGCATTGTCTTTATTTACGGAACAAAAGCATGGCTGTGTCTGCTTTTTGTTTTTTTTCAAAAGCACTTGCTCTTTTTACAGCTTGATCTATTGTAGTGCATCTTTTAATGAAGCAAAGTGCTGTGATAGGGATCAGTGCAAACGGAAAAATTTGTGTCTGAAAAGTCTAAGCTGCCATGCATATTAAAAAGAAAGAAAAAGGTGGAAAGAAAATTAATGCGGTTTTTGCAGTCCTCCTTTTTTCGTTTAATTTTTGCAAGTATTGTGCACCATTTGTGAGGTTTTTGGGCCAAGTATGTCAAAACAAAATTCACCCAAGGCTTTAATACCCACAAAGTGGAAGGCCACTGCATTTCTCACATGCTAGTGAAACAGTTTAGACAAGCATTATCTCGTTAAGATGATAGTTGTGGAGGTAGTGTTCTGTTCAGTTGGCCACGTTTTGTAGGTAGAATGTGTGTAATAATAAAGCCCCTCTCTGACGCTTCTAGTGCTTTGTAAGATTTGGTGGCCATGTCAATCACTTGAAGAGTGTGCAAAATTTTCATCTGCGATTGCCACTTTGTTAATGCATGGGAGTGAGTTTCCATGTGTTTTCCTTTATGATTTAAAAAACAGCTTCTGCCATGTGTTTTGTGTAGAGTCCAAACCCTTCCTGATACAAATGCATCTGAATGTGACATGGATCTGCCTCAAATGAGTCTTGAGGTGACATAATCAAGAGAGTAATTTAATTTTAATCCCACCAGCAACAGTAAGTAAAGATTTTTGGAGGAACCCTGTAGATTTTTGCATGCTGCAACCAATTGGTATATGTGAAAACATTCCACAAGGCATATGGTGGTGCAGCTTGCTGTGGAATATGCAGATATATATAGCATACTTCGTTATGATTTTGGAATGGGCAGGGATCAATAACCTGCTGTAGGTAGCTGCATCCACCAGTCAGTGATCTTGTGCAGCTATTACAGTGCAAAACTCTCCATAGGTGTAACAGCACAAATGCAAAAGCATGGACCGGGAAGACACAGGGAAGAGCACTGAGTGCTGTGTCCTGTGTCTTCCTAGTCCGTGTCTTTTGTATGTGTGCTGTTATGCGTATGATCAACTCCCACTGGCTCTTAGGCCTACTCAGAATTTCATTATAGGTGTGACAGGTTGAATGATAGATCTCGCATGCATGCAGTGCTTTCTTTCTGTGAGAAGCTGCTAAGACGATGCGTGGTGCAGTTTTGTAGACTTCAGTTGCATAGCTGCACTGCCTCTCTTGATAGTTACAACAGGAAAGTTCCTGAATCTAAATGCACTAGACGACATGCATGCCTACACATGCGCAGCTATGGAGAAATAAGATGCTAGTTCTGTGTACTTCACTGCCAGTGCAGCTAATCAATAAATATATATATGCAAAAGTAGCTTGGGTTGCCGCAGAGTATAACTCAATTGACGATGCGGCTCTTCGAGTACCACAGTTTGTTGAATCAACGTTTCGGTCGGAGTCCGACCGTTTTCAAGGTCGGGCTCGCAGGCTCCCAACGAAACATTGATTCAACAAACCGTCGTTCGCAAAGAGGCACATCGCCCATTCATTGACATATAAAGTAAAATGTAGAAACTATGTGTGCCCAAATCTTTCAAACTTTTGGTGTTCTGGAGCATGAAGTGTGCAAAGCATAACCTTAAAGCTCTAAGAGAGGTGCAATTGAGGTTACAACCAGTTGCTATTATAAGCTTTCTTCGTCGGTATGCCGAAGTGCTTGCGAAATTCCTTGTTGCTATTTTCCGTGTTTCCCTGTCATCAGCTAAGATTCCTATTGACTGGAAAACAGCTCGAATCGTTCCCGTCTTAAAGAAAGGAGACAACATGTTATTAACAAACTATCGACCAATATCACTGACATCGTCAAGTTGCAAAATGCTGGAGCATGTCATCGCAAATTACATAAACAAGTTCTTAACTGACAATAACACAATAACCCAGTTTCAGCATGGTTTTAGAAAGGGGCTGTCTACAGTGACCCAGTTGACAGCAATCATACATAGCTTCGCCTCGGTTCTAGACAAGTCAGGACAGGTTGACGTTATTTTCCTCGACTTTAAGAAGGCTTTTGATCTTGTATGCCATGCAAAACTAATTTTAAAGCTACGGGCTGTAGGATTACCAGATTTCATAGTCTCATGGGTTACAGCATATTTAAGTGACAGAGTACAATTTGTAAGTATCGATGGCCATTGCTCGCGGCAGTTACCAGTGACATCGGGTGTACCACAAGGAAGTGTGCTTGGTCCCTTGTTGTTTTCTCTATATATAAATGATATCGTTGATGAAATTAGTGAACCAATTTGTATTCGACTTTTTGCTGATGATTGTGTATTATTTAATGAAATTAAATGTCCTGAGGATCAAGTACTCCTTAATTTTAATTTGCAAAAAAATCATAAATGGTGTGAGCGATGGGACATGGTTCTTAACGCCCAAAAAACTGTGTTCACGAAAATAACAAGAAAAAGCCAGTGTCTTGCCTTTCCGTACTCGCTTGAATCCATTCCACTCATTGAAGTTACAAACTACAAATATCTAGTGATAACTATAACAAATACGCTGAAATGGAATTCGCACATATCGAACATTTGTGCATCCTCCTTCCGAAAACTCTGTCTTCTCAGACATAAGTTAAAACAAGCACCAGCTGAGGCAAAACAATTAGCATACTTATCACTTATTAGACCGAAGCTTGAATACGCCGCTATAGTTTGGGATCCACACACGAAAAAACACATCGATGCACTCGAAAGGATTCAGCGGAAAGCTATACGGTTTATTTATTCAAAGTATCGGCAGACTGACTCCCCAACCACTTTAATGAGTCAACACGGTATTCAAACATTGAAACTTCGGCGGAAGGTACAGAGATTAAAGTTTCTTTTTCAGCTGAAGCATAGAAAACTAGCGTTAAAACCAGAAGATTATATTGTATTGTATTGTGGGGTTTAACGTCCCAAAACCAGTTCTGATTATGAGAGACGCCGTAGTGGAGGGCTCCGGAAATTTAGACCACCTGGGGTTCTTTAACGTGCACTGACATCGCACAGCACACGGGCCTCAACATTTCGCCTCCATCGAAATGCAGCCGCCGCGGCCGGGATTCGATCCCGCGACCCTCGGATCAGCAGCCGAGTACCTTAGCCACTAGACCACCGTGGCGGGGCCCAGAAGATTATAGATCGCCCCTTTCAACCCGACAAACTAGGCACCGTCATGCTGAATGCCTAACACCGTTCAGCACCAAAACTAATGCTTTCAAATTTTCATTTTTTCCGCGCACGATAAATGAGTGGAACGCGCTCCCATCGACATGGCTACATAGCGCCGAGCTCATAGAACAAATGGTAAAATAGGATATAATAGTATCATTTTTATTTTTGTGATTTGTGGTGTACCTTGTTGTGCATAGGCGATCAAAAAAGCTGTGCATGGCGATGTTGTGCATAGGCGATCATAGGCTGCAGTATTTTGTGTGGGCACTTACTTTATTGCTTATAGGCATAGAGCACATTGTTGTAGTTGTTCTACCTATCAGTCGTTTTACTTTTTTGTTTTTCTCCTATTTTTGTATATGTAAGGCATTTAAGTGTATGTTTATATTTCTTTTTAAGTGTATATGGCGTTTAGAGTATGTATATGTAGGAGTATGTATATTTCGTTGTTTCAATGCTTATTATTATTACCTATGTATGTATCCACTCCTGCTTGGGCCCTGAATGTGCCTGCAGTATTTTATAAATAAATAAAATAATAAATAAATAAGCTGCAGAGGATAAGAAGGACAGCTACTGGCATGCTGATGCTCGCTGGGGAATGTTATTGGTAATGCAAGAGCCGGCCATGGCTCTGTGCATTTCGGATCGTTTGCTGTGCACCTGGTTTATTTTTGAACCGAGGATTTCTTCGATTGCATGGAGTACAATGGTTATACAGCTTGGTTGAACAATGCCACTCAGTTTGAATGATTGAAAGTGCTGAAATAATGAGGCATCAATGTCTAATGTACCACTACTGTGACTCATGTATGGAGCAGCTCATTAGAGGAGTATACATACACAGATGAGAAAGGTACTGCAGTTATCTTTTAGAAGGCTGATCAGAAGCGCACTGTGAGAAGGTTATGCATGGGCGACCAAACACAGGAGGTACTGTGCTTGTCTTTCTGATTTTTGTCCATGTTAACATGTTAACATTGCCACTTCACACACATGATCATGCCACGCTTTAGTTACGTGCACTAAGGTGTTGTTTTACTTTGATATCACTTCCTGAAATGTATCCTAATAGGATAGACTTGCAGACTAGTTGGTCTAGCATCATTGGAGGGGAAACAGACGCAAAGTAGTTTGTTTAAATGTATGTCCTCTCCTGTACGCCCTCTACTGTATGGGCCTGGAAAGGCCCACAGTATTGAATAAATAAATAATAATACATAAATCATGATACAGCACGTGAGACCCTACTGCTCTGCAGAAAAGTTCTTTTTCTGCAGCAGACAACGTTTCCTGACCACATACGGCGCTGTTTTTTGTCAGGAGCAGGGGCTAGGTCGGTAATTAAGCCAAGCGATGTCATGAGGAGCTGTGTGTTCATTGAACTCGGTCAAGAACAGAAGGCATTCCTTACCTCATCCTAAACATAATACAGCGGGACTACGAAGTCGTTCTGATTTGTAGGATTTCACGTACCAAAACGACAATAGGATTATGAGAGATGCCGTAGTGGAGGGCTTCGGAAATTTTGACCACTCGAGGCTCTTCAACTTGCACTGACATCGAATCCCAGGGGCGGCTGCATTTCGATGAAAGCGTAATGTTGAGGCCCGTGTGCTGTGCGATGTCAGTGCACGTTAAAGGACGCCAGTCTGAGCTGATGAACAGTCCTGTTGTCTCGGTCCTGTCATCGGCTACTCATAGTTGCAGCTGCATTTTTCACTTGATCTGATTGGGAGCAGGCAGATTACTGTGGTATATGATATCAAACTTCAGAGCTTCAATTACGTCGACCGTTTTGTTGTTTCTTATCGCTGTTGTCACTTGCACAATATTTGTCAGCTTGATCCTCTGAACGAACCAGTCATCAACATTTCCTGTTGTACCACTTTCACACCTTTTTCTAATCGAGCTTCAATAAATTACCACTGGCTTTAGAACGCAGAGGAATGACGTTTCCGGTGCATGAATATCATCTTCTTTCGTATACAATATTTCCTCGGTTGATGAAAAGGAAAACAACTACTGCTTGCGTAGCACATAGTCCCCGAGCTTCAATTAAGTTCTTTTTACTTGTTCGCTCTTACATAGTGGTTGCCCGGTCGTTTGGTCCTGCAGTGAAGACAGCTGTGCTTTGATTCGCTGAGACCTTTTGCTGCTATTTCTTGCCATAACTTAGATAGATAGTCAGCATGCTGTTGACTTGCAGGCAATGCACTACCTTGAACAGGCTTGTGCGATAAGGGTAGAGTACTATCCAGAATACCAGGTCCATTGCTTGTAAACTTCTCCATGGCTTCTGGATGTATCGCTTTGAAATTTGGAAGCATTTCACACTCGATCGTCTTCCAAAAGAAGTGAGGCTGACCCTCGTTGCTGAATAATCTTCTTCAGTTCCGAAAAGTGTCAAGATAGTTTTTTTTTGTCAAGTGTTGACTTTTTCGCACCAACGCGGTCACCGATGGAAAAGCGTCTTGTCCGGGCTCTGCAATGACGGTCCGTGTAGAGTTTGGAAGAAGCCTGCTTTTCTCTGACACACTGGCGCAGCTCTTTCAATGGCTGGGCTGGATTTTCGTGAAATGAAATGTCCGGTAACCCAGCAATGCTTAATCGCATGCGTAGCAGTCATTCATGCAGCAAATGGTGCTTGCAACTCCCATTGTGGCATGAGGTGTGCAGCCGTAGATGCCCAAATAATCTGTCACGGTGACATGGATATCACGCCGCTCGTATAATGCCATCTCGGCAAGAGAGTTGAGGATCCTGCTGGACCTTTCTACAAGCCCGTTTGCTTGTTGGTGGTAAACAGAAGAAAAGCAATGGGGTACGCGACGTTGCTGAAGGAACTCTTCAGATTCAGCTTAGCTGAACAGTAGCCCAATGTCCGCAGCGATTTCACTTTCACTTCATGAGAAAACACTTGTAGCAGGAAGTTCTCGACCAGCGCCGTAGAAACTTGTCTAGAAACAATATTTTTGGCCTTTTACTGTGGCACTCAGTAAGCACCACTGCATAATGGCAATTTGTGGGAGCTGGCCGAAATGCGCAAGAATATCAGTGGAACCCTTTTTCCAGGGGTTGTCAGCTGAAGCTACTGGCTGCATAAGTGATGCAGTTGGCTGTACGGATTTGTCACACAACTGGCAAACAGCACACGTTTTAGCCAGCTGTTCTGCATGGTCATCCATTCGAAACCACCGCTACAACTCTCGTAGATTGCTTTTAGCATGACTGATCCCTGTACGTGATGTGTGTGCGACTTCCATCACACGAGTCTTACTCGTGCGCGACTTCCATCACACGAGTCTTATTCGTGTGATGGAAGTCGCACACACACACACACACACATACTTGGAATTGCAATCCTGTCACCACGGTAAAGGAAGTCGTGCACAATGGATAGTTCTGCATATGTATGAAAACGTGGCATTAGCTGCGCTTCCAGAAGTTTTTTTCAGGCAAGATGAACAAAACAAAGTCCATGACTTTTGCGCCTGAACTGTCCAATGCAGGCACTGCTTATAATTTTGTCATGGTTAGCATCGGAGAAAGAACACAGACCATCTCATCCTCAGCAACCTCATTGGTTTTCCCTTGCAAAGGCAGTAGAGAGTGCATGTCAGCCACTACGTTAACGCTTCCCTTCCAGTGTAGCGGTAACGAAGCAGTCGCGTTGACTAATGTGAAATGGTCAATGGCCGATGTCGAAAACCCTTGGTTGACAACACTGTGACAAGAGCACTGTGGTCAGTTGCCAAAACAAAGGGGCGACAACAAAGGTACACTTGCCAATGTTCACAGGCCCAAACGCATGCTAAGGCTCCACATTCACCTGCACAGTATTTCCTTGTGGGCTCGGGAAACGTAAGGCAAAGGCAACCATCTGTAGAATTCCCTTAATATCTTTGCAGAACAGTGCCCAGTCCATACCCGGAAGCATTGGTTGTGATGATGATGGGTAGATTCAGGTCAAAGAAACGTCGAACCTTGCAAATTGTCAACAGTGATTTCAAACAGGCAAAACTCTGTCTGCCGGCTGAAATCCAAGCAAATGGTTTGATGCCTTGAAGCAAGGCCCGTAAAGGTTCCACAACATACAAAAAATGCGGAATGAAGTTGGAGTAAAATCCCATCAACTAAGGAACGAAGTTCACGTATGTTTCAATGCGCCGGAGCGTGTTTCATGGCTTTGATAGATGACGCTAGTGAAAAGAGTCCTTTGCCATTCACAGCGTGTCCCAGTAACGAGAGTTCCGCAGCATAAAAAGTGCACTTCTCCTTGAACTTGAGACCTGCTTCAGGAAGTCGTTGCAAAACAGTGAGAAGATTTGAAAAATGGTCTTCTCGAGAACGACTATAGACAATAATGTCATCTGTATGGAAAAGTACACCTTTGCTCCCTTTCAGTACAGGATGCATCATCTTCTAAAATGCTGATGGAGCTGAAGCGAAGCTTAAACACTCTCCTAAAGCAGAAAAGCCCGTCTCGCATAACAAAGGTAGTCAGATCACGACCCTGAGGATCGTGTTCTAGTTGACTGTAAGAAGTTGCCAAATCCAGATTCGAGAATTACACGACACCAGCAAAGCTGTGCAGCCGTTTGTCTATCTGTGGTAGCGGAAAACTATCAACAATTATAGCTTTATTGGGCTCTCACAGATTAACACACATTCGTAGGTAACCATCCTTTTACTGAACAACCACTGTAGGAGTCACAATCACCACAGTGTTGTCAACTCGCTGAGAGCCGTCAATGTACTGGATTATATCTAGGGTTTCTATGTTTCTATGTATACAGCTACATTGACTGTTCACAATTTCCAAGCATATTCTGCAGTATTTTTATCACTTCATTACAATTGTCACCAGCAGAGTAATGAAGTCCTTATATTGCAACTGCCTGCTGCCTTTTTGGTTAGAAATGCTAGTAAACATTTAAACTTTCTCCTTTGCTCATATAAGGTTTTAGATGGAGTGCTGACTAATACTGAGCCCCGAAGCAACGCCATTGCTTAGCTCTTCCGCCAAAATTTATAATTTCTAGCTATGGTAGTTTATTGTTGCATCTTGTGCTGTGCTTGTTGATGCTGGCTGCCTGGTCCTTTTCAAGTTAATTATTCGTCCGGGCTCTCAAATACTGAACAGTTCTCCTGACAATACTTCTGTTATTTTGATATGGCATCCTGTGGCTATGTCGAACTCCACACCGACCATGTCTTTATTCAGAAGCTTCTCCATATCAGTTCAGTTCAGTTCAGTTTATTAACCTTAAGGGTCTCCTGAAGGAGACATTACATAAGGGGTGGGTTAACAAAACTTTCACATGATTTATACATTAAATAGTTTCATATTGATTTTTTATACGTTGTTGGAACAAGGACGGGCAGGTGACGGCGGCGATGTCAGCAGGAAGGCCGTTCCAGTCTTTGGCAGTGCGTGGGATGAATGAGGCAGAGAAGTGAGCAGTTCGGGCACGTGGGCGTGCGACTTGTTGCGGACGCAGGTGCGGTGAAAAAAGCGCGCAGCGGGAACGATGTATAGAGCTTGATTAAGGGTGCTGTAAAAGAACTTGTGAAAAAGAGCAAGACCGGAAGTGCGTCGACGATCAGAAAGCTGCGGTAAGCCGGATTCTGCCTTAAGTGCTGAAATGCTGATATTATATGAGTAGCTCGAGTGAATGAACCTAGTAGCGCGATTCTGCACAGCTTCAAGAGAATCGATGAGATATGATTGATGTGGGTTGCAGATGGCTGATGCATATTCCAGTTTTGGTCTTACGAGTGACTGATAAGCGCGCAACTTCACATTTCGGGGGGCCTGACGAAGATTACGTCTAAGAAAACTTAGGGTTCAGTTCGCTGATGATATGATATTAGAAATATGAGCATGCCAGGTCAGATCGTTGCAAAGAGTGATTCCTAGATATTTATAAGAATGTACATTCCCGAGAGGCGTACTTTTAATTCTGTAAGAAGATTCTATGGGATTAGCACTGCGAGAAAATGATATAACTTTACATTTGTTTGCATTTAAGGTCATTAGCCAATCATCACACCAACAGCTATGTTATCTAGATCTTTTTGGAGAGCAATTTGATTGTGGGTGTTATATATAGTGCGATAAATGACACAGTCATCCGCGAACATTCTAATTTTACAAGAGACATATGAAGGTAGGTAATTATTATATATTAAGAATTGCAAAGGGCCGAGGACCGATCCTTGCGGAACGCCAGATGTTACTACTACTGAGTTAGATAAGTGATTATTTATAATTACGGATTGGGAGCGGTTACTAAGAAATTCACTAATCCACTTCAAGACATCCGCATGCAAGTTAAGTTTTCCTAGCTTTAAGAATGGGCGCTGGTGGGGAACCTTATCAAAGGCCTTGCAGAAGTCCAGGAAGATTACGTCACTCTGTGTGTTAATATCAAGATTAGTATGAATGCCATGCAGGAAGATGGCAAGCTGTGTTTCACAAGAGAATACTCTGCGGAATTCATGCTGAGCGGGATGAAAAAAGTCGTTCGAGTCAAGAAAGTTTATGACAAGAGAGTAGATGACATGTTCCATGACTTTGCAAGGAATGCTTGTTAATGAGATGGGACGGTAGTTCAGCGGGGATGTTTTGTTACCGGTTTTGTGGACTGGACCGACCTTCCCAACCTTCCAGTCATCTGGAATAAGGCTTAAGAAAGAGACTGGGTGAACAGCAAGGATAAATAGGCTGCGGTTATGCACTTTGTGTTTTTCAAGATTTTTGCGTTAATTTCAGCTATACCTGAGGAAGATGAACACTTCAACTTGTTAATTATAGCACAAATTCCGTTTGCATTAAAAGTGATAGCTGGCATTGCAGAACTTATACAAAGCGATGGTGATGCAGGAGGTGCATTTGACTCGTTCGTAAAGACACTTGCAAAGGCGGAGTTGAACACATTAGCACAGTCGGCATCACTGAGGATTTCGTTTGATTCGTTTGTTGTTTGTATGGTGTGTGTCTCACTAGGGTTAACAAATTTCCAAAATTGCTTTGGTTTATTAACTAATAGGTTTGGCAGGTCGTTATGGTAAAATGTGTGTTTGGCCTGACGTAATGCGTGCAGGTAGTTCTTTTCTGCTTCATAATAATTATCCCACGCACGTGAGTGCCCACTTTTCTTGGCGGTGCGATAAAGGCGCTTTTTCTATTTTCCAAAAGTTTTAGGGCTGTCGTAAACCGTGGCTTTGGCTGGGAGGAACGAAAAGAGACTTTAGGAATAAATCTGTTTGTTAGTTCACTTAGTTTATCTTTGAAGCGCTTCCAGTTGCCATCTACGGAATGTTTATGAAATGTTGACTGGAATACAGGAAAGAATAAAGCCATGGCTTCGTTAATCGCTTCGTAATTACCTTTGTCATGGAGACGTATTGTTCTCTTAATGGTATTTCGTGCTGGTGGAGTGAATGAGAAAATGGCATGGATGGGTTTATGATCACTGATTTCAGGTAAACAGGTAATGGATGAAAGGCTGTCGGGGAAATCGGTTAGTACAAGATCAAGGACGTTAGCAACCTGTTGGGTAACCCGGGTAGGTTCTGTTACCAACTGAGAAAGATTAAATTTCAGGCAAAAATCAACAAAATTGCGCGTGTCTGTGCTCCCTGGCGCTGACGATGATTGTAGGTTGCACCAGTCTATTTGTGGAAAATTAAAATCACCAAACAAGAGAATCTGCGCGGTGGGGTGCTGTTTCACCAGTTTGCTTACAATGTCATTAAGGCCGTTGGTGCTCCTGAGACTTTCACTCGTTCATTTTAGTCTGTGCATCAGTTATAAACTGCTCCTCGTTGGCTCCTTCATTCTCCTGCTGTTTGGCTGCATCACTGAGCTTCATGATCTGAGAGCAAAGCACTTATTTTCTTTGTTGTTATTTCTTTCCTCATATCTATGTGGGTAATATGATGCCTTACATGTTAGCCAACCACTCTTCTTTCGCCACTTCTGTCTGACACATGGTTCCTTCAGTTCAATCTGCCGCCCTGCCGCCACTTCCTTCTCTGTTGGTCCTTCCAGATTGACATTCCTTGTAGGTCGCGGCACTATCTGATAAATAAAATTTAGAGCAGCTACGTCTTCAAACAAGGATGTTCAATCAATTAGTGAAGTAGTGCATGTTTGTGTTAAGGAAGCATCTTTTTTGCTCTTTATCTTATGAGCACCTTCGTTATTGACATTTTACACACTTTCTAGCAAAGCATTGAAACATGATGACAGATAAATAATAAAAACTTGGTGTACAATTGAAATGCTGCTTGTCTGTTTTTATTGCTGGCTGTAGGTGTATGTGATTTGTTGCTTTATTTTGCTGTTTCGTACATGCTGCTGCCTGGCTAATGTGCACTTTAAATGGCTTTTAAACTATCTTGATGAAGTTAATACATGTGTTATGGTTGTTCCATAAGCGGTTTATTGTTGAGAAAAGTAAGTGTGTTAAATTCTGTTCATTGTATAACCAGTCAAATTGCAACATTTAAACAAGTTGTACTGGTAGGCTAGTTGGTTAATAGTAGCACATAGCAGCGCACATTCGAACTACGACACGAGAAATGTGGGTTGGTATGCACATTTAAGCGCTGGGTGGCATATACACCACCTGTATATACTATCCGTGTTTTCTTCTTTTTTGTCGTGCCGTACGTGTGCTATACATAACGTTCAGATTGTAGTGACCCACTGCGGCAGGCCGCAGCAATAACGACGCGCTAGCTGGTGGTGGAACAAGAACGTTTATTCCGGCACACCTGCAGTAATATATAGTGCAGCGGGGAAGGGAAACCTAGGAGATATCGGAATGCGCGCGCACAGCTGTCTTGGCTGGTGGGCCTTGATGAACAACTCAGCAAACCATAACATTCCTTCCCTTTCCATTTAGAACCGTTGCATGGGCTTGCGAGTTCGTGTAGATCGCCGTAAAGATGGCTGCACAAGGTCAGCGGTCTCCGTGGTTGCACCAACGTCAGATACCGGCTGCGATGGTTGAGCCGAGTTGTCCGCCAGGCCCGTCAGTGGCTGTTCAGTCACGCTGGTAGCTAGTCGCGGTTCGCTGGCCGGTCCAGCCGAAGCGGCAGTAGACGAGTCAGCTTGCCCATTGAACTTCTGACTTGCCGTGGTTCCATTTGTCCTTCCAGGCGTACCTTCAGGACAGTGGCGGACTTGGTCGAGATGACGTTGCACGACTCTGGCATGAGTTTCCACCTTCACCATCGTGGCCCCGGACGTGGATTGCACATGCCCTGGTGTCCACTTTGGCCCGGTGCCATAGTTCCGCACATATACACTGCTGCCTGGCGATACAGCCCAGTCGTCTGTACCTGTCGCGGAAGAGGTGGACCTGGCCGGCAAGCACGTGTACAGGCGGGAACGTAGCTGGTAGCCCAGTAGCGATTCTGATGGAGGCTTTCCTTGCCTTTGGGGTTGCGCCTGTAATTGAACAACAATCGTAACAGGTTATCTTCGAGCGCCCCTCCTGTCATCTTGCGCAAGCCATCCTTTACAGATCGAACCGCTCTTTCGGTGGCTCCATTCGATTAGGGGTGAAATGGCGCCGTCCGCAAATGTACGATATTATTTCTTCTTACAAACTTCGCGAACTCCTGACTTGTGAATTGAGTGCCATTATCAGACACGATGGCGTGTGGTACCCCGAACCAGCAAAACATGCTTCTCAAGCACCGGACAGTACAAGCTGTGTTCGCGTGCCTCATAGGAAGATCTTGAATCCATTTGGCATGTGTGTCAACCACCACGAATATCATCTGACCTGCTATCGGCCCTGCAAAATCAATGTGGATCCGGGACCACCTTTCAGATGTTTTGGGCCAACTTACTGGTGGAGCTGCTGCCGGCATGGGTAGATTTTGCACGCAATTTTGGCATTAAGCCGACACGTCCTCGATGTCCCTGTCAAGACCGGGCCAACAGAACAATGACCGTGCGACCGCTCTTATGGGAGATGAGCCCTGGTGCGCTTGGTGTAAGAGCTGTAACATCCTTCCTTGTGCCGAAGATGGTATGACCACCCGACTGCCCCAGTTACTAACTTGTGAGCGCATGGAAGTTCCAACTTGCGTTCGAAGAACGGCAGCAGAAATTTTTCTATTCCCTTAGCCGTTCGCGGCCGCCCATGCATTATATAGCGTGTGACCAGGACTAATACTTGTTCCTTGGCCGTTAGCTCTTGTAATTCTGAGTGGTTATACCTTCGTCCAGGGCCTCCAAAGACAAGACGTACTCGGGTGGGTCGCCATCCGACGCTGGTCCTGCCGCCTCTGCCGGGAGTCTGCTGAGGGCGTCTGCTGTCAGCAGTTGCTTCCCACACTGTAAACGCAAATAAGCCGAAAAGGGCACATTAAGCGACGCGGACTCCCTTGAAACTCCCGGCCTGAAGACCGTACTCCCTTTGAGTGGAACAGACATGGAGTGAAAATGTTCGCCATCCTCCATTGAACTCCCACGTAAAATGTGGAAGTGAAAAGGGCAAAAAGTTTTGATTTTACCTCCTTTGCACGAGGGAGTTTGCAGCTAAAAGGCTCCCTTTAGTGTTAACGGAGCATTGTTCTGCTCCCTTTCTGTATACATATACATATATAAAGACACGACAGGAAACAGAACTCCCTTCACACGTAAGGGAGCATGTGTTCGCGTGTGTGATGGCGGTCCAGCTCGTTGGCAGCGATCTATCCGCTGTCGTACTGCAAGATCGCCACCGATAACAATTTTTGGACGCGGTGCCTTACGTCTTGCCTCATAATGGCCAGAAGTATTTGCTTGTTTGTCCCCGGCCGAGAGCGAAGCGCGTGAGAGAAGCGTCGTTGCTGTTTGCTGCGACAGCTGGCTGTGGTGACGCCCGCCCGGCAATTCGTCGTTCTCACGCGCTCCTCTTCGTTTAGTATGTCGTGTATGTAAGTACGTGCCAGAAAATTAGCGTGACCAGTCGAGATTGTGGGTATCGTGCCGACGCCCTTCTCTTCTTTTTTTCTGCACTTTCACCGAACAGCAGATGAACTGCGCCAGCGCAAATATGCAGCACTGCAGTGACTGACTGCCTCGGAGCCGTCGTATCTTCGGGATATGTGCACTACAATGAAATTTGGTTGTTCTGCGTGGTTGTATTGCGCACCAGATGTGTTATTCGCAAGTGTGACCTCCTCTCGCGGCATTCTCCGCAGTGCCACTGAGGTAACGAAACCACCTCGATCGCCATCGTCCGTCCGCCGTTGTCGAGATTTCCGGGGCCCTCCACTATGGCATGCGCCATATCATATCGTATTTTTAGCACGTAACGTGCGTCCTCGCTCGCTCAACTCGCCAGGCGGAGTACGCTTTTGAAACGTTTGAAACTGCGCCTATACTAGTACGTATTATTGCCAGCTAGTTGTCTGACCTGCATCTGGTTTTGTTGCGTAGATCACTTTAGCTCCGGCGCTAAGTTTCTGTGCGCTGTTGGCAAATTCTTATGCGCTGTTTGTGACAAAGGCCATGCAAGCATATATCGTTTGTCGAGATGTAAAACGAGCGATCGCCGCATGTGGTTCTCGCTGTCAAACATCGCGATCCCTTCGGCTGCAAGCTCATTTGCATAAAAAGAATTTTCGGCCATGACCGAGGCGTTTAATTGATCATCTTTTCCCGACGTGTCGATATATGCTCATACCGTTAAAAGACGATCCTAGAATTATTTCCATCATATAGCAGTGTATTTTAACCCTCAGGAAATGAATATTAAGTAGCGTGAGCACCCCGCTGCGCTACGAGCACTTACGCTTAGTTGTATGGAAAATTTTACTCAGTAGGCCCAGAATTCGAAAGCATGTTATGTGATGCAACTTCGGTTCGTGCATTCAATGTGGCGATTTCAGGCAGTGAAATATTTTCATCATCTATCAAACATTGAATGTCTGCACGATGGTGATGAAGTTCAGGCAGTACTGAAAAATAAAACTAATGAAATAAATTCACGCAGATCTGCCCATTTACTTGTCGACATGGTTGGTGTTTGGTATGTGGGAAGCGTCCTATTAATATTTCTGAAGTGAAGTGGAGGGGGCTGACATATAGCATGTGGGCTTCTGTAATATGAGAAGCTTAAAGCAATTCAACAAGCGTTCTTGTTTATAAACCTCAGCAGGAACTAATTCTGAATGAACACTTTGAAGAATAAAGTATTTTCGAAATACAAAATCGGATGGCGTTTTTCTTTTGTTTGTTCATTTTAGCACAACAAGCAGTCTCTCAGCATCAGAGGTTTCTCCCTTCCATGAAGAGAGGGGTCCACCTATCACTGCATTACTTAGGGCTTCTGTGTTAGACGTTGTTAGTGTGGCTAGAACAATTTCTTTTAAAAACATGTGCTCAAAAAACATAAATTCTTACAAAGCATGTAGTTCTGCATTTCTGTTTGAAACCTTTGTTAAGAAAATCAGTTTTATAACTCTAGTAGCTCATTCATAGCAGCTGCAAGGAGAAGTGCTTCAGATGACCCCTCCTGGACTTTACCACCTGTTTCATAGCAGCAGATTGGAATAACCCTAGTATGTACTCTATTGTTTAGTTCCAGGTTTCTAATCTTCACACTAACTTATGTGCTTTAAACTCATAGGGTTGGATTCACATTTTTGTGAAACAGATATCTAGGCATCCACAGAATATGTGGGAAATATAGCGAGAACAAATGCAAATAAATAAATGTTTATTATAAGAGGGACACAAGAATAACACCACCAATCTAAAGGATGTGCCAAACCAGGTACAATGTCAAGAGAACAAAGTCTGCCTATACATTTCAAGAATTTATAAAAAATAAATATGATATACACGTAATGAAGCATTGCCACTTGCATAATTTTGCTAGCCACACATCCCAGTTATGCTGCACCGTTGAATGGCAGTTGGTGCTGTAAAGAGAATGATGGGGACAACTATGTGTGTATGAAGTCTTGTTACAGCTTTCAAAATGTGCTCCATCATCATTCACGCCCTTCTGAGCAGTGCATACCTTGCTACAGAAGTTATGAGTCACAACTTAGTGTATACCAACACCAATTTAAGCCAGCTTCACCTCACTGCCTAAGGTAGACGCATGGATCCCTGATTTTCATATACATCCACCAAAAATTGCTAAGTAAAATAAAAAAGACATAAAAATTAACCCACCATATGAAAAGGACTGCATGTTAATGTGGAGCATGTATACACGAAGACAGGCTGAAACACTGTTCTGCCTGTCTGTACTGCAGCCACACATTTAGTAGTGAGCTATTTTATTGGCACTGAAGTGGAGACCAGATTGAGGTACCTAATAAGGACACTATGAGGATATAACCACTGCCCCTTAAATTAACACCATGTGTTTAGTCAAGAACACACTCAGCTGGACACCACATCAGAAATTGCAATCAAACAATAACCAGCATGTGAATCGACGAGGTACCACAATTACTTTGGGGCTAAGCTTTAAGTACCTTTATCCAGCACATGAATGCACAAGAGCATAAATGTCATCACAAAAGTGCAGATGCACATACTGTTTGTTTGAGTGCCATTGAGCAGTCGAAGCAAGCCAGTAGAGCTACATTACTTTTTGGAATGTGCACAAGCTTCAGGTTACCTTGCTTTTGAATGTTCATCTAAGTGTGTGCATGAAAGCAGCTTACACTTATTATGCATTGGCAAATAGCTAAGTGCATGAAGACCACATGTATTCACTGACACTGCCTGTCTCCAGACTAACCGTGTTCCTGACCCCCCCTCGCAAGATTCCTTGTGACCTAACACATGTGCTGTTATAATTAAATGTGGCTACCTTCATGCATCATTTCACTTATACTTTCACTTTCACTTTAATTCCTTAAAGGCCCCGTTTGGGGGCATTACATAAGGGGTGGGTGTACAGGAAGTTTGCATAACACATGATCATTCAGGATGAGAAGTGCACTTTTACAGCAGCGATGAAAGCGTCTGGGTTGGTGATGGCAACGATGGTGCGGGGAAGGCCGTTCCAGTCCACAATGGTGCGTGGGAAAAAAGAAGACGAGAAAGTGAGAGTACGGGTTCGAGGACGAGCAACACTTAAGCCATGACCTGTACGAAGAGATATGCGTGCAGGCGGTGAGATGTACGGTGGCTGATGGAGTGAACTGTGGTACATTTTATGAAACAGGGCTAGGCTGGCAGTGCGACGGCGACAGGAAAGGGTGGGCAAGCCAGTTTCCGCCTTTAATGAGGATACACTTACGTTATACGAATATGATGAGTGGATGAACCTGATGGCGCGGTTCTGCACCATTTCCAATGCGTCTATGAGATAAGATTGATAAGGATTCCAGATTGCGGACGCATACTCAAGCTTTGGACGAATTAAAGACTTGTAGGCGATGTGTTTAACGTGAGGAGGAGAGCTTCGTAAATGACGCCTGAGAAAGCCTAGGGTTCTATTAGTGGATGAGATTATGTTGGACACATGCGGAAACCAATTCAGATCTTTGGAGATAGTTACACCGAGATACTTGAAAGTACTAACAGACTCAACTCGAGTGCTAGAAATTTTGTACGGATAAAGGAGAGGGTTACGCGAACGGGTGAAGGACATAACTTTACATTTACTGGGATTTAGAACCATGAGCCAGCGATCGCACCAGTTCAGGATTTCAGATAAACTGCTCTGCAGCACAGCCTGGTCGGAGGAATTTCTTACTGACTGGTAAATAACGCAATCATCGGCGAACATTCGACCAGAGGAAGTAACTTCTAGTGGCAGATCATTTATATATATCAGGAACAATAGGGGGCCCAGCACAGAGCCCTGGGGGACGCCAGAGGATACGGGGACAGGGTTAGAAGCTGTGTTATTGATGCGCACACACTGAGACCGGTTAGTAAGGAATTCTTTAATCCATTGTATGACATCTGGATGCAAGCCTAAATGGGAAAGCTTTAACAACAGGCGTTGATGGGGTACCTTGTCGAAGGCTTTAGCGTAGTCAAGGAATATAGCGTCCACCTGTATGTTAGAGTCCATGTTTGAGTGTATATCATGAATAAAAAGAGCGAGCTGTGTTTCACAGGACAGTCCCTTGCGAAAACCATGCTGTGATGGATGGAAAAAATTGTTGGAATCGAGGAAGTTCATTATGTTGGTGTAAATGATGTGTTCCATGATTTTACAAGGTATGCTGGTTATGGAGATGGGCCGGTAGTTTAATGGTGAAGCTCTGTTACCTGACTTGTAGACCGGAACGACCTTGCCCACCTTCTATTCGTTGGGTAGAGCGCCTGATGATAATGACTGCGAGAACAACAAGGTTAAGAGTGCGGCAGAAATATGCTTAGTGTTTTTTAACAGTTTGGAAGTGACGTCATCAACACCCGCGGACGAAGAAACCTTTAACTTTTCAATAAGTGATGCGACGCCTTCGGCCGAGAAGCTTATAGCCGGCATTATTGACATGGTAGGGGTAAAACACTCAGGTAGGGGGGCGTCTGGTTCAGCTGTGAAAACGGATGAAAAAGCGGCGTTGAATGTATTAGCGCACTCAGAATCTGGGAGGATATCACCCTCATCAGTATAGATACGGATAGTGCGGCTGGGCTGAGGGTTAATGGTCTGCCAGAATCTGCGGGGGTTATCGGTTATCATGCGAGGGAGGTCCGAGTGAAAGAATGAACGTTTATGTTCACGGATTGCTGTGAGATATGTGCGCAAGGAACCTGAACACCAAACATTAAGTGATTACTTGTAAATGCCTAGCTATCAAGTACACGTAGTGGGAATTTGTTCAACACCACTATGATGACACATTTCTACCATGGGAAGCTAAATATTTCAAACTCATTGAAATATTCATTTCATTCAACCCTTTACAGTACAAATTTTTATTAAATAATCGTAAAATTTGCAGAGAGACAGACAACCATGACAATCGTCATGCAGTAGGCTTGTGCTACATGCACCTTATATTGCAAAACAAGAGGTGCATTACAGATTTGAACAGTGTGCGCTCCAAATTCTTGACACAAACTGCCAAATGGATTTAGCAACGAATTCCTATTGACCGATATACTCGTGACACAAAGCTTAGACTTACTCAATAGTAAAATTTAAGTGTAAACAATAATGTGATATTGCTGGTTGAATGAATACTGGCTCCAAATGGCTCCAAACGTGTCATTTTAGCCCAGTTTCATGGTAACACTTTAGAGTCTAGGTGTGACTAGAGTTCTTATGAAACAATGTGCCTTTTTTGTTTATGCCAAGTGTATCACGACCACAGTGAGTTCTCATTTTCAAATTCGACTTATTCTGCACTTATAAAGAGCCAGTGCCCCAACTGGGGGGGGGGGGGGGTTCGGGGGTTGTAAAGCCCCCCCCCCCTGAAGACGACCTACCCCCCTCCCACTCCATACCTGCTCATATGTCCTAGAAGAATGTGGAGCTAATGTCTGCAAAACACCGAAAAAAAATTAAAAATAATAATCATCATTGATGTCACTATTATTTGGCATTTGATTTATTTTTTTTACACACGCAACAACTGTGTAATAGCTTGCCCGGCCCTTCGTGAAAAATTGAACCCCCCCCCCCTGGCAGAGATCCTGGGTGCGCTACTGTAAAGAGCAGTTACATTATGTCTCTCTGCAACATGAACATTCACACCAATCTGGTACATGTAAAGTTTTCCCTCATTTTAGGCCATTTTTCTTTGACCGAAAAGCTAGATTGTTTAAGAATAATGCTGGATTATTTTCTTCATCCAAGTGATTCTTCTTTTGTTTAGAAAGCTGTTCCATGCTTACTGAGAGCCCGCACTACATTTGCCAGCAACTACAATGCCTGTTTCGATAGTCACAATATAATTGGACATGTACAAGCACAAACAAGAAAAGCTGTGCCAAATTAAATTAGGAAAGTGTGACAAAAATGGAGTCACCATAGGTAGACATGCATTTTAGTAGGCAACCCACCATGCAGTGAAGGTAAACATGTGCTTTAATCTCATAAGTCTCTTTTTTGCTCAAGAAGTATGTTTCTGAAAATATATTTCTTCAAAGGGAGTATACTTTTCGGATGCATAATGACCACTAAATATACTTTTCAAGGACACCCTAGGATAACTTCCTTAAATGGGCAGACAAAGTTGGGGTCATTGTCGCTACAATAACTCGTTGTCTTAAGGAATTCTAAACAATTATGTCTCTACCTTCCCCCACTCATCTGCTGCTGCCACTTAGTCAACAAACCACACGTATTGCATTGATGCACACTTTCCTTAATCTTTGTATTAGGCTGTGCTGTTTTATATTTGTCCATTATTCACATATAAGTCCTTGCTGAACAAAGCAAGGTACTTACGGACTTAGGAGACCGGTTCAATTTATGTATTCGTGGCACTGCTGAATGACATATTAAAAATTTCCACCCAACATTATTCAAGAAATATTTGCAGCAATGTTTAGAAAAAAGTGACCTGGAGTTTGTGAAATTTCTAATAAATTGTAGTTCTGACTCAGAGGAAAATGAAACATTAACCATATGCTAATTAAACAACTCAGGTCAATAAAAGTGCACTTCAGTCACATCTATAGACTGTTTCAGAAGTTCTGTGCAGCATTGTGGAAGCTACTGGTCTCTTCAGTCAATCTTGACGGTGAACACATATTAAACGTGTCCTTCTGTGGATTGTCACCGGCCAATGACGGGCGCTGCAGTGGTAGCCCTGGAAATAGGAAGATGAAGCGGGATGTGCGTGTCCGAACAATTGTATTTCATCCCACTTCGAAAGAATTCTACGCTCAATGGCTTCGTAGCCTGCTGCATGGAACTAGTAAAACTGACTATAAGTTATAGGCTCTTGCAAGGTGATGGATATTAAGCACTTAAAGGGACACTAAACTGAAAAATTTTTTCTCATATTAGTAAATCACTCTCCCATTACCAAAGGCGCCACTTTCCCACAGCGAAAATGCTTGGTAAGCTAGAAAATGCACAGAAGAAAAATACAAGTAGTGACACCTGCTCAGATATTTGCACAATAATACACGTGATGTCATAATATTTGACGGCATGTACTAAGGCGTACATGGTTGTTCATAGGTAAAAGAGATATACATTAATTGCATTATAAGAAACCCAGAGACTTAACATGGCACGTTTCAAATAAGTTGACTGAGCCAACCTGGCGAGAATATGAACAAAAGCAAGGGGGTTTGTGATGTCATCTCCTTACAGTATTGGGGCAGAATTCATAGAAAAGCTTCAACCTTGAATACACCGTCTATTATTGAAAGCAAAAGGATGAAATTAGCAACAATGGAGTTCCCAAACAGTAATTTATCAGTCTATTTATTTTATTTATTTACATATACTGCCACCTTGCATAGCAAGATATTGCAGGAGTGAGTACGTACATAAACTAGAAATACAACAGGAAGAAATGTATACATTGAAAAAAAAGATAATTACATCAGGAAACATACACAGTTCATCAGTGAACAAAGTTGGGCAATTGTTCCACAAATTCATCATGGGACAACTCGCGCAGGGGCCGTCAAGACCGTTCCGAATGTCAATAGTATGAGGAAAAAAGGAAAACTTAAAACAATCAATGGATGATTGGAAAGGGACTATATTAAGGTGGTTACTTCTTCTTGTGACTCGAGAGGAAGGGCGAACAAAAGCAATAGGTGCATTGATAAATGTTTTCCCGTGAGCGATTTTGTGCAGCAGGGCAAGACGGTCACAAGTACGTCTGTCGGCTAAATAACTTAGCCGCAGCTTGTTAGTGTGTAATGTTGGTGAAAAATGGCGATCATAGCGATTACATATGAATCTAACGGCTTTCTTCTGAATAGACTCCAGCATATTTATGTCTCTGGCATGATGTAGTGACTACACAATGGACGCATACTCAAGTAGCGGCCTTATGAGTGATCTGTACGCCACCAGCCTACAGTCTTTTTACGCATCTCTGAGGTTTCTTTTAAGATAACCCAGTTTCCTTAACGCCTTATTTGTTATGTGCTTAATGTGAGCATGCCATCTAAGACCAGGGGAGAAAATAACACCAAGATATTTGAACGTGCTTACACTTGCAAGCTTCTAGTCCTGATTAAAATAGGTAATTTTTAACGGTTGTTTTTTATTGGAGAAAGTCATTGAGACTGTTTTCTTGAAATTCAGTGACATCTGCCACGTTTTACTCCAATCACAAAAACGGACAAAAACTTTTTTAACTCTAACTTATCTTGGGGGCTAGCGACAGCGGAATAAATAACGCAGTCATCGGCATAGAGTTGTAATTTAACATTAGTCCCAGCAGTTACCTCAATGACATCATTTATGTAGATGATGAAGAGTAAAGGACCCAGTACGGATCCTTGTGGCACGCCGGACGCAACGCTGACCTGGGATGAGTGAACGTGGTTAAATGCAACATATTGGGTTCTAGAGCCTATAGGTAGTCTTGTATCCAGGCTATGAGTTTGGGGTCGGGAATTATTGCCCTGAGTTTAATGAGAATTGTATTATGACACACTGTGTCAAAAGCCTTACTATAGTCAATGAAAATGGCATCAAGCTGTCCTCTAATATTAAGTGTGGATGCGATATCATGGGAGAACTCTAGTAATTTGGTCTTTCCCTTTAGTGTCCTTGAGCAAAGTAAGTTACTATATATATTGTTGTGCCAGGTAAACGGCACATGTTTTCAGAGAACATTAGCTGACAGCTGATTGATGCTTAGTTAAACAAGTCAAGCAGTTATAGCCTCTTGATCAGCACCGGCATGTCAGTTATGGGGGAAGCCTTTTAGCTACTGTGGAAGGCATATATATGGTATATCACGTGTACATTCCTGTGATATAAGTGTGTGTGTGTGTGTGTGTGTGCGTGTGTGTGTGTGTGTGTGCGCGCGCGTGCGTGCGTGCGTGCGCACGCGCGCGCGTGACAGCTGGACCATCAGGGGTTTTTCACATTTCGAAAGCGCTATGGCTCGACCGATAGCTACGTTGTATGCTAAGTAGACGGAGCCCGGTCCTCCGGCTAGAAATGCCAACTACCGGTTCTCTTACACGTGTTTGCGTGCGTGCGTGCGCAGATGATAGGATGCATACCTGCACGCGCGAGCGCGTATAACGTGTGATATACATTGCTATTAGTGGGTTTCTGACATTCCGAAACAGCGCTCAGCTCGAATTATCTGTATGTTCTAGGCCTACTCCTTTCAAGTTAGAAATGCCCAGTCAACCACAATAGTTCTAGATCTGTCATATATATTTTCGCGCGCGTGCGTGTGCGCACGCATATGATAGGCTATCTATCGAGTGGGTTCTTCACATTTTGAAACAGCAATCGACAGCTGTTCTCTGTATACATGCGAGGCCTAAAGTCCCAACTATGCATTCCTTGCCTCCCCCCCCCCCTTCCCCTCTTGATCGATTTCAGGCGAATAAGTTATAACGACTGGTTCTGTCCGCTCACATGTGAACGCGCGACATCTCGAGGTAGGACGTGTTGTATGGGTATTCTGTGGCAGCTAGTACAGCGATTGGGCAAGGCCCACAGAGGTAGAAAATATTACAGAAAAGTGCTATATATTGGAGGCGATCGGGCTCGATCTGGCACGGATGCTGCGGCCGTTTCGATTGAATTCAAGTACTTGGTGTTGCAGTCGATCACTTTTGGGTGGAATTCGCTTATTTCGAGTAAAGGAGCGCACATTCGTCGGAACCGGAGGTGACTGTTTTGTAGAGTTGCCACAGCTTTTCGTCTATAGACGAAAAGCTGTGACAGCCGGCCATGTGTGCGTCGGAGGCTTAATTGGGAATTTCGTGCCTGGCGCTTTTCTTTCAGCCTGCACGCTTGAAATTCCCTCTTTTGTCTTTAAGTTTACACGCACCAATATCAGCCTATCAGCTGACTAAGCAAAACTGAAGATTTGTTTAATTAAAGGAGCACTATGTACAGGTTGTCTGGCGTATTCGTCTGTAGCAGACGACAAGACGACCGGCCCTTGGTACGGCCAACGATATTTGCAAACCCGTTCAACCAAGTTAAACCCCAAGTACATCCGTTTATTATTATTATAAGTAAAAATAACTAAACAATTACCAGTTTACAATTCGCATTGCGACACTGCCCACATTTAAAACTTTAAATTCGTTCAGATGTCGCCACTACAGCCCTTCAAAATGATCCCGCCAAGATCGAGCGCCGGGCCGCCGGCACCCCCGGCACGTTGGGTCACGCCTGCCAGCCAGCGGCATTTGAAAGAAAACAGTCTTATTTTGATACGTTTCTCGCGCCATCAAGCGTGGTCTACGGGATAAACCACAGTAGTATGTATGTACATGTATGGACGTACAATTTATGCCAAAGGTGAACGCCGAGAACCACACGCCGCCGCCAACCGGGCCGTTGGCCGGTCCGTCACCCCAGCTTCTGTGCTTCCCGCCTTTGGAGGAGACCTTTTGGTGAGTTTCTGTATTGGTTCTCGCTTGTAAAGCGAGCGGCCACAAAAACTAGTTGTGTTGCTTTCTTTTTAAGGTTTGCGTTTAGCTCGACTCCGTATACTCTCGCCGTGAGCTGCGAATATCCTAGCGATCACGTTCTGTAACGGGCGCGTTGGTTGGAAATTTTTGGCCGAAGTAAGCAGCAAGGAAATAGAATAGAAGTATATATCAGGTATAGTAAATCATAAAAGAAGAACAAACGCCACGCAGTACGTCTACGCAGAGCATATTTGTTAGAGGAAGCTTTTGCATAGCGCTACAGCATATGTGTCCTGAACATTTTTCTTTTTATTTTAACCCGATGAAGGCGAGTATTATTGTTTAAGCGCGTTGTTATTGGTTTAAGTGCGTTGACCCTGGCGTTAGTTCTTAAGGTTTGACCATACGTCCCTCGATGTGCACCATCCGTAAATTAGAAGTTGAGGCTTGCCCAGCCCGATCGTAGCAACTTTTTTATGATCTGTAATAAGGTGACAAACTCAGCTAGTTGGGCGAGTTCGTAAAGTTGCATTATGAAGGAATAGCGCACAAAAAAAGAAAGAAGAGCTAAACACTTAGCCAGGTCGTCAGGTCGTGCGTTTTCTTCGCATGCACCTTGTAGTTAAAGTAGTACTGAAAGTGGATACTGTTTGAATTGCTAGTTTTCAATGTGCATATTTCAGAAAAACGTATATATTAGTCGAAGACTTGGCAAGTGAAGTGTATGACTTCAAGCAAACTTTTTTAGAAAGAAGAGACATTATTAGTGGCCCTTAAGAACAGTAGCCTTGTACACTGTGAACGCTGAACTCATTTGCTCGAGCTACAGAAAACAACTTTGTGTATGTGCAGCCTTACTGCAGGAAATCATATCACAAGAAGAAGCAGGGCTAGTCAGTATTAACTGGGTGTGATGTACTGTAGAGTGATTGCCATAACACAAGATGAAAAAAGATAACAAAAGGACAGAAAGCTGAGCGAGTTGGTAAGGCTCCATAGTGAAAAGAACAGGCGTGCAAAACACAGACACTAGGGGCATGAAGTGGGAGAGAAGTTATATAGACGGCGTTCGGGTTGTCCACTTCTCCCCCTTGTGTTCTTTGCATGCCTGTTCTTTTCACTATGAAGATAACAGCTGTTTGTCTGTGCCAATGTGTTAGCTCCGGCATGTCACATATTTCATTGCAGTACATAATTTTCTGTAAGCAGTCTGTAACAGCTACATGCTTGCCTAATGGTGGTGTTTTACAGTATTTAATATAGTTGTGACTGGACGTGCAACAAATGGTTCAGTAAATTAAACATGTTCCAGAGTGCGTGAATTTAAAGAAGCTGATTAGAACTGACATCTTTGTCCTTGGTGACCTTGTTTATTGCAGGACTGAAGCTCCCTTTATGCCATTGGAGTCTAAATGCAGTATTATAAATCCTAACTACTGCTTAAGCCACCAAGTCCTGTTCTGGCACTAATCCCCCTTGCTATAGATTGGCAGCAACAGCAGTAGTCTACAAGCACTTTTGTTGTCGACTACTTTCAGTGGAGATGCGCTGGTATGTGCTGAAGTTATTTGGTTGTCTGTTCTGGGTTCATTCATATCATTGTCACTTAGTTTATCACTTAGTGTAATGACCCTTTGGCTATACGTGTTGGTTGATCACAACAAAAAGAAATTTGCTTTCTCAAGTACTAATGACACTGTCTTATATACTTGTATTTTATTTTTCTTCATAGTGTGCCATTTCTGATGTGTCAAAGTGGATTTCTGAGACTGGGATCAATACAAGCCCATATATACATGCTTTCCTGCAAGTTAGGGCTGTCATTTAAAAACACGTCTCCTATAAATTACTTTCTCAAAGCTAATGGTAATGTAAGCATTAGTAAGATGTTTAGTAATTAATTCTGGGATTTTGTGTGCCAAAACAAGCACATGATTATGCAGCACGATTATGCAGCGAGTGTGATGTTAGGGAGGGAAAATGTTAGAGGCCTATGTATTTCAGTGCACGTTAAAGGGCCTCAAGTGACCAAAATTTCCAAGACCCTCTACTACAGCATGTCTCACAATCACATTGTGGTTATGGCACATGAAACCCCAGGAAACATTGTTGCTGTGCATGTCAGGAGCTCGTACCATTTTATGCGGCCCATTCTAAATTTGTTAAGAAGGCCACTGCTACCATGTGTCCTGAGGTAGCGCTGGCAATATCATCTCCTGAGAGGATGCAGGCTAGTTTTATTAATTGGGTCATGCAAAAGATTCACTCATGTAACTGTTGTATCAATTTCTGAAACCTTTCTCCAAAGCAAGACAAAGCAGGCGACTGATGGTGAAAAGACCAATGGTTGTGCCTTGTGTACACTAGTAGCTCACAACCTTCAAAACGCAGCACAAGCTCTTAAGATATGCCTTGGCTTACCACGCAGCGCGTCAACGGCTGAAACCATTGCCATAGCGCAGGATTACTCTATCACGACGCACATCGCCGTTGAGACCATGCGACTTCACCTCAGGCATGTGGCTAGGACTCCCTCACACCATCTGGCGAGCCTCGTTGCTGCAAGGCCCCGCACTTCATTCAGCGCTAATGTCAATGCACACAGTGCGGCGTTTACTCCAGGGTACACGCCTGCGGCTAAGCGAGTGCTCCCTCCGTGGTGTTTGAGTCTCCCACAAGTACACCTCACAATTCCTGGGATACAGAAGAAGACAGATCTACCAGTATCTGCGCTAAAGCAACTCAGCTTACACCTGTTGTACGAACGGTACGGTAACCACGTACACGCATACACCGATGGATCGACTACGTCGTCCAGTTCTGGCGGAGCGGTGATCGTACCAACGCAGGGGATAACGATTCGACTAAAGACGTCTCATGTCACGACGTCCACGGCGGCAGAACTCACGGCTCTACGTCGTGCGCTAGAATTCATCCGTACTGAGAGGCCGAGGAAATTGGCTGTGTTTTCGGACTCGAAGGCGGCGTTGCAGTGCATACGGTCAGCTCTTAGGCGCGGATGCCACGAGCAGCTGGCGTACGATGTAATCGTGCTTCACCACCACCTCCGAGAAAATGGCCACGAGATTGACTTTCAGTGGGTGCCCAGTCACTGCGGAATCAGCGGCAACGAGTCCGCAGATGGCGCAGCTCGCGCTTCACAGCAAGAAGCGAACATTATTTCAATTCCACTCTCAAGGACAGATGCTGCAATGCAGCTTCGACACCTGGCACGCCGTCTCTCACTGGTTGAGTGGAACTCACACAAACATCAGACGACCGCGACTGTACCAGCTAAATCTTTCCCTGCATCTCCACCCTCCATCAGGACTTCCTCGACATGAGGCCTCGCTTCCTTGTCGACTTTGGCTGGGAGTTGCCTTCACAAAGGCATACTCCGCATTAATTGGAGCGATCGACATTGCAACCTGCGAGATGTGCGACACCGACGAAACCCTGGACCATCTGCTGTGCCACTGTCCGCGATTCGTCGAGGAAAGGAAAATCCTTGCTGAGACGCTACACCACCTTGACGATCGGCCACTATCCTTACAGATGCTACTCGAACACCGCCCTCATCGCTCGTCGGCCCACAAGGCACTAAAAGCACTTTTACGCTTTCTCAAGACGACTGGTTTGCGTGAACGCCTTTGACAGTTGGACTTGTCCGACAATGTTTTTTTCATTATTCCCCTTCCTTCTCTCTCTCCCATCTTTCTATTCCCCCTTACCACTCCCCCAGTGTAGGGTAGCCAACCGGACGCCCTTCTGGTTAACCTCCCTGCCTTTCTGTTTTCCCCTTCCTCCCTCCTCCTCCTCAAAACGCAGCAAAAAGGTACAAGGTGACTAGTTTTCTCTGCGCCACGTAACTTGTCTGGTCTGTGCCCACACATTTCAGAAGAGCTGCAGCTCTCCCTTTACATGAAGATGCACACTAGGCTGTGCATGACTTGTTCGGTCGGCATGGTGTATGAAATCCCCACTCAGCTGCAGTGGGGTTTACATCAGCCAAACTGGCTGGTATCTAAACAATAGTAAGGGAGTGGGCACTTTCCATGATAAAAACTGTCTGTCAGCACATTTGTCTGTACATTGCTAATTATGCTCATGTCAGACGAGGTTTGCCAGTGCTTCAATTCTTGGTAAAAGTACAGATCCTCTGGCCCATGAGATTATGGAATCCTACTGCATTAAAGAAAAAGAATTATCAGTGAGGAATCTGTGGCATTGCTAACGATGAATACGAATTTTTAAATACCGGCTAATTTCAAAACGTTTTGTGATGTACTCCAATCTGATACAATTTGGCATTTGTTTGAAGCAGTGTTGTTTACATGTGTACTATGGCCACATATTTCACTGCTTTCCTGTTAGTTGTGACTAACACCATAACTGTCTCATCTGTTTAATGGAGTAGCTTTGTGCCCACTTTACTCACGGTAACACATTGTGTTCATTTCCTTTAGCTCTAGTAACACATATAAGCACAAGAAAAAAGGGCAATGAGACAGTACAAAGTGCTGCAGTTCGTCCTGTCTTTCCTCTTTGCTTACTTTTGCTTAAAACCACTAAAAAGTATGCATTGTGAACTGGTCCTCCAGCAAATCTTACAATGCTAAAACTAAATTTTGGAGCAGTTTGTCGTTCTCTTCATCTACATTTTTCTACTTGGTCTTCTTCACTTCTCTTGCCATGGGTAGCGCATTTTTCTCAAGCACTTTCAGCATTTTGCCACTCATATAGACTATGCACCAAATGTACATGTTTGAGGTAGGTCTCTAAGCCACCTGTCAGACTCAGATATGTCGCATGCTGAAAAGGGGGACTCAGTGTGAAGATATTTCTAAAACTAACTGAAGTACAGTAATTACTAGATAAATAGGAAAATGAATTAAAGTGGACGAAAGAACTCGCTGCTGGTGGGGACTGAACCCACAACTTTCGCACACTGCATGCAATGCTCTACCAATTGAGCTACACCAGCTGTCATTCCCTCATCCACAGTCTTGGTTATATTGGTAGGAGGTCAAATGGCACCATTCTAGTTGTTTCCTGACGTGCTGTATTATAAGCGAGCATGGCATAAGGTGAAATCTTGTCCCAGTTCTTGTGCACCGCATCGACGTTCACGGACAGCATGTCTGCATTAGCCTTTTTGAGTTGTTCTGTAAGTTCATTGGTTTGTATGTCGTAGGCCGTCATTCAATGCGCAGTGCCACTAAGCGCGAGCACAGTGCGCAGAAGCTTAGCTGTGAAAGCCATTCCTCTGTCTGTTACAATGGCCGCTGGAGTGCCATGCCTCAGGATTGTGTCCCCATTTAGAAATTGTCGCCTCAGTTGCAGTGCCACACAGAATTTCCTTGGTATTTCTGTATGTGGTGAGGTAGTCTGTCGTGACCATTGCCGATTTATTTCTGCTTTGAGACATTCGAAAAATGCCAAGAAGGTCCATTCCAACTTGTCAAATGGCGCGTCTGGCACTATTATAGGATACAGTAGTCCACACAATTTAGTCGGTGGCACTTTACGACGTTGGCAGTCAGTGCAGGTCCCAACCTAATGCATGACCTCTGCTGCAAGCTTTGGCCATTAGTATTTGTCGTGGATTTGTGCCAGCGTTCCCGTGTAACCGAGGTGACTACATGTGGCCTCATTGTGTCAAGCCTGCAAGATTTCTCTGCGCAGACTTCAGTGGCGACTAGCTGATGGATCTTGCCCGTTGAAGAGAAGTTCTTTCAATAGAGAACACTGTTGCGTAAACAAAATGAAGGGAAACCACTTGAAAACATTGTCTTGCCAGCACATTCTTAGTTTGCACTTTCAGGAATTTGATCAGTGGATTGAGCACTTGGTTGTCTTGTTACTGCTGAGAGATCATTGCCACGTCAACAACTACAATGAAAGCTGTGTATCCATAATCATCCTCGCTTGGTTATTTAATTGGTGCTCTTAAGGCAGCCTGCATCCTAAATATTGCCTTCCATATTTACGAACTACAACCATATCATATTCCTGCATCCGTAAAGCATTCCTCCACACGGCTGAGCCAAACTAGCTCAGGTCAAAGTTTGCTAGCGCGACTGCACATCAAACATGAGTTCCACCACCAGGAATGGGACAAAGTACCAGAACTGTGCCACAGAGCCCTTCTCATCCGACTGCTACCCACTAAAATGGACAGAGACAAACACACAGTGAGACGGGAAGTGCTCTCGGGCGCTAGAGTTGAAATACGGACAAAAGAGAGGCATTTACTACGTGGACATAGCTGGCCCGTACCCTGAGGAGTGGTACACGGCCACCATTGTTCAGGGAGGAACACGGGTGGATGGACTGACCTTCAGGGCCGTCCGTAATGCAGGCTGAGGACGTCGCCATTGCCCTCGCAGCCTCTCACACCGATTCCAAACGCATTATTATGGATTAGTGAGGAGCTTGCCGTAACTACATAGCAGAGCCCCTAGCTGAAAGAATATTGTGCAGTAGCATAAGGGACGTTGATCCTCACTAAAACGCATAATATGGGCACTGGACCATGAGGGATTGCGGGGAAATGAGGCTGCACGCAGATGTGGCTGCCCGAGCACTCGTTCCTGGTTTTTCTACTTCAATGCCAATGGAGACAAACGGGGAAGGTGACCCTTTCCTCCGGTATCAGGAAATTTTAAATTATTGTAAGGAAAGCCATCAGCACTACCCTACCCCGCAAAGGGGTTGAAGAAAGTCGACGAGCACATCCTGCTAAGGCTGCAAACCAACACACTGCTATGCCCTGCAATAACTAAACATTTTGACCTACGGTCACCGGACAGTGCCAGCACTGTGGGGAGGTGGCGGACACCTACCCTGTGGTGTGGGCCTGCCAGTACAACACAGACCTTACCCCTCACTCAAACCCATTGTGCATAACTGGTATCACTCACAACAAGGAAAAGAACTCCATGTCTGTGCAGATTTGAACGCAGCTGTATGGGGTAGTGCCACACTCATACTACATGGTTGAACACCTTGTGTTCTCAGCCACATCTCTGATGTGGCAAGAGTGAAGTGTCAGGACATCACATGTCATATGTATGGGTTTATCAGTGATAAGGAAAAAGGAGAAGAGGAGGAAGAGAGGGCCAAAAAAGTGAACAGCAAAGCTGTGTTAGTTACACCTAGACGATCAGCCACCTGTTCTTTCTTTCCTTCTCTTAGCATGCCTGACCTACTGCCCTAACGGAGCACTTCGGATTAATGTTGAGTTGTCGTTCATTAAAAGTGCTCCACAATGTAGCCGCTCATGCACTTCTTTCTTCTTTTTTTTTGTACGACTTTGCACTATGGGAATGCAGCCGTGGCTGCAGGGGTCAAACCTGCGACTTCGTACTGGACACACACACGCAAATGCACTCATGCACCCTCACTCCCCACAGCACCTGAAGTTTTCTACACATCACATGGTGCACTGCCTTTGGGATTGGCCCTCTATCATGTAGGGCTGTGTGGCATCAAATGGCAGACATACATTTATGAAGGCTCAACCTAGAACAGCTTCTCTATGAGAAAGACGAGGAAGGAAATGCCAGTGAAGAAAAAGACGAAGAGGAATAAGGTGACCATGACAACGAAGCAGAGCAAAAAGATGACAGTGAAGAAAAAGGAAGAACAAGCGAAGCCTCTAGGGGTCCCCTAATACCCTAATGATGACCGCATCATTAGGGTATTTCGGTATGCGGACGATTACTTGGTACTTTGTAGTAAGGATGATTTTGAATCCGTCGTCACCTATGTAAGCGATCAATTTAAACTTAATGGAGATGGTTTAACGTTTACGAAAGAACTACCGGAGAAAAACGTAATACAATTTTTAGATATCTCGTTGTCATTTCAGCGGAATCACGTGTGTTGGCAGTATTCCCCTAGAGCATCTAAGCCGTTGCTAAATTTTGACTCCAAGCATTCGAAAGTAGTAAAAAACGGAATAGCCTTGTCCTGTTTAAAGTCAGCCCTATCGAAGTCGTGCGTGCACCGTTTGACCATTAGCTTTAATGCGCAGGTTGAGCGCCTCTTAGATGCAGGTTACCCTAGACTAGCCATAGCCACAGTAGCTGAGCGTCTTAAGAAGTCGATTTCGACCGGAACAAAAGCGGTAGCAGAGAGTAACATTAACAAGAAAAAGGTCGTGAGTATTCCATACATCCACGCAGTTTCGCACCGGCTTAAGAAAGTGGGAAGTAAATATGGGGTTAATGTTGTGTTTACGGCTCCCAATAAGTTAGGAAGGGTTTGTGCTGCAGTGCATAGAAGAATTGAGCAGAAGGAAGGTAAGAAGCGAACCGATATCTGTCCGGTTAAGCACCTAGCCAAGAACAATTTCACCGACTGCCGCATGGGGGTAGTTTATAAGATTCCTTTTAGCTGCGGACGGTTTTATGTAGGGCAAACTGCGCGTTGTATTAATCAAAGATTAATTGAACACAGGAGGTCGCTATCAGGTGGGACGCCGTCCAATCTATCCTTGCACTGCCAGGTCTGTAGCTGCATGCCCGAGTTAAATAATACCGAGATCCTGTACAGGCATAAGAACGAAGATACGCTTTTATTGGTGGAGGCCTGGTATATCAGTATTAGTGGAAGTGCATGCGTGAGTCAACCGTCGATTAGCTTAAACAGGGAGGAGATAGAATGCCTTGGGAGTTGTCTATCGCGTAGGCGGGCACGTGTAACCGATTGACAGGTGGCGCTACCATTCCGAGCATGCGCAGATAAGCTGTGTGTCTTCTTTCTTTTTCGCCTCTGTGCTGTGCATCAGTTGCTAGTCGGCGTTCGTGGTGTTCACTTCTCTTCTTGTGTCCGTGTCCTGCACGCCTCTTCTTTTGATTATGGAATGTTACCAACTCGCTCAACTTTCTGTCCTTTTGAGGCAATTGATGATCTGGCTTCTTGCCTGCTGAGTGTATAGAACGAAGGCAGAATTGAATTTCTGGTCCTTGAGAGGCCAGCAGCACTGAAAAAAGGTGTTGGTGGCACTGATGGTATCAATTGCGAAGCGATTTGGTCACCCGAGCAGCCATGAGCGCGGGGCTAGCTAGCAGGTGCGCGTGCCCCCCAGATGCTCTAAGAGAGGCACAGCCAGAGCTCCTTTTCGCCTCCTCAGACCAAAAGTGTTCCAAACACTTCTTGGGTAACTTCAACGCCTGTGCATTGGAGATTCGCTATCCCTTCTGCCTTTTGTTCGCGCCGTAGTTAGGCGCTAATAACAAGGCGGAGATGGAAGCAAGATCAAAACACTATCGGGTAGCTATGAGCGCTCGCTTCACGCACGCGGTCGACAGCCGCTGCCACCAGAGAAACTGCACCGCCACTTGTGGTCAGTATAACGTATAGTGAAGAAGCGCATCCACTACAGCTCCGCAGCCGGATCGCTAATGCTATAGTGGGGCGTGAGCTAAAGGTGATTTTGCTGCTCGGGCTGGTTAAGCCTAGACGCCATCGTGTCTGCCAGTCCGACCTCGTCGTCCACAACCACGTCGAGCTTCCTTATCACAAACGCAAGAACGTGGCACTCCAGCGGCAAAGCAAGGCATAGAACGCCAAAGGAAACAAAAGCAAAACAATTAATATCCGGATGCGCGCACCTATTTCAGATTAGATTCTACACCTTGCGACCGCGCTGGGTAAAATCTTATCCCCAGCATGATGTGTATGCTTGTGCCATTTGCGCCAACTATAAGCTTTGCCTTGCCGCTGTTGAGAACATTACGGGCCACAGAATCGATGCTGATGAGGTTCACTCAGCGTTCGTTTGCATTCCGTCACCATCAGAGTGTCTTTTAGGCGAATGCAATCAGTGTCCTAAAGGCAGGCCCCTGACACTGGAGAAACTTAATATCCCAGAAGACGAAGAAATATTGCTAGAAATGTGGGAGGCAGGCGACCTTGCAAAAGATGTTTTCGGTGCTGATATTTTTTTTAATCATCTTCGAGTATTGGTGACAAGGTGGATCATGCACAACCACATCACGAAGAGACAAAGTAGAGCTATATGTATGAGGAAAAGCAATGCATCCAGCGTGGAAGCATTATATTCCACTTTGACTTTGCCGAAAATTGGACTGTCATGCTTCCTAATGAAGTTCAGGCATAGCACTGCCACAAACAACAAGCATTCGTCCTTATACGCGTGGCAACAACGAGAATCTACGAAGAGTTTCGTTGTTGTTAATGACGACTTGAGCCACGACTCTGCTCACGCCTGCTTGGCTTGAGTGAAAGTGAAAGAATGGGTGGGAGGACAACCTGCCGGTTTACTCTAAGGTGACATATGTGAGTGATGGACCCGCCAGTCATCTCAAAAAATAGATATAGGCTTTTCGAGTTCGGAAAGAGCTGTTGTCCCAGTACCCAATGGGTATTCTCAGCAACTGGAGACGGGAAAAACGTGTGCGATGGTGTCGGAGGTCCCGTCAAGCATAAGGGAATGCTCAACAACTTGAGGACAAACCCTGAAAGTGCAATTCGTACAGCCAGAGACTTTGTAACCGTTTTCTCAGAGAAACTGAAAGGTGTACATCTAATACACCTTGAAGAAAAAGAAATTGTTGCCCTCCGTGAGTTAAAGAAGGAAGAGTGGATGAGAGTACCCGCGTTCCATGGTGTTGGCATGCCTGGCACCTATCCACGTCAACGAAAGCGTCCCCTGGCTTGTACGTGGCACGAATAGCCGGGCCTGCTTGAAAGGAGTTACGTGTACACGATAGAAGAAATCTGAACTGTCTGATCAATGGAATAAACACGATTTCAGCCCAGAAACATGATTTAGTGAGGTGGTTCCTCTTGACCTGCACAAATTTTCCATTTTGCTAAAAATTATTTGGAAAGCACTCTTTGCTTATTGCATTTTTATCCTATCTTCTTTTCTTTTTGCCGGGGGGTGGGGGGGGGGGTGGGGGAATCTAAGCTACGCATTGACTTCTTATTTCCTTTTTGCCGAGGTAAGGACGGAAAATATCCGTCTGAGCTGCGATACCGCAGCGCCTCAAAGAACCCAACGCGTACAAAACTCACCCCTAATCATTCACTATTGCGTTCCTCACAGCTAATATGCAGCGTTCAGACATAAATGACCAGGCACATTATCATGCCAAAATTTAAAAGCCGTACACGATCACAAATGTCAGAATAATCAGGCGTGCATGGTTCGCTGAGCCTTCCATAACGGTATAATTCGAGGGCCTATAACTCCTAGTGTAACAAAATTATGCAATATGTTTTTGATGATTGTGAAAGCCAATGTGAAGGAGAATAAGTATACAAAGTTGAAAAATATCAAAATTGTTTTGTTTTTTTTGTCTTCAGAAATTTCCACTGTTCGGTGTTTTTTGAAGTTAGCCCGCCCGTATCTCTTTATTGAAAAGTCATACAAATATAAGCTTTTCCAGTTTTACAAAAGAGTATGCTTAGAACGTAATGCGGAGTTTTTGCCGCTCTGCCACAAGCCTTTTTTGAGATATAAGCCCACAAAATGCACAGAAAAATGCTTCCTGGGCTTATTTCGAGGATTTTTATAAAAATATGTACGCTCCCCATAAAACACAAAAATAATTTACAACAAGGAGAAGCATGCGTATAATTACTTTAAAAAATTTCAGCCACCTAACCTTAGCATAGTTTGTGTAATTAATAACCAAATTTCGCCAAAACAGAAGAGCAGGTAAGTGCGGCACGTGGAGTGCCGTCATTATTGTCTTCGTCATTATTGACTCCCGGTGCTTCGACAAAATTTTTGCTAGCAAAACCAACTGCGGATCTCTTCTTTCCACACATCGGGCCGCAATATATAAAATTTTGAAATAAATTTAAGAGGGTGACCAGCCATGCTTTCTTCGATCTTATGTGGAATCACCCTAATGTGCCATCATTCGCCTTGGTATCTTGGACAGGCAGGCTACACTTGGTGTGGTGGCAATGTGTAACCAAGCACTATCAATCAAAGCAAACTAGAAGTTCACGGAGAACATGAAGCTATAAAGTTATGAGAAATCGTTGAACGAGGAATATACTTGGAGCCAGCATTTCGACAAGAGGACCTTTCTTCTTCAGGGTAGCAGCTGCCTTCCGTAGCAACCGCTTTTTATGCCTTGCTGATGCTTCTCCAGCTGCAAAGACAATGGAGCAAGAGTGGAAGGAAGCGTGTATCTAAGCTTGTGTGTTTCCATCCTCTGCACACAAGCTTGGTCTTCTCCACATTGCATGTAGGCTCTTGTCGAAATGTCGGCCCCAATTACATTCTCGGTTCAACAATTTATTATGACCAAAGCACTGTCAAAAAGCCTATTATGCTTAACAGGAATTGTTGCTGGGCTAGTTGGTTCATACTGTCAAAGCAAACTACATAGAGCAAATAAAAAGGACTAGACACAGAAGAAACACATGTGTCGGGCTCTCTTTAAACTGTGGCTGGAGGAGTTTAAACTTCCCAAAAGAAACACACAGTAGACCAGAATGGTGCCGCTCGCCACTAATGTTTATTGTGATTCGTCTCTTAATAAATTCGTCTCTTAATAATAAGAAGAGCCAATGGGCACAAACGCACTGCACACAATGTTCATAGCCGTGCATATCACCAAAGATACGGATGAACGCCTTGTATCTAAGAGCTCCAACTCCTTGCCGCGCAAGACAATGGATTTGTCACTTACACAGGCGCTACCTTTCTTTCTCCAAAGTTTCCCTAGCATTGCCACTCCTGCCCAGAATCCTAATAATACTGAGCAATGGCACGCAGTTGCAGGACCTGTAATGTGTACGTAAATGGAAAGGGACCTTACTAATAACAGATAGCTTGTGTTCCCTTGCTCGAACATTGACGCAACGACCAGTTTGTATGATATCCGATATACACTTTACCACATGTAAGAGAGATCTTATAGAGGGAAACTACACCTACAGTGCAATCAACATACCCTGTGCTATGGTTCTTCCCACAAATGGGTGCCTTTGGTAGTGCCGAAATACATGGGCAATGCCCAGTGAGCTTGTGTGGCGCTGAAAATGCAATAGGCACATTGTTCTTTTCAGCCACATTTTTTAGATTTTGTGATACCTTATGCACGTAGGGCACCACTTCATGTCTTTTAGTTCTGAGAGCGTCTCGTGTTTTCTTTTTCTCTCCATTTTCTGAAGGAATGTCTTGGATACTGCTACCAGTATCGAGCAAGGGAAATCAGCTGCCTGCAGGTGCTCAGTCTGCCACTTAGAACTATCCTGTACCAAGAGCACACAAGACTTCTACAGTACCGATTCAAGGTATTGGGCTGCAATTGCTCGTTTTACTACCTTACTATGTGCCAAGTCATGGCAAGGGCTCTTTCTGAGCACGCAGAGAGTACGCCCATAAAATGTGTTGCCTACTACCTATGAGCTTCCTAACATTGACAAGGTGCAGTTTTAGACATGAACATGCTTTTTAGTGGACAACAGATTTGCTGGATGTACACTCTGCATGCACGTAAAGAGCTTTTACCATATTACTCAACACATAGTAAGGTATAAAGTGAGCAGTCACAGCCCAATGCCTTGAATTGGTGCAGGTGAAGTCTTGTGTGTTCTTGTTACAGGGTAGTTCTAAGTGGCAGACTGAGCACATGCAGGCAGGTGATTTACCTTGCTCAATACTGACAGTGGTGTCTGGGATGCTCCTTCACAAAATGAAAAGCAAAAAGCAACATAAGGATCTGCTCAGAAGTTAAAGACCTGAAGCGGTGCTGTAAGTGCATAAGGTATCGCACAAATTAAAAAAATATGGCTGAGTGTACAATGTGCCTATTGCGTTTTCAGCACCACGCAAGCTCGCTGGGCTTTGCCCACGTATTTTGGCACCACCAAAGAAACCCACTTGTGAGAAGAACTATACCACGTGGTATGTTGTCTGCCCTGTAGGCGTAGTTTACAACAGTGTTGTACACGTTCCTCCAAAACAGGAACGAAAACTTGTTCCTCGTTTCTTCAGAATTTTGTAACGAGTTCCCGTTACAAGTTCCTTTAATAGAAAAGGAATGCGTTCCAGTTACATTTTGAAAATTGGAACGTGCCCTTACAATAACGTTACATGTGATTTCTAAAATTGAAAATTAATCCTGAGGCAAATTAAAGTTAACATATTAAGTCTCGCATCGACCTATGTATAACTGAAGAATTTCAATGTCACCGGCGGCATATTATCTGGAGACAAAGAAACATCCAAAGAAATGCTCCGGGGCAAATATTTTCGAGGAGCACCGAACATACTACGGACAACTACAGTGCAACTTTGGCGCTATGGTCTATTACAAGAGCGACACTTTCCACTTCACTCTTCATATGCGTAGCCAGGATACTGCGTCTCCAATGTGTAAATAGGTAGTTACTCACATGCACCAGTGCATGTAACAGTGGTGCATCTGGCACTAAAAGGTAGTAATAGACCTTTTGATTTAGGAGAGCACATAAAGGTTTGTGCCTGAGCCATGGCATTGTAAGCAAATACTGGAACAAGATTCCCCGAAGTCGTCAGCATTCCCGATCCTAAACGATTTTTCTCAAAATTGGTGGCCCTTGTAGCATTTTAATCAACTATTTCGCAATTCTGGATATATTGCTTTTACTTAGTTCTCACCACTTTAAAGTATTTGTGATATACTGAACTTTATTTGTTAATTATAGCTGCATTGAATATATGCCGGTGTGAGGAATTTTAATAATGCTATCTTGTGCGTTTACCGCCGAATTAAATAACATGGGACTGTTTTCTTCTTTTATTCGTGGCTTTAGAAATAAGCATTATTTGCCTGTTAAATTTGTAGGCACAACGACATTAAGGCAAGGCTGAAATGCTGTTGTGGTGCAGGAAACAAATAAGAAAATAAATAGCCTAACATGCATAATTTGACGGGATGCCAACTGAAAGTGACCCACACCACACAAGTATAATTGACTAATTAACAGGACAGTCCTGTGTAGCTAACCCTTTGGTCGCGTACTAATGATAGCAATGGAACCATACATTTTATTAGAAAACAAACTGAGCATCTCCGAACATAATCAACCAGGTCCGAGTTAGAACGATGGTAACTTCGCTCAGCATTACAAACACGCATGCACACACGTAAGCATGTTCAGCACACGTTCGCGTTAGCACGTGTATATATCCTTTCGAAAAGCCTTTTGTTTCTGCTTTTTGCTGACGGCATAGGGCTGTTGATGCTAGAATAAGGCGCAGCCCGTTCAGTTCAACTAAAATACCTTGATTAGATTGACGCACAGTGTGTCTTACAAGTATGGACAACCATGGCCGTAACCGCGTTCTCAGAACCAATGCGGGGAGACGCGATATAGTAAAGCACGCATTGACACTGTTTTAGTTCGGAGGGAGACCTGGCGGCGGGATCATAAGGGACGAAAGGAATTTCGCTGTTGCATGCAGTTCCTCCCGCGTTGCCGTACACCCATGCAGGGCTGGCTGATAGCCGGATACTACTTGCAAGCGTCCATAGTAAGCGGCCACCGCCAAAGAGTAGAGGGATACCCTGACATCGTGCAGCCACAGTGAAGGGGAAGCGTCACCCCCGTCGAATCATCGAAACCGCGATACAATGGCTTTTTCATGCGTGATTTTTTATCAGGGAGCGATAGTGGCGGCAGGAAAACGGGTACTCGAGGGAGGGCTTGTTGTGGCCCAGCCTATCCGCCCTGCACAATGTGCTGCGTACGTGCGATCGTCGTGGAGTGGAAGGTGTATAGAAGGAACGCCGTTCCCTTTGCCGTTCCTTCGTAAATGTAACGCGTTCCCGTTACAGTTCCACCACTCCCAAATGGAACGATGGCGTTCCTTCGTTCCTCCCAAAAGGAACTCGTTCCAGGAACGTCGTTCCGTACAACACTGGTTTACAACATTTCTCTCACTTGTGGTAAAGCGTATATCGGACAGACTGGCTGTTGTGTCATTGTTCGAGGAGAGGAACACGAGCTTCTGTTGTAAATAAGGCTTCGTTCCATTTACCTACGCATTGTAGATCCTGCACCTATGTGCCATTGCACAGTAGTATTAGGATTCTGGGCAGGAGTGCTAGGTAAATTTTGGAGGCATTGCCACATTAGAAAGGTGGCGCCTGTGTAAGTGATACATCCGTTGCCTTGCGCGACAAGGATTTGTAGCCCTTAGATACGATGTGTTAGCCGCGCATATCACTGAAGATAATAGATTATGACCATGATGTGCAGTGCATTTGTGCCCATTGGCTGTGCTGTATACATGAAAAGACACGAATCACAATAAAGATTAGCCGTGAGTGGTAACCTGTTTGGGGTACTGTGTGTTTCTTCTTTGTGTAGTCTGTTTTATTTGTGCTATCTAGTTTCCTTCGACAGCCTGTAATGCTCTATTGGAGGAATCAAGTGGCGTCACGTTGCAAATTCATTAGTACCTAATTGATGTGATTATTTTCAGGACACTCCCTCTTCATTTCCTGCTGTCTCAACGGTATCATTGAAGTTTGTATGGATCCTTTTGCAATGAAGGCCACGGTTGCTTGTGCAGCTTCAGCTTGTCTGCCTTGATCTTCAGGATCCACACGAAGGCTTCTTTTTAAACATAACGCGCATTTTGAAATGCATGCTTAGTACATTGCAACACCCTGCATTCACATAGGTGTTGGGGCTTTTTACTAAATTAATCTTTGTGATGATATACTTTATGTGTGCTATAGTGGCTAAAATTGTATGCGTGCTATAGTGGCTAAAATTGCAGCCTATTTCTGTACCAGAAAGTTGCAGAGAACGATGCTTTTCAGGATTTCATGTGTTGTCTATTGCACGTAAAGAAAAATACATTTCACATTTCAGTATTGTGTTAAAATTACGAGTGTATGAATATTATAAACTTGGATACATATTGAGCAGTTCTTGCCACTAAGTCTGTAAATGTTCAGTGTTCTTTGCCAGTTTATAAGGGTCAACGAACTGAAGAGTTCTAAAGGAGACAGGATGATGGATGTGAGGGCTGTTCTGGGTTATTCTTCTGTACGATAGCTGCTGTATGCTGTTGCAGTACATAGGCAACAGTACTTTCAAGTGCATTAAGCACTGTATGATTTGCACTTTAAATAAGAGTGGTTGCTTTTAGCATAGTCTTTTTATATACTTGTTGCAATATATATTATTTGCCAATATAACCTTGTTTGCATCCATAGGTGCGTTTTGCTACATTGCTACATTTCTCTTTCAGTGAACACAATGCTATACATAATTCTGCTAACACATTTTCGTAATGTGGTTTCTACATTGCCACATATAAATCAAAGCAGTTTCATAAGTACTAAAGGACAGCATGACAACAAGAAACACATAACAGCTAGCTGCAGGTCAAGTGTCAACTGCCAGCTGAAAACGTGTCCAAAAGACGTGCCATGTACTGACATCTGTCACACACCGTGCTCAAGTAGGACGGTAGGAAAAAAGAGATATGCCTATTGTGACACGCTGAAATGCAGGAGTTTGTTACTATGCAATACAGTCGAGGGCTTTGTTTGATGCATGCTGAGCATAGGCTAGGAAATTTTATGCTGCATAAATACGAACAAGAATGCAAGAAGACATTACCGAGTGGGTGCAGGCTATCATCAACTGTTCGCTCGTTCATGGGGCACCTTCTGGGAACAGCCACCTATGGAGGGCAGGGTTTCCCCACTTGTTCTCAACATGTACCAAGCAGTCCAAATTTGACCCGTGCTTTGAAGAGTGGTGACATGGGCTGCTTTGACTATTTCCTGTTGCATCAGAACACTGCTAGTGCACTATGTTGGCAAACTTGATGGCACATCCACAATTCCAGCAATTATGAGACGTGCATGCTAGCTTAGCCTTCCAGGGGTTTGTAATGTATTCACAAATTCATAATATGCATAATACAGTAAACTCCTCTTAAGACAAACTCTGTTAAGAACTCTAGGAGTAGCAAACGATGGGGGAACATCTGGTTGGTTTTCCACTCAGTGTAAAAAAATCTGTTTAATAAACCAAATCAGCTGCTTCGTGCCCGACTAACTTAAGTTACTCTAGTGACGATGAACAATGAGCCTTTTTATTTTTGGGTTTGGTCAGCCAAATGGGAGTCAACTAGTTCCAGTCATGATAGGAAATGATGTGGCAACATGTATTGGAAGCATGATAATGTCCTGTTATGTTGATGAGAATAACAACATTCTGACCAAATCAGCCTGACATACACATATGAGGATAAACCCATGCAGGAATGCTTAAAGCTACCATCCTGTCTCGTGCAGAGGCAAAATAAGTGGACCTTTTACACTTGGCTCCCCATTGTAAACCTACTTTGTTCACTATTTTAAGTGAGAGTTATTTGGATGCACCAGTTATCTTGTCACCTTTCGGGGTACTTCTGATAAGAGGGACAAATTTTCACGGTCCCTTCAAGTTCATCTTGAAGGGCAACTCTGGCAGTTTTTTCACCATTTCCTGATATCGCTCTTTTCCAATGGCACTGATAGACCTATAGCAGGCAGGGTGGTTCAATTTGCTCAAAAACTCTCACATTATTTTATATAACTGAGTGATGCAGTGTATCCCGTGACCTCACAAGTGTTCTCATCATCAGAAATATGAAGCTGGTGCCAGAAAAATGACAGGCAATGTAATCTGAGAATATATTGAGTTATGCCAGCTTTTTTGAACTTGACAGCGAGAGTTTGGGCACTGAAGTGTCACTGTATTGCTCTTGACAGCTCGCCTGCTCGGGTAGGCAGTGTTGGAGGTAATGACGCCAAAAACAGAAGGTAGCCCGCATGGGAATCTGCTAAAAGTTCTAAAATTTATTTTTAGGAAAACTAAATGACTTGCAACTGCCCAATTTGGCATATATTATTACAGTGACAATAAGAACATACATTGAAAATTTCACTAAGATCTGTGGACACTGAAAAATCACCGGGCGGCCCTTCAAGGGTCCACTGTGCTGCAATATCTCATCCAACCAACAAACACATGATCATCAGAAAGTAAGAGTGAATATACCATTAAAGTATAGCATAAGGCGTAACTGCTCATGTCTCTTACTTTGCAGCTGACTTTTAGCTTTCAACTAGTTCATGATTGTCAATGGGTCTGCACAACTTAATTGGGGCAGGAACTGAAGCCGGAACATTGTAGTGAGAGGCCATATACCCTTAGGCATGGGTCAATCCATATGCTACAAAGGGAAGTACAGCTATTTTCCTAAGTTCATTTTGCTCAGTGCCATTATGTGCCCTACTGCCAGCCCTTCTTAATGCTCCGTAAAAGTTTTTCTGCAGCGGGAGAAAACCTTTGCTGTGGAAAGCTTGCCTCTGCCAAGGCGTTTATGCATTGAGGCTGTCAGCCAGCACATGGGAGACAAATTTTTTTTATGATAAAGTGAAAAGAAAACAATGCTGCCACATTACTTGCTCAGTGTGACCTGATGTGTAATTAAATGTGGCTTCATCTCAGGGTGCACTTCGAAAACGTGGCTGGTTGAGAACATCAGAAATAACTAGGCCACGGAAAAGCTTGTACGGCACCTTAAGTTGGACAGCTGGAAAGCATAGCATGATGCTGAGCAAGGTCAGCTCAGTAATGTAGCAGTAGTTTCCTGCATACATGGATTCACCCATTGCCTCTTGCTTCAACATTCAAGTTTTAATTCCTGTTCCTGCTAGTGGCATAGGCTTTATTCCAAAGTAGACTGGCAAATCACAAACTCTGAAGGTTAAGGCAGCTGCAAAGTGAGGTATGGATAAAGCGAAGACCACTAGGACCGAGCACACCCCACTTAAATGGTGCATTCAGCCCCTTATCTGCAACTACTAGAGCCAGGCAAGATTGCATCTGTCACATCACTGCCAAGATTGTGGCTGTGTTCCCCAGTTTGCTAGCACCACAATATTGTACATTCACAGGACCTGATGCAACCAGAAATTATTGATAGAATGCATCATGTAGGCTTCATTTGCCTTGCACAGTAAAAAACATTATCTGATTGGCTAGCATTTTGTTCTGGCTGGTCCTTGCTGAGAACAGTCTGACATACATCAGTACATGGCAAGTGTTTTGGCACAAGTTTTCAATTGGCAGTTGGCATTCATCCTGTGTTCTTTTTCTCTATTGTCTCTTGTTGCTGTGTCCTCTGCTTATGAAACTGCAAAACCCTTGCCCTATTCCCTACCAAAACAAGCTGTTCATTTAACTGAGAATCTTATTAGGATGCAGTCCTACATTGTTTTGAAATCTTCCTTTTCCATATTCAGAGTGCACGGGCACTTTATCAAGCTGATGAAGTGCTTCCCTGGACGAGAAGCAGATGGCATGTAGAGAATGCACTGATGGCCTGTAGTAATGTTCTTGTCACCGCCAGTTCATATTGTCAGTACGGTGCCAATGATGTGACACTTGCACCAGTGTTTTCGTTGCTATTCTGTCTGCTCACAATGACGTCAGTTAATGTGCAGTTGACTAAACCAATTTCAACACTCAGCTGGTTAGTCAGCAGGCATGTCATTGGTAAACATTGTAGTACAATGACAATGATGCAGCTGACAACAGTGAGTGGTAACGTAAATCGTTGCATATTGTCAGTCTAGTGTGTTTAGTTTTTCAAAAAAAAAACAAGCAATGGGAAATAGGCTACGCACTTGATAGAGCCCAGTTTCTATTAAATGTGCTTTTTACTTTTACTGCCCAGTAACTTTAAAAACTTCTCTCTTCATACTACAGAAGTTTTACTGTGCCTGTGATTGGTGAAGTATTTGATCCTGTGATAACAGCTGCCATTGAGTGCCTTCTGATCAATGCCTGCTCATTGTTTACAGTGACTACGAAAGCCTCAGGCACTGCTGAGACAGCTGCTATTTTGTTAACCAACGTGAGCAGTGAGTGGGTGGCTGACATAACTTTGGTTAACACACCAGAGGCAGCATTATCATACTTCTCTTTATCCTTATGTGCATACACTGCAATCTTAAATGTTATGTTTCCGGCTGATGGCGACAATATAGTAGCCTGATGTCTGCTTGAATGGAGAAGACGCAGCACTCACTTGCAGTGCAGCTGCAGTAGCGATGATGATGCTGTGTTGCTGCTGTATGATATGTTGGCTGAGCAGTGATTTCTAGTGCATGACAGTTTAACTTATTTCACCCCACAGGATGGTGTGCATTATAAGTGTTCGTAAAGCATGCACTGCTTGTACAGCTGATGCGGATGTATTGTGGTTGTAAGTCATCAGAAAGTGAGCCCATTAAGTCTCCAGTACATTTTTGTAATTTGACAACGCAAAATGTCTCTGCTTGTCCACATTTGAAGAAATAAAGCTAAACTAATCCTGACCTTTTAGCAGAGCATTCCTGGAGCGTGGAGAAGCTGGTACCCAAATCGGGTGTTGATTGGCGACATACTTGTGGTGGCCTCTGGCATGCGGCGTGCAGACTGATCACTGTGAAAAGTCTGTAAGCTGAAAAACAGCCTACTGAATGGGCTCCTGCGCAGTTATAATTTCGGTTTCTGTATTGCATGCTTGGGAGGGTTGGCAGGACTGTCGTTATTCTTGCCGTAAATGCAATTCCTTTGGTTGAACATACTGATTTTCCTTGCCTTACCCCATGCACCCGTTTAGTTCACTTGGGGTAGAGGGGTAGAGCATTCTTATAAGCCTGCTAGAGCGAAGATTTTGCCTGACAAAGGCAAGTCCGCATGTTTGAAATGTTGACTTTTACCAAAGACATCACCTGTTCAAGTGCAGCTGATCACCATTGTTACCATTGTGCTGTGGACTGTCATGTTCTCAAGCTGAGTAGATTGATGTATTTTAAAAAATCGGTTTTGCAATATTCACTGTTTTCCTTATTCAGATTGCATGTTACGTGAGAGTATAACATAATAGAACGGTATGTAGATATAACTTAAGATGGCACAGACATCGGTGGTATGTTTACGTTCATTTTGCCTTGCCCGTGGTGCTTTTGACAGCGTTTGCGCCATTATAAGGAACATGTGAAAATCGCAGCTTGCATGCATGATGTGTACTGAAGTTCTCTTCCATCCCTCTGTCATAATTTGTTGTGCTGCCCGGCTGCAGTCGTGGGTTCAATTCCGGCCGCAGCGGTTGTATTTGGATGAAGACGAAATGCTAGAGGCCTGTGTACTGTGCGATGTCAGTGCATTCTAGAAGCCCAGGTGGTCAGAATTTCTGGAGCCCTCCACTGTAGCTTGCTTCGTAGTCTTATCGTGGCTTCGGCACCTAATACCCCAGCAATGACGCTCTTGCTTCGATGTTAGGGTCTTAGGGGTCTAAATTGTTGGGGTATAAATTGTTTCACGCTCATTATGCTGTCGTACAGTGATGAACACGTCACGTGCAACTTCAATAAAATGTTTGCGCTCTTTTGCTTTGTCTTATGCCTGCTTCCTTGAAGAACCAGGGTTGCACGGCGGGCTTGTTGGTGGTTCATAGCATCCACTGTATAGCGCATCTAGGACGGGACAGAGCAAGTAACACGTAACACACACACGGCGCGCCGTGTGTATGTTACATGTCTCTTGCTCTGTCCCGTCCTGGATGCGCACTATACAGTGGATGCTTTGAAGAACCAGCCTGCTACACACCAAAGGTACTGGCAGTTCCTATTAAAAAACAAATGAAGAATTACTAAAAACTCCCGAGAATACCTGTAAAAGCTCTAAATAAGAGCTAGAAAGCACTCCCCAACCAATTCGTAAAAACTCCCAGGGTTCCTCGTAGAAACACCAGTTCCGGTGGTGCTTAAAGAGAATATTAATTACTCCCAAAGCTGCTGGTAAAAGCTCCCATCATAATGGCGCTGAAAGCAACTTAAAAAGACTCCCAAGTTTCTTCTTAAAAGCTCCCACCGTAACGGCGTTCAAAGGAGCTATAACGAGCTCCGAATGACAACTCGCGAAGGAGCATAGCAAACTCCCTATATACCCCAAAAAACCCTGCGGCGTTAAGGTTCAAACGAGGAAAAACGAACTCCCTTGAAACCCCACTAAAATACCAATAACAAGGGAGTTAATAAAGCTCAAAAGGACAGAAAGTTGAGCGAGTTGGTAACAGTCCATAATCAAAAGAAGAGGCGTGCAGGACACGGACACAAGGAGAGCAGTGAACAACACGAACACCGGCATTCGTGTTGTTCACTGCTCTCCTTGTGTCCGTGTCCTGCACGCCTCTTCTTTTGATTAATAAAGCTCCCTTCTTAAGGGAGTTTTGCGAATGCCCGTTATGGAGTCAGTTATGACACGGGCCTAAAACTCCCTAAATGGTTGAAACCCGTTTGCAGTGCAGGCACGTATTGTAGCTTGTACAGGAATCCGTCCAGGAACAGTGCCCACCATTTAATGCGAGCTGCCGCCATGGCCGGTGTCTGGCGATCGGGTCTCAGTAGACCGAGCAGGGGTTGATGGTCGGTGACCAGGGTAAACGACCGACCTAAAAGAGAATTTTAGAGGGAAAATTTCCAGCGCAAACACAAAGGCACACCACAGAAAGGAAATGACACTCACAAGTGGGTCCCTCTTTTTGCGTGTCTTCTCCGGGTGTTTCATCTTCTGGCGTTGTTAGTCAGCACTTGTGATTGTCATTTCCTTTCTGTGGTGTGTCTTTGTGTTGGCGCTGGAAATTTTCCCTCTAAGATCATGTACCAACTAGGCCCGAATGAAGTTTTACAGCGCTTGTGAGTGTCATTTCCTTTCTGTGGTGTGTCTTTGTGTTTGCGCTGGAAATTTTCCCTCTAAGATCATGTACCAACTAGGCCCGAATGAAGTTTTACTAAAAGAGAATCCCGGAAGCGAGACACGCTGAAAATCAGTGCCAACGCCTCCCGCTCCAGCTGCGAATAGTTCTGTTCCGCCTTTGTTAGCGTTCTGGAGCGGAATCCGATCGGCCTATGCTCTTTTCCTTCCGAATGAAACAGCACGGCTTCCACGCCATACGGAGACGTGTCGCATTCTAGCTTGAGCTCTTTTTGGGGTCAAAATGAATCAGCAGTTGCGCGTTCTTCAGGCTTTCCTTTGCTTGCTCAAATGCACCCTGATGCTGTGGCAGCCACTCCCAGCGTGCTTTCTTTTCCATTAGTCGGTACAATGGAGATAGAAGCGAGGACATATTTGGCAAAAATCGTGCATAATACGTGATCATGCCGAAGAACGAGCACAACTCTGTGACATTACGTGGTCGTGGCGCATTCATGATAGCGTCAACGTTCTTCTCGATGGGATGCAATCCTTCCCGGTCTATGCGATGCCCAAGGTACGTGACTGAAGGTTGCCTGAAGTTCCATTGGTCGCACCTAAGTTTCACGCCGTGGTCTCGAAACCGTTCCAATACTTTCTTGAGCTGCCTTCCACTGTCATCGCTACGCCGCTAGCACGTCGTCAAGGTACGCCTGAACGCTGGGTAATCCACTAAGTATCGCATCCATCTTTCTTTGAAAAATGGCCGGCGCTGAAGCTATTCCAAATGGCAATCTGTTATAACAGTAGAGACCACGATGAGTGTTAATGACACAACTTGCGTGACGCGTCGTCTAGAGGCACTTGGTTGTACGAGTCCTTAAAATACAACGTACTGAAGTACTCACCCCCATTTAAGTTAGCAAACATGTCCTCGACTACCGGAAGAGGGTAATGCTCCACGTCGCAAGCTGGGTTGAGTGTGGCTTTAAAGGCCAACTCTGGCGAATTTTTCATGTCGACGGGGGCTGATGAAATTCACTGGGTACGTTATACTCTGTGTACTTACATCATGCCCTGAGAAAATGAGGCTCGAGAGTTGCACATATTCGTTACAAATGAATTTAATTAATTGACTCGAACGCCCTACCTTACCATGCCTTCAGTTACAGGCCACATTGGGTATGACGCTACAAGTGTCCAACGCGGAGAATGCCGGGATTGTGCAGACACCAGCACTGCCAGCACGGCAGCGACGAGAACGCGGACAAGTGCACGATTGTGCGCTAGAACCTGGCGTTATGGCCGGTCCCCACTAGCGGCAAAAACGCGCGCGGCGAGCGCTTCCGCGGCACGCACGCGTCAACAAGTCCCCACTCGCGTTTTGCGGCAAGAGGCGACGAGGCAGCCAAGAACGACGACGTCTTGTGTTGTTCCATTCGAAAGGTCTCACGAAAACGTGAGCTCTAATCAGACGATTTCGTCTTTCGTCGACCATGTATGTCTTTCTAGCGCTACTGCTGGTCACGCTATCAAAAAACTGCTGCTGCGAGGATACTTCTTGCTTGGCGTTTGGGTACGGGTAGGCTTAAAAAAACTGTATACAGGTCTGGGAATGGCCTTCGAGATTTTACGACGGCCATGTAACTTCCCAATCTCAGAGGCTGTGTGTTATGGTTCGACGCTTGACTGATAGATGGCGCCACGCGTCCGCACCACCGTGTAAAAAAAAAGAGCGGCGGTGAAGTCGGATTGGATAGCAGGAATGGAGAAGATGCAGGCATTGAACAACTACAGAAAAGGCAAAGACGAAATCAAGAAAGAAAAATTTTACGATAACTCAAAGGGAAGCGCTTTATTGTTTGAAGCAAGGTCCGGTTGCCTGAGAACCCGAACTTACAGAGCGAAATTCAATAAAGAAGGGGACACATGTACGTGCTGTGGAAAAGCTAGGGAAAGGACAGATCATATTTTGATTGAATGTACAGATGTCCACCCAGGTGTAGCTGTGGACACTAGCCTACAGGAGGCCACGCGTTTCAGGAGTAACACGGGAAAGCTGAACATGTCGGCGATAGAGATATGCAGAAGGCGCTTAGAGTATTGGTGGCGCAAAAGTATGGAGAAAACAGAAGCGCAAGGTAGTTTGGATAAGATTGCTACATCACAGCGGAACGGTAATAGATAAGATAGGTAGACGAGGAGAAAAATTAATTGGGGAAATATGTGTGATTCGGGAAAAGAAATGTTTGCAGAAGAAAAAGAAATAATGCTAGAGCTTGGTCACCCGGCTACCGCCCCGTTATAAAGGGGACGCTCCAAATATCCATCCATCCAACCGTCGGCACGCCTGCGCGGCTCGCTTCTGCTTGGTGCTTGTTTCGCGGCGGCAGCGAAATAATGCGTCTCGACCCATTCGAGCATCTGCCGCGCGTTGCTGCCGCTTTTCACGAATCTCGCCGCGCGCGTTTTCGCCGCTAGTGGGGATCGACCTTTTCAAGTTGCTGCCGTGTGGATCGTAAAGTGATGTCGGGTGGCAAGTGGTGTTGCGTTGTTGGCTGCAGAAACCACTCACAACGCGCAGCAACTAAGGAAAGTTAGTTATCACAACTTTCCTCGCGACGATGCACTTCGCGAGCGGTGGATAAGTGCTATCCGGCGCGACAATTGAACGCGCTGAGCGTCTCCTCTTCAGCGCTTTCGAGCTTCGCGCTGTCGCGACCGGCATGCCTTGCGCACACTCCCACTGACTAGACACTTGTGACGTCACTCGAAGGGGCACGGCTTGGCTGCTCGGAGGAGTTTTCGATTTCGTTTTCACGTTTTCTTGCTTATTTAAAATTATTTTCTAATTCTAGGGGCAATTATGCTGTCATACGGGTGGCAGGGGGGTCTCTAGAAGCTAAAAATGCCACTACTTTAACATGGTCAGAAAATCGCCTGAGTTGGCCTTTAAAGTCTCCGCAGATTCGAACGGTACCGTCTTTTTTTCAAGACCACTACAATAGGCGTAGCCCATTCTGCGTGCTGTACCGGCGACAACACTCCCAAAGACACCAACCGATCAATTTCGCTTGATACCTTGTCACGGAGCGCGTAAGGAATGGATCTAGGATTACAGAATTTTGGCGTCCCTGTCGGCTTGAGCTTCAGGCTTGCAGGGGAACCTTTGATGAACCCCAGATCTGCCGAGGAGACTTCTTCAAACTCAGCAAGCAGGTTGTTCACCCTGTATGTGGCCGAAATTGGAGCGGCAGGCAACTCCGGCGCCGTCAGCTGTTCAAATGGCACGCCCCTCTTGCTGAGCGCTGTTATCAGATCACGTCCACAGAGGCTCGGTCCTGCACAGTCAAGCATTATTAGCGTGCACATTAAGGCCGATTCACACGCGAGGGCAAAATCCCGCTTCTCCGCGGACCGAATAGTCACGTGATCAGTTCCATCCGGCGCAGCCGCGGATACGTCGCATGCACACAGCCGGAGCGCGGCTCGCGCAATCCTCGTGCATACTCTCGACTCCAACGCTTATGCAACGCTTGTCCCGGTTCCGGCCGGGAAAACCACTCGCATATTCCAATGTCGCACAACAAAACTTATTCCGTCGTTGTCGCAAAACAAAAACACGCGACTTTGAGCCGGCAGCCTGCTTCCTAGCCACGCCAACCCGAGCAATGTTGACAGATTTAACGCTGAATCCTCTCGATCGAGAGCAGACGACCGTCAAACGGGCGGATGGAAATAGCGGCGACACATTTCCATCCGTGCCGCGAGCGGAGTAGGCCGGACGAAGCGAGGGCGGCGAGTTTCCATGACGCGCGCGTCACGTGATGCGCCGTCCGCTGCGAAAATCCCTCCTCCGTTCCCTCGTGTGAATCCACCTTTACGGACACATCTTTGTACCGCACCGACAGTTCTAGTTCACCCAGCATGGGCAATTTTCCCGCGTTGCAGGACAACTTTATTCGAGGCGCCTTCAAACGTGGTCACTGTGCGCCATGTCGCTCGTAGACTTGGGGCGATATGATGCACACTGGAGACACTGCCGATTTCTATGTGTAGTTCTACGGCTGCCCAGCAAAACGTGCGTCGTATCGGCGGTTCCAATCAGTTTTTCTTTGGCGAGATTACGGTCTAAATGCGTGCCACACTTGTTTCTTCGCTATCGTCATGACTAGACGTGGTTTGGACGTCTGTTAATGCTTTTACCCTATGAGCCCGCGTTACACTCTGCCTTTCTGCTGTCGGCGGTGGGTCAGGACACCATCTGGCTATGTGTCCGAGCCGTCCGCGACGAAAACAACGCGCTGTTGCCCACCGGCAGGCGCTATCGTTATGCCTTGTGCTTCCGCATCTTCAGCATGATAACTCCGCTCTTCTGTTGTGGTTGTCCTGAAAATTGTTGAAATGAAAACAAAAAAACGCAACACCTTCAACCCAACCCCGAGACACCAGAAGCAAAACATAATAACGCTTCTTAACTTCAACGCACGTACCCTGAACTTGAAGCTACGTTGCTAGCCTTAGAACCTCAAGTCGTGACAATCAAGTTTTCCCACCTGGCTACGCGGTTATCCGTAGAGATAGACAATCGAGAGTTGGGGGTGTGGCTATTCTTCTTAAACAAGATATAATATACTCCGTTTTGCCCGAAGTCTCTGGTGTTGAGGCTGTGTGGTGCAAGATACACGTAACTGATGGCGTTGTTCTTGTTGGAGCTGTCTACAGGCCTCCAAATAGTGATGCAATGTATCTAGACCAGTTATTTGACTACATGCTCAGGCATGCTTCCGGTGGCAGGGTTATCATGGCCGGAGAGTTTAACCTCCCAGACGTAAAGGGGAGTTTCCTTAACCCTGGTACCACGATTACCAACCAGATGACAGATTTCATGTTTACTTTCAACCTTCCTCAGATTGTCGACACGCCGACTCGTGTTCATAACCTCAGCAGCTAAATACTAGACCTAATTTTCATTAGTGACCACTTTCTAAGCAGCAACACCACAATAGAAAGCCTTCAAGGTCTATCAGATCATGATTTAATATTGTGTAAACTGCCTTTAGCTGGTCTTGCTCGTTCACATAGTGTTGGAAAACGAGTCTTTGTTTTCAGGAGAACTAACGATGATGCATATTGACCAGCTTACAGCGCAAACGGGGACGAAGACGAAGGAAAGACAAGGTGACAACACGAGCGCTCGTGTTGTCACCTTGTCTTTCCTTCGTCTTCGTCCCCGTTTGCGCTGTAAGCTGGTCAATATGAATTATCACCAACTCGCCCAGATTTCCGTTCTCGTAACAATGATGCTATTATGACTTCGCTACCTCGAATCACACCAGTGCCAATTCTGCAGGAACATGCTCAGCTGAACACAATTGCAAAACTGATGTCGCAGCGTGAACAAGCACGTGAAATAAAAAAGCAGCTGGTTCCGGTTGTCGCCGCTTTGCATGCACATTTTCAGCGTGGCTCTCGAATATAAAACGCGACTGAACCAATGCCTCCCTGGGAATTTACCCACATCACGACTAATAAAACAACGAGGTTACGGCGAAGCGACGCCGAAAATACTGGTGCGAACAAGGCAGTAGATTCTAGATGCGCTGATACTTGCACAGTATATACAGATGCTGCTATTCTACCTGACGGCGGTACGACGTCCTTCCTCAGTTCTACGCATTCCTTCATCAGTGGTCACCAACAATATACATCTAAAGAAGCCAGTGCTCTGGTAATGGAAATTCAAACCATTCATAACGCCCTGAAAGACGCCATCTCTAAGCTACCTACACTTGAGCGACTAGACATATTCACCGACTATCTAGCAGCCATACAAGAACTTAAAAAAGTGTACAAGGCAATGGAAATCTGCGAAGCCATACACGCCCTAAATCGCACAACAACTACGTGCGTCAAGGTACACTGGGTACAAGGACATTCTGCGAACCCTCACAACATTGCTGCCGACCATGCGGCACACTTTCCTCCCAATCCACATTCCCCATCTATTCCCCTCCCACCCCAACCCCTCGCCTCCCTTTGCGCCCGTAAGAAGTTTCTCCGGCAGGACACACGTGCTCTTATCCCACCGTGTGTCTGCTCCATCCCCCATCACCTTACTAGGGCGGAAGAAGTTGTGCTTAGGAGACTTCGGGCCGGGGTGGCCCTTACACCGGCTGTAATCTCTACGTGGAACTGGTGCACCATACGACTTGGTGATACGTGCCATTATTGTTCTGTTCCCGTGACGGACGCAGATGCACACCATCTCATATGGACATGTAAAGGACTCCATCGGGAGCGCTCTCGTCTCCTTAAACAAGACGGTCTCCGATACAGTGCCTCGACCAGTTATGATCGTTGGATACACGACAACAGATACCACAAAACACTACTTCAGTTCATACACAACACAGGACTTTCAGCACACATTTAACAAAATGCACCCTATGCTATGCCTTAAGGGCAAGCCCATTTCGCAATAAAAAAAAAGACTCATCTAGTTCGTGAATACGATGATTTCACCAACGTATGTCTTGATAAACAGTTAAACATTGACAGGGTCTGGTCGCACTTCAAAGAAATTATTCATTATTCCATCAACAATTTCGTCTCCATGGTCAATTAAATTACGAACAAACAAAATCCCTGGATAACACGAGAAATAATTCATATAAAGCGAAATATTAAGAGACTTAGAGAGCACAGCAAAACCCATAGTACTCGTACCTACCGATCTCACCTCGATTCTTTAAACACTCAGCTTAAGAATGCAACAAGGTGTGCGAAACAACAGTTTTGCAGTACTACCTTGCATACCTTTATTAAAACCTCGCCAAGCAAATTTTGGCGGTACCTGAAAACAAAGCAAAAATCAAGTGTCCCAATGGTAGCCACAGACGGGAAAGTTAAAGTAGATTCTTTTAACAAATACTTTCAGTCCCTTTTCGCCGTCGACAGGAACGAAAACAACCGTGTCAGCCAGGCTTTTATACGAACATTTGAACACAAGAAACTGCCAGTAGCCCTACAATTTCTGAGGAGGGAGTGCTATCTTTGCTTCTGAACCTCGACGGGAAGAAAAGTAGTGGTCCGGACAACATTCCTAATGATTTTTTGAAATGTTACGCTGTACCTAGTAGCAAATATCTTTGTCTCATGTCCCAGAAATGAATCGAAGAATGTCGAATTCCCTCAGATTGGAAAATTGCAAAAATAATTCCCGTTAACAAGTCCGCGGATAAACAATGCCCAAACAACTACCGGCCTATCTCTCTAACATGTACAAGGGGTAACATTCTCGAGCATATTATCTTGAAATTTCTAACTCATTATGTCGAGGACAACGATTTACTCGACCCTTGCCAGCACGGCTTTAGAAACGGACTATCCACTGTTACACAGCTTGTCGAACTTGTAGACGATCTTGCACACGGTATCAATAACCAGTCCCAATTTGACCTAATTTTCCTTAATTTCTCTAAAGCGTTCGACCGTGTATCACACCGGGAACTGATCTACAAACTTGAACATCTAATTGGTAATGGACCTGTCACGAAATGGATCCCCCATTTATTAATTGACCGCTACCAATTTGTACAACTTGACGGATACACCTCTGATGTTATTCCCGTGCTATCTGGGGTTCCCCAGGGTTCCGTGCTGGCACAACCTTTTTTTTTGCTCTTCAATAATGACATAGCCGGCAATTGTGAAGTCAAAATGAGATTATTTGCAGATGATTGCGTGCTCTACCACGAAGTCAAAGAGAATTCCGATCAAATTAAACTTAACAGTGCCCTAAACAGTGTATTTCAGTGGTGTCGCGATTGCAACATGACGATTAACAAAGAAAAAACCGTTTCCATGTCACTTACTAAAAAAAATGTCCGCTCAAGTTCACCTATGGCTCCGACAGCATTGCACTGCGTTCTGCTAACGAATACCGCTATCTGGGTGTCAACATAACATTCGATTTCAACTGGACAACGCACGTTCAGCATGTAGCAAACAAAGACAAGAACAAGCTCTTCTTTCTTAAACGGGCCTTGAAAGACTCGCCCCCCGAGATAAAACTACTGTCTTATGTCTCACTTATACGTCCGATGTTGGAATATGCGAACATTGTCTGGTACCCTTACACATCTACCTGCATATCAACACTTGAAAGGGTTCTGCGTAAAGCAGCACGATTTATTTACAACCGACATCGGCGCACAGATTCACCTACTGAATTACTGCGACGCGCAGGGCTCGCTCCTTTATCTAGCACGTCAAAGCTTCATCGTCTAAAGTTTATCTACTTACTTTCGCACAACTCATTTAGGATTAAAGCAGCAGACTACATCAATATAAGTCACTCTAGGATCACTCGGCATAAACACCCACTCACTCTTGAAGAATTCCTTTGCAACAACAACAGTTCCTTTATTCTTTTTTTCGTTATCTGTGCGTGAGAGGAATGCGCTAGACGCCTCAACGGTATTGCAAACGACAGTACAGAAATTTGTAGAACTCGCAGTGTTGTCCATTGCAACACCGATCTAGATGCTTGACATTGTTAGACTGATTCTTAAATAATTCCTGCTTGCTTGTTGCTTTATCCTATGCCTCTAACATAAGATGTATCCTACGATGTGCAACCTCAGTGAACATACTGTAACGTATGTATATTTCTGTGTTTAGCATGTATGCCATCAGCTGCTCACCTATGTCAAGACATATCTTGTACAGACGTATGCGACTCCGTATTCATTTACGCTGTAACACTTCTGTGTGTTTGCTGTTCCTTTCTGTACCCACCCCTGTAAAAACCCCATTTGGGGTTGACAGTATCCTGAAATAAATAAGTAAAATAATATAATAAATAAAATGACCGATGATGCGCTTGCATTCTCAGCACTGTTGGTGATTCCACGCTCATCTCTTTAGCATCGCTTTCCGCTGCATTGACTATAGCTTCGGCCTCTTGCAGCGTCAACCCTTCCTTCGTCAGCAGCTGCTTGTGCAGGCTATTTGAGCGTACGCCGCAAATAATGCGATCCCTTAACATTCGGCCCAACACGCTGCCAAAATTGTAGTTGTGAGCTATGCACCGTATGTCGACAAGGAATACTAGAATTGCCTCCCCTTCCTGTTGGCAGCGTGTAAAAAACTTGTAGCTTTTTGCTGTTTCGTGACGCTTGGGGTCGTAGTAGCTATTCACAACTGTAACTGCTTCGGCATACGCGAGCGAATTGAGGCGCGATTCGACCAGCTAGCACTTGCACCGCTTGCGTGCTGAGAGCAGCCACAAGCAACGCGCGTCGCTTCTTTGAGTCGGTGATGTCATTGGCCTCAAAATACGCTTCAGCCCTTAGAAGATATGGTTTCCCCATATCTGTGGTCTCATCGAACATCGGTAGCTGGAAAACTGGCCATGGTTCTCCTTTGAGCTTCACGTAGCGGCAGTCCGGATTCACCCCTGCGTTGGCTTTCACCGCATGGGCGGTATCCGTGACCTCGCCGCCACTGTAGTAACCCACTGCGGCAGGCCGCAGCAATAACGACGCGCTAGCTCGCGGTGGAACAAGAACGTTTATTCCGGCCCAGCTGCAGTAATATATAGTGCAGGGGGAAGGGAAACCTAGGAGATATCAGAATGCGCGCGAACAGCTGTCGTGGCTGGTGGGCCGTGATGAACAACTCAACAAAACATAACATTTTTAATTAGTGCTGACATAGATCCGGTGCGTGCGTAGCTTGGTGGCATTATGTGGCAAAGTATGCTTATTTCATGACTAAATTACAGGAACAAATTTTTAAATTCGGTTTTGCCCGTATGCCTGTGCGGCAATCACGTTGCTTATACGTGTGCGGTACGTACGAAATGGTCTGGAGGGCTGTGTGCGTATGCACCGGTCGTGTCGTGTGCACGACATTCGCAAATTATCCTGCGGGTTGTCGCTTGTGTCGTCGTACGTCAAGTGGGAAAATACACCGCGAGCCATCCGCACGATCGTCGTTAGCCAACACGACTCGTTCACGAAAGCACCGTACTTGCATGTCTGGAAAATGCGATTGAACATATGCAAGCCACGATGACGACATGGGCTTAATACACGACAGCTACTAATACGCGTGGAAGTAAGCACTTACGTACGGTGGTATAATATGCGCAGCAGGCACCTGGGCGTAGTACGTATACTATCGGCCAAAATGATAAACGGACCACGGCTAAGAGCTGCGCGAACACAACGCGGTCGAAGTTTAAGGTATGGCTTAAACGTGAGTGTGAAGCTAATGTCACTGTCACTCGTCGTACACTCGACGTGAGCGCGCTGAGCGAGGCCGCTCCGGCGGCTCCGTGTTCGGGCACAGCAGCTTCTTCGGCCGCCTGAGCAATGGTGCATTTACGTATTTTCTCCGATAGTGTACGTCGCATAGTGCAGCGCGCGGATCGGATAATTTATTGACCGAAAGCATTAGGCGAGAGAGGGAAAAGAAAAGGCAGGGAGCTTAAACATATCGAGCGAAGGAGTGTTGCTTCGGCGCATATTTCTTTGCACACAGACAGCTGTGTCGTATCTGCCTGTCGTAATTCCTATGCAGTACATCGACGGTGAAGCCACAACACGAGCAGAAGTGTGCAGTGCTCGCTGGCCGAGTGCAGTGTCTTGCAGCGCGCGCAGCGACAGTTCAGCGTTACCCAGTGCGGAACAGCGACATTACAGCGCGGCACAGCGCTTCCCATAGGAATACAGTGCCGAACAGCGCGTCCCCGCGAGTTTTACAGCGAAACACAGCGTTGCAAGTGTCTCCCAGTGTCAAAATCATACTGGGAAACCCTGTTTTTATTTTTTTTCGATAAGGCAGGCACTGCTGCGTTTGTACTTGTTCGTATAGCAGCGGACTGGCATGACCTTCCTGCTGATGTCACTGCCATCACGTGTGCATCGGCGTTCGCCGAGATCAACTGCGACCGGCGACTGTCTTTTAAGTGCGAATGCACTTCTTATTGATTGATTGATTTGTGGGGTTAACGTCCCAAAACCAGCTCTGATTATGAGAGACGCCGTAGTGGAGGTCTCCGGAAATTTCGACCACCTGGGGTTCTTTAACGTGCACTGACATCGCACAGCACATGGGCCTCAACATTTCGCCTCCATCGAAATGCAGCCGCCGCGGCCGGGATTCGATCCCGCGACCTTCGGATCTGCAGCCGAGTGCCATAACCACTAGACCACCGTGGCGGGGCGAATGCACTTCTTGAAGGTCCCATGACACCAAAATTTCAAACGCGAGATGCTTGCGTTAATTGGTTTTCCTGCATACGAAGGCAATCTTGACCAAGTATTAGCGGCGAACGTCGCCTCTAAGTAATTTTAATATGGTTTCAAAGTAAGCGGGAATGCTCATCCGAGCTTGCAGCACCTCGCGACATCGCCACTAGTGTGACGTAGTTTGTGGGCCATCTGTGATGTTTCACTTTTGTAAGTTGATATCGTGACGTCATAGAGAGACACGGGCGCGCCGCGCTATGGCCTCCGAGCGTAGCCTCCAAGATCGGCTCTCGCAGCCGATCGCGGAGGCCACGCCAAAAGCCGTATTTTTCTGCTTCCTCTCCGTGTTGGTCGCTCAAGCGTACATTGTACACACGCTATGATGCAAAGCGAGTGTGGCGAGCTGGTCTGGCGCTCGCGCTCTCCGCAACGTCACCGAATCTTGAGCTCAAGTGATCAGTGCATGCGCTCACTTCCGACAGCCGCCGCGCTAGCCCCGCGGCGCTAGTTTCTTGCAGTTTTTGGCGCGCGTTTCGAAGCTTCATTAAAACTGAACAAAATTAACGATGCTGTGACTAATTAGACATCACGCTGGAGAATTTGCCACTCCATGCCGTGATTACAAGACACTGTTCTACTCATTAGAACATAAAAGTCTCCAACAAAAAAATAGCTGTCATGGGCCCTTTAAGCGACCCCGAAAACTCCGCCGGCATCCGCGCTCCTCCTCCTCTCCCCTAGCAACGGCGCGAGGAGCGGAGAGGAGCGTCTGTAGCAACGGCGCAGCGACGTCACGCCCCACGCGACTGCGCGCGCTCCGGCCTCCGCTCCGTGACTGCGCGCGCCCCGCGCCGGCTCCGCACCGCTCTCCGCGCCGTGACGTCACGGCGCGTTGTGCAGCTGGCGCCTCCGCGCCGTGGCTTCCCGCGCCGTGACGTCTCTCGAGTTTCCGACCACGATCAACGGTGGCTTCATAGACTTGGCGTTCAGTAGGAACTGTGCGGTCCGCGCCGTCTTGCCGGATCCGCTCACCGTCCATTTCTCGGATCACAAAGCGCTGGTACTAACCGTGAGCTACAACGATAACACGAATAGGTGCTGATCTGTAGTGACGTGTGTAGTGTGTGTGACGCACTCGCGAGGTGCATTAATGCATCATACGAAAAGCGTGAAGTGTAAAATAAATAAATAATACTTCATATAAAATGTGTGTGTGTGTGTACAAATGCATCATGACAACAACACTTTAAATCATTAATTACACTTAATCATCATCATCAGTAAAAGTGCTTTGCACTTAAAAACGGCCAGACCTCCGTGGGTCGGCTGGCGCGTGCTCTCTCGCTGCCGTCTCCTTCGCTCGGCTCTGCAGTTTAGTCGCGCGCGCCCCCTCATAGCATCACCCCGTGCTTCGCACTTCCTCGTACTCCCCTTCGGGGAAATGCGGGCATTTTTATTTCTTTTCTGTTTTGTTTTAGTGTCTATTTTGTGTAAACATTTACTTTTAAGCTCACTTCGTAATCAGTGTCTTTAAGGTAATAAAGTGAAGTCACCTGTTGTCGCCTTCGCGCAATTATTAGTTATTTGTTGAGTCTGTGAATCAACTAGCCCAACAACATGCCTTACATCATTCAATATGTGTGAAAGTGCAGCTGTAACGTCAAAACAAAGAAAAAGTTAGGCAGGTTCAATTATCTTTCTTAAAACAGGAAAATATTACATACACTGCGGTATTTTCATCCATGTGCTATTGTTCGTTTGCGATAGAGAGCAGTTTTAGACAAAATTATATTGCCGAACCTTAGAAACCAGTGCCTACACTAGCAGTAGAGGTGACCACGAAGAGAGAAAAATCTAAGCCAATTACACTGTACTCAGAGTTCCACGAAGAGAGGAGCAGGGATGCACTAGTGTTTCCAAAGCGTTTATTGTCGCATGTTTATTACAGTGTGCAGTGTTTGTAGTCAGCATCTTTTATTAATTTTCGCATAACGCGATCTCATGCAATTACTTAACCTTAGTGTCAAATATTTGTTTTATTTTACTAACCTAGCATTTCTTAGTTATTCTTAATCTATGTTTTGTTTGTGCTAGTTTGAACGATTATTGATCTGATTATTGATGGGAAATCACCGGGGTAAGTAAGCTAGTGCGCCTGCGGAGCATTGATTCGCCTGTTGTTTCTTTATGTTTGCCTTGAAGTTGTCCTCGGGTTTTTCGAGTTATTTTTGCGTATTCTGAACTCATTATTCGATTCTTACCCTTAATGTGTATATTTCTTGTCATGCAAGTATGGTTTATTTCAAACCTCCTAAATCAGGGTGCCTTTCAATCGGTTCCGGCCATTTATTCGCACCATGTTTTGGCCATGTTTGCAACTGCTATTTTTCTGAGTAAGAACACAATATCAGTACATATGGAGAAGCCGGGCCGCAAAAGTGCTGCGCACTTTCTTTAATACTGTACCGTCTTTTTCAGTGAAATCACTACACGTTCGGACACTTTGAGTGGTCCGCTTTCTATTGCGATAAAACGAAGACGATGAGAAACGGCAGACAGTCCCTTTAGCTGACAAATTTTCGCGTCAGTTAATTTCCCAATGATGTTGTTGAAGGGGAGATGTTCAAAAATGTCCGTTGTCGGCGCCCCTCGATGATTTGGGTGCACGGTGGCAGCGCGAAAGGAGAGTCCTTGGCCGGTGAAGGAAACATTTTGTTTTGCTGTGTCAAAGCGTCTGTCCGGGCTGAAGCCCGAACCTCCGCTCTCTCATTTCTCCCAAAAACATCACTTTTTCACTTCGGTGCACAAAGAATTGCAAGCGGTCAAATCACGCACAGGGTCCACACACAGTCTGAACCAATGGCGCAAGCACTTTCATTATCCGCATTCCATTGCGTCAGAGAACATGACCATTCACATCACGCACGGGGATACGTTTAAGGGGCAGTATGTCACATTTCCGCTTTCCCAAGCGCTAAAATTGTTGTGTTATTTTTGATGTCTGGCGGCGCCGGCAGCCAGGCTCGAACAAATAATTATCCCTTCTCTGCCCACAGCATGGTGCAACACATTGCCTTCCAGTATTCTTACCGCCAGGTTCTAGAAGCTGGCCAGCTCGGGGAGCTATGGCTAGTCGCGCCGTTTCACCCCCATAACCACGCATCTAAGATAAAGGCAAAGGAGGGCCCATCTATCGCCGGCCCGCTGACAGCGACATTGAAGCTTCTTAGTCGCGCCGAGGGATGCTCTTTAGGCATCAAGCGCTCATCGGCATTCCTTACCGGATTAAGCCAAGCGCATCCACCTTCTAGCGCAGCCGAACCGCGTTCTCCTGTTTCAGGCTGGTACACGGCGGCAGCCATGCCCTGCGCTTTTCACATCCCGTATACACCGGGCAGCAAGCAGCAACACCATGCTCGTACACCTCAGACTGAGTCCATAACTGACATGGCGGATCCCGTGCCTCTGAGTGCGCGCGTCTGAGAACCGTCAAGACACACATTCGTCTGGCCACGTTGGGCACTTCGCCGTTTCGCTAGAGATACGCCTTGTCCATCGGCTGAACGTTGGTCTTGCTCATGTAATAAATACACATACGGCCAGGCAACGGGAGTACTCAACACTGATGGTCTTCGACGTCAATAAATACTCATCATATTTACCTTCGCGGTTGGTTGGGCTTTCATTGCGAAATAACCTTTGGCGCGCACTAGGTATTAGGGAATGAGCCTTTCTCTTGTTCACAAGCTCACGGCCGATTTAGCTACCACTGCCTATTTACAACAACTCTTTGAAAATCGCTGTGAATTTATTTATTTTGCAGATGTTCTTCTACATTCAACCGAAATTCTTGGACTCAGTCGAGATGCGCCATTATGGATTCCCAGACATCGACAAGTTGTTCACTTGCCGCATGACGAGCCAGGCTGAGTCTTGCGCATCGTTCGACTGCCGCAGTTCGTAAGTTGTCATTCCTGTAAACTTGTAATAATGACTGCCATGATGGTAGGGTATCCGATAACACGTCCGATGATCTACCAACTTTGCTACAGTGGTGTTTATTTTATTGGAAAATTCTCTATATCGTGGGGATTTACTATGCACTTCTTCCTCATCTGTACATTATCATCATCATCCTGCTGTGGTTGATCTTCATCTTCAGTGCCTCAGCATCATCATTATCGCGTGTGTGGCCCTTGCCTGGTTCGATGCTGAGTGTCCTGTCCTAATAAACGTCGTTGCTACCGAGACGTCATACTTGGTGGAGGTGGTTCTTCGATCCTCAGTCCTCTGTCCGGTCAGTCTCCCACCTGGAGCTTCGCTCGGGTCGCCGCTTGCGCTCACTGTCCGCCAGCATGGATCACGACTCCCCACCCTCCACTTCTGCCGCTACCGCTTCTGTGACACGTCAAGCCACACCTTACGTTGTCAGCAGCCATCAGCGTGACCCCCACCTCTTCGCTGGTCTTCGTGGGGAAGATGTGGAGGACTGACTGGACGACTACGAGCGAGTCAGTTCTGCTAATCATTGGGACAACCCTCTCAAGCTCAGCCATGTCTCCTTCTACCTGACGGGCGTGGCGAAGACATGGTTCTTCAATCACGAGGTAGACTTGACTGACTGGCCTACTTTTAAGGAGCATTTTCGCCAAGTCCTCGGTACACCGGCGGTTCGGTCAACGATCGCAAAGAATACCCTCGATACTCGCCAGCAAGAACCAGGCGAGTCTTACACGTCGTACATTGAGGATTTTCTTGCCCTCTGCCGCCGTGTGAATGCATCTATGTCGGAGTCGGACAAAGTACGTCACATCATCAAAGGCATCCGAACCGTCGCCTTCAATGCCCTGGCAGTCAAGAACCCAGCTACAACCGCTGACATCGTCACAACGTGTCAGCGCCTGTACGAACTCGAGTCTGTTCGCCTTCACTCTGACGTCGGGGAAGTCGGGGAATATTCTACGAAGGATCCACACCTACGCGAGGACTTACAATCGATGGGCTTGACATCGCTACCGGTTTGTCACAGTCAGCCTTCTGGAACTGGCTTGCGTGAAGTCATCAGAGAGGAACTGGCGTCTTTGACTTGAACTTCCCACGTGCAGCCCTCAGTCTCTCGCCCCATAGCACCGTACGCGCAAGTCGCTGGCTCCCCAACGGGCCACGCTAACCCAACGGTGCCTGTAACAACCTACGCGTCCGTTGCTGCGGCGTCTCCACCGAGCATGCCGTTAACGCCGCCTGAACCTCCATCCGCTCACCTCACAGCACTGGCTCCCGGTGCACCGAGCCCTCTGTACTACCCGCCTTGGCGTCCTCCCCGTCCCACGTGCTATTATTGTGGTTATCGCGGCCATATGTCACGTTTCTGCCGCAAGCGACAACAGGACGAGCGTCGGGGATACGACATACATGAACGCGACTTTTCAAGGGGAGGAGCTCCTGAGAACCGGCGTTTCTCTTCTCCTCCGCGCCGTCCTCCCACTCCGCCCCCATCGACTCACGAACGAAGCACTTACCGTTCAGCCAGACGCCGCTCCCCTTCGCCGTTTCGCCGGTCCACGTCACCACTACGGCCTGTCTCACTCGCATCTAACGTTCGTCCGGAAAACTAAGTGATGCAGTTTTTGGAGGAAGAACTGCACACCTACACAGGACTGAAATTCCTCCAGCGCACCCTTCCAATGTTCTTTCAGTATTTGTCGAAAAGGTAAACGTCGATGCTTTGGTCGACACAGGTGCGACCATTTCCGTTATTCACGCTGATTTATGTTCCCGTCTCAGAATAGTCACGACACCGTACGATGGACCGACGTTAATTGCTGCTCAAGGGGACATGGTTCGCCCTTCCTCTGTTTGCACCGCACGTGTACAAATTGACGACATCGTGCACCATATACAGTTGGCTGTGCTGTCCCCGTGTTCGCATTAACTTATTTTGGGGTGGGACTTTCTCTCATCTGCCTCCGCGTCTATTTGTTGCGGACAACGCGTCGTGCACGTTACCGACACCGACTACTCGCTTGGGGAAGACACTTACACGTCGTCACACCTGATCGCTGCTGAAGACACCGAACTCCTCCCCGGCCGACCACGGCTCATTACCATTACGTCCAGAGACATTGACAAAGGTGACGTCTTGATTTCCCCGTCTTCCCGCTGCCTCGCGAAAGGCATCGCTTTTGCACCAGGTGTGGTCCGGTTTCTCTATGGCAATGCGCTCGTCACCGCTACAAACTCAACGGTGGAAAAAATCCTGCTCCCACAAAGCACCACAGTCGCTTGCGTGGCCGAAACAGGGCCTGTTTGCGTTGTGCCGCTTAAACCTGCCCCCTCCGGCGACTGTCTTCTTGGTGCCACGTCTTTTCCGTCTGCCCTTACTGCAGCCATTAGCAGTGACCTGACACCTTCACAAATGCAGCAGCTGCTTGCTTTGTTAAAGAAACACGCGAATTCTTTTGATGTATATTCGTCGACTTTGGGCCAAGCAACCGTTGCAACGCATCGCATTCAGACAGATGGAACATCTATCGTGCGCCGACGTCCGTACCGCGTGTCTCTGGCCGAGCGAAAAATCATAGATGAAAACGTCGCCGACATGCTACAACAGAATGTGATCCGACCCTCAGCTAGCCCTTGGTCATCTCCTGTCGTTTTGGTCCAGAAGAAAGATGGTTCGGTACGCTTCTGTGTACATTACAGGGCCCTCAATAAGATTACGCGAAAGGACGTATACCCCATGCCGCGAATTGACGACGCGCTCGATTCGCTTAAGGAGCAGAATACTTTTCCAGCCTCGATCTGCGTTCCGGCTATTGGCAGATCCCCATGCATGAAGCTGACAAATAGAAAACAGCGTTTTCCATCCCAGATGGCATTTACGAATTCAACGTAATGCCTTTCGGGCTATGCAAAGCACCTGCGACTTTTGAGCGCATGATTGACACCGTGCTGCGTGGCCTGAAATGGAAAACATGCCTGTGCTACCTGGACGACATTGTCGTGTTTTCGTGGACGTTTCCTCAGCACTTGCAACGCTTGGAGGAAGTTCTAAAGTGCCTGGCCGACGCTGGTCTTCAGCTCAACACAAAAAAGTGTCGCTTCGCCAGCCGATCTATTAAGGTCTTGGGGCATGTTGTGAGTAAGGACGGCATCCGCCCTGACCCTGAGAAGATTTCGGCGGTCCTTCGCTTCCCTCGCCCCGAAAGACCCAAAGATTTGCGAAGGTTCCTTGGCCTTGCGTCATATTTCCGTCGATTTATCCGAAACTTTGCCTCCATCGCTGCGCCACTGCACAAACTACTTGCGTCTGGTGTACCGTTTCTCTGGTCGCAAGAGTGTGAAGCAGCCTTTGAAACTTTGAAGGGCGCACTCACATCGGAGCCCGTGCTTCGCCACTTTGATGAGACAGCACCGACGCTCTTGCACACAGACGCTAGCGGCCGCGGCGTTGGAGCCATTCTTCTGCAACGCGACAACTCTTCGCGAGAGAGGGTGATTGCATATGCGAGCCGTATACTCACCGACCCCGAGAAGAACTACACGATCACTGAGCAGGAGTGCCTAGCGGTGGTTTGGTCCGTACAAAAGTTTCGACCCTACTTGCACGGGCGTCATTTTACAATTGTTACTGACAACCACGCTTTATGCTGGCTCTCCTCGCTCATGAACCTGACTGGACGCCTGGGCCGCTGGATTCCCCGACTGCAAGAATATGACTTTGACATTGTTCATAAGCCTGGAAAAACGCACCAAGACGCTGACGCTCTCTCTCGTTGCCCGCTTCCTGCGCAAACTCCCGAAACCTCGACAAATGCGTCGCGCAGAAGCTCCTCTGCTGTCCCTTCTGCTCCGGTCCCCTCTCTAGCCTCAATAGACCACTTTTCTCCGGCCAACGATCAAACTTTCGCTTCTCGCCAACGGGCCGACCCTTATTGCCGGCGCTATATTGACTACATATCTCACGCCGTTCGCCCACCTAACGCCCGACTTCGCCGCCAACTCACTACTTCAGGCTACACAATTCCGTGCTGTATCGGCGCATTTACCATCCTGACGGCCAACGCTGGGTGCCCGTGCTGCCACGTTGTCTTCGTGCACCGGTCCTTGAAGCATTCCACAATGATATGACTGCTGGACATCTAGGTTTTCATAAAACCTACCATCGGATCCGAAGCCGTTTCTATTGGCCAGGTTTTTCTACTAGTGTGGCGAGGTACGTCAGTTCCTGTTCACCGTGTCAGCACCGCAAACTCCCAACATCCGCTCCTGCCGGCGAGTTACAGCCTATTCCCTGTCCCCTTGCACCATTCGAGGTTGTTGGCGTCGACCTCTACGGACCCCTTCCTGTCACTGCCGCTGGAAATCGATAGATAGTGACCGCCATCGACCACGTGACACGCTACGCAGAGACCACATCGGTGATTACTGGCTCAGCTTCGGAGGTTGCCGACTTCGTCCTCGAAGCTATAATTCTCCGCCACGGCGCTCCTCGAGTCCTGCTGAGCGACCGTGGGAAGGTCTTTCTCTCCCAACTTCTTAAGGAACTCCTGCGCGCCTCTGGCACCACCCACAAGACTACATCTAGCGATCACCCACAAACTAACGGCCTGACGGAGAGATTTCATCGCACGCTTGCCGATATGATTGCCGTGTATATCCAGCCTGACCACAAAAAGTGGGATAAGCTTCTCCCTTTTGTTACGCATGCCTTCAACACGGCCGTTCAGCGTACTACCGGCTACTCACCATTTTACTTAGTTTATGGACGGTCTCCTACCTCCATCTTCGAGGCTTCTTTCTTCAAATTTCCCATCCCTCTCTCTACATCGTCCAGCGAAGAATTCATATCACGACTCGCCCACTGTCGCCAGCGTGCTCGCATAAATACAGAAGCCAGACAACAAGACCCCAAGATCATTTGTGACACATCCCATCGAGCTGCATCATTCTGATCTGGTGACGAGGTACTCATGTTGACGCCGTTGCGCACTCCTGGTTTGTGCGACAAGTTCCAGCCAAAATTCATCGGGCCATACATTGTACTGGAGCAGACATCACCTGTAAATTACCGTGTGACTCCGGTTGTCGCCCCAACAGATCGCCGTTGTCGCGGCACCGAGGTCGTTCACATCTCCCGCATGAAACCTTTCATGCGGCGTTATCGGTCGCCGTGAGCTGCGGCCAGGATGGCCGCTTTCATGCGGGGGGGGGGGGGGGGAAATAATGTGGGAATTTACTATGCACTTCTTCCTCATCTGTACATTATCATCATCATCCTGCTGTGGGTGATCTTCATCTTCAGTGCCTCAGCATCATCATTATCGTGTGTGTGGGCCTTGGCTGGTTCGATGCTGAGTGTCCGGTCCTAATAAACGTCGTTGCTACCGAGACGTCATAATATTTAATCCTGCACGCGTTGGTGAGTGCCACTCGTAACCATGGCAGCGATGCATTACACCGATGGGAATGCGCTTCGAGGACGCGGACAAAGAAAACCACTGCCCAGTGTGTGTCTAGTCTTCTTTGTCCGCGTCCTTGAAGCGCGTTGAAGCCGGCGTAATGCAATATGATAGCCCAAATGATAGCCTTGACTAACTTCATTTCAAGTATGGAGCACTCTGGCATCACGGAGTACAGGATATTAACAAGACCTGGCTGCTGAGGATAGACCATATCATGCTACCCATAGGCTTGAAATTTTGTAAGAACGAGACCAATGGTATGCATAACAAAAGGCGAATGGATGAAGCACTACTTCCTTTGATGATTATTATAACTGTTATATTCCAAGGCTCATAGGTCAACAGGGCAGAGTACACAACACTGTACTGGGCACTGTTCAACACTCTTTCAGCTCGTCTCCGGAGCAGATAGGCACCAGCTCTCAGCGTCTTTAATGACGCGACCTTGCTAACGCGTTCTGAATGCAGCCTCATTTGAAAGTGGCTCCCTCGAAAGCCCTTTTAGACGAAAGCTTGTGTGGACAGTCATGACGTGGCCAGATTGGTCCCAAGGTGAAGGGAACCATGACTGACAATCACTTCTGCTTCCCGTAAACATCAAAGGGTCAGTTGAGGCATGTGCACAGTTACTCTAAAGACCGGCACCGGTTCCGATTCACCGAATGTGGAGTCTATGGCAACACGGATTGATAACACGAACGGTATGCATTATGCTGTCACTTCGGGTGGTCGGTGAGAGGGGGGGCCTGTGGATATCTGTCACAGAAACAGGTAAACAACTTTGAAAGATTCCACTCAGCGAGTAACCGCTGAGAGCGTAGGAGGAGAGAGAGAGCCATATTTAGAAAGAGTGATAAAACGCCTGTCGAGAGTGTAGAAAGACTGCTATCGAGAATAGGTGCAGACCAGGAGGTAGTGGCGTATATTAACTGTTAAACGGATTGACTAAGGAAATGTTGAGGCGGACCAGCAATGGTCCCCTCCCCTTTTCTTCGTTTACCGCAATGCATTAAAGACTGTGTAGGACCCAGGATTCTTCAGTCTAGGCTGTAATCACTGAGCCGATATATCAGCAAGACTCCGTACGATGCAAGTTTAGTTTGGGCCGTAAGCACTTGGTGGTCGAACAGTGAGATGCGCTTCGTCGTATGTTGTAACAGTGCTCTAGGCTCTAACTTGAGAAAGTAGAAGAGTAAGACGCTGCTAATATTTGTGTTGTCGTCAGTGTGCTTCGGCAAGCTGTAGATATGGCTCTGTAAAGATCTTCTACAATATATCTTCAAGCTTCATTACCTCCAGTAGCACAGATAAATGAGGAGCTGGTACGAATTCATGATTAAGAAAACGGGCCAGCACACGCAACGAGATACTAAAGAAATCAAAAAGACGAACGCCAGACTCACAACTAAAGTTTATTCCACACCACGCACATTTATACCCACACGTGGGTACCATCAGCAGAGATACACAAAACAAATCACATGTGTCCATTCAGATATGAGATTTTCTTTGTCAGCAAGGCAATTGATTGGGCGCTGACGCATAAAGTCCTGTTATTATGTATATGCAAGGCCTCGGTTATCTCACGAGTTGTCTGGTTATGGTTTGTGGCGATGATGTTAATCTTTTTGACCTGAGGAGAGCACCCGCACGCTTCGTAGTGCATAGCCATATGGGATAGTCTATCATTACCTTTGTTAGCTTCATGTCCCTTTATTCTTACATTGACGCATCTTGTCCTCTGTCCTATATATACCGAGTCACATGATAAAGGCAGGTTGCACACCACTCCCGTGGCACATTTAGTTGCAGGATCTCTGTGGTTCACTCTGCAGCCTACATTTTACACACCCTTTCTCTCTTCTACCTTGTTGATGATGCGTGCGCAAATCCTTCTCAACTTATTAGGCGCAGAAAAAGCCACTTTCACACCACAGTGGCCTGCCACGTTTTTCATTGCGTGCGACAACTTGGGCAGAGTGGAGGCCAAGGTTATTTTTCACGGTTTGAAGTCAGCGGGGATGTTTTATTTCTGTATGTTCTTTTCGTTGCCAGTGCGGATGGCTGTTTCTCCATGTTTCCACATTCCTTTCCGTGTTTCTTGTAGGTGCTAGTTCGTATGCGGGGTTCTGTTTGATGTCTCTATGTTGCAAGGTGTTTGGCACTGACCTCTCCTTCCTCCGCCAAGTGTGCAGTAAAAGGAGACGGGGATGTAGGAGGAGTGCCCAGTGCGTGAAAACTCTTGTGATCAGCTGTCAGGGATTCAGGGTCGGAGCAACCAGTGTTTATAAGCTCGCCCCTCGTCCCTATCAGGGAGGTGGGAAACGAGGTTGGAAGGCTGAAGGTTGGTGAGTACGGAGAAGATAGTGCTAGAGAGGACATCAAGCACGAGTCCGGGTGGTGGTTCTAGTCGCAGCAGCAGTGCTATGAACTGGTCGGCTCTGCCGAATGGAAGCGATGGTTCGACCTAAGTCCTGCCAACAGGAGTCAGTGTGTCAGTCCTGTTGGCAGTGTGTATACACCGTCTTGTATATAAAAGTCAAGTTGTGCTTGTATGAGAAAAAAAGCTGGTCTCCATCTTTTAAGTGGAGAGAACGCAACGACAGACAGGCAGCAGGGAGAAGACCCACTCTCGCAGCAGCAACGTCAACTGGGGGAGCTCGGCTCCACGAGGAAGTGAAGAAGTAGAAAGAAGGAGAAGGTGTGAATTGAGTATAAGTTCAACACACCCAAATAACCTTCCCTTCTTTCTTTAGCAAATGTACTCCACGCAAAAACCTTGATTTTATAACAGCACTTGTTCCTGGCCTAGTTGGTTCGTACTTTAGTTGTTCATACTTGCGAAGTTGTGTCATACTTTTAGCCGTCTCGTTTTTGATGTGTTTCTATTGTGCGTGTCCTTATTATCTGAACTGATTTTTTTCCTCAAAAAAAGCTCTTGATCACATCTGGCCACCTGACTTCCTGCCGCACCCTACCATGCTTGCCTTCTCTGGTGATCCAATGTGTTAGCCATAATGACCAGTGCTTACCTTGTCTTTGCATTAAATGTCTCACCCATGCCCATTTCTTCACCTTCATTTGTGCTGATATGTCCGTAATGCGGGTTTCTTCCCTGGCCCTCTGTGCTCTCTTCTTGTCTGTTAACGTGACACCTGAAATTTTCCGTCCCACTGCTCGCTGCGTCGTCCTCACACAACCTTCATTAGAAACACGTTAAAGACCCTATTGGAGAATGAGGCCTTGGAATGTACATCATTATCAGCAGAAGCAGCCTCTTTATTGCCAGACGAAGGCCTCTCGAATGATCTCCAATTCTTTTCCTGGGAAAGTTGATTCCACTTCAAGCCAGCGAATTTGTTAATTTCGTCGCCCCATCTAATCTTTTGTCTGCCTCTGCTGCATTTGCATATTTTGGTGTGAATTTTGTTTTCATTGCCCAAAAGCTTTCGGTTCCTTGCATTACATGCCCTGTGCAGGTCCACTTCTTTATTTTAACTGACAGAACGATTTCACATGATTACGGGGCGCTGAAACAGAGTACACAAGGGAGGGACACAACTACCATTGATTACAAAGTGAAGAAGGGTGTCTTGCCACATAAGCACATGTGCAACACAGGGCATTGATGCAAAAAGCAGGTTTATCTTTCTCGGTACATCTGCATATCCAACAAGTGCATCTCGGAATCAAATATCGAAACAGAGGTATCACTAATACATGTGGCCTGTTTGATTTTGATGAAGGGTGCTTCCAAGAATGCTCAGACAGTATTATAGTTACTCCTACGAAATAGGGCAACGCGCTTAAAATTTGGTTCTCATGCACAGGCTCTACAGTGCACTCCAAGATTCGCGCCATCCGTTTTGCTCAACATGTTTGAGTGCTCGCTCAGCCTATCATGCAGGCATCCGGCATCACCCAGAAGACGCAAAAGTGGCACTTCGCATATTAATAGCTCTTGTTTTTCGGCCTTGTCAATAACAAGTGTTACTCAGGCGATCTTGCCATATAGCCACAGAAGCCATCAGCTGCCAAAAGCCAATCACCTACAGGTGAATGGCCTCACCGAGCGTATAAATGTGAGTGTCACCGAAATGGTGGCCTCATATATTAACATCAAATATAAGGCGTGGGACGCCATATTTGCGTCCGTGCTCGCAACACTCCGGCGCAAGGGACGCCCAGGTGACGCCATAAAAGCTTGTCTACAAAAGAAGGCCAGCAAGGAAAGGTAAAGTGTTGGAATAGTTGGTTGGATATCTTTGGGGAGGAGAGCGCCGAAAAATGTGGTTGATCCCTCTGTCATAGGAATCTGTAAGACACTAAAGTGAAACCGGTCTTCGCGAATTGTGGAATGCATAAGTGACAGCCTGGCGAATCGAGGCGCGGCTTGGATACTGTGAACATGTGAACACGTTAAGTCTACACATCAGCGGCACATCGACAACCACAAGAATTCTCAACAGTTGTAGATGAGAAAAATTTCGAGTGACTGACATCACTCTGGAACCACTGACTTGCACGCGCCAGAGCCCTGCACAAGCCTACCACGAGCAAGTATTGTCTGCAAATGGTGACGCCTTGAAAGAAACCGAACGGGTTGTCAGCGCATCATTTTGTAAAAAAAAATGAACACCATCTTCCCAAAGGGAACCCTGATGGGATGCGAAGCAGCAGCGTTGTGCACGGGTGGCGTCACGGGTTGAACGGTGCTAACGCGGGTGCGTCGCATCCCATCAGGGTTCCCTTTGTGAAGATCGTGTTAATTTTCAACGCGTACGTTAGGCGCGCGTCAGGTTTATTGCGCGTGAACCGACGAGTCGGCGGTGTAGCGAGCGGCGGTCGCGGTAGCGGAGCGAGCGGCGGTAGCGGCAGGTATAGACGTTTCCAATAGAGCCCTCCTGGTCGCCGCAATGAAATGCCGCTAGCGACGTCTAGCGGCGGCGCCATCTTGGGCTGTTTGCTCGCCGGGCTCTCTGTGCGGACGCGTGCATTCGTTGCGTGTGTTTCAGCAACATATTGCTTTCGCTCTTTGTAAACATCGCGGAATCGTTAGGTGGGTTCATTTGTGAGTTTGTGGGATCTATCTGATTAGCAGGACAGTTGCTATCGGCATTGTTTTGCGTGTTATTGGGCTGGCAGAGGCGGGACCAGCGGGGCCGGTTGGTAGCAGTAAAACTGGGAAACCGGGAACCGTGTCGCTTCTTCCTTGTTTGAGTTACTGTTGTAAGATGACTCGACTCATACTAAAAATACTGTTGCTCTTGCTAAGAATGGTGCCACTTATTAAGGCGAGAGCCTTAGTGTCTCGATTAGAGTAACCTTAATGTTTCAGTCAGAGTGTCGTTAAAAGTGGGTGGTTCCAAAATAATGGAAAATTATCACAAGAAACGATGCCTTGAGCAATAAATCACTAATCATGCACGTAACAGGATATATCAAACGAACCATTAATTTAACGTGGACATGACTCAGGCATAATCAGCATGATAGCCAGGCTTTAAGTCATGTTCATGACTATAACTATGAAAGTGATCATGTCCAGAAATCAGTGATTGAAAATTGCTAACTGATGTTTGTAATTCACACAAGCTAGGTTAGAGCGGTTACGATAATGAGAGTGCACCATGATAACTGCCAAATCGCGATTAAAGAATGACCTGATGTTGCAGAACTTCTAATTAATGACACACAATACAAGGAAAAGCTTGAAACTGTAAGAAGGCTGTCGAGATGGGTGTCAAACGAAAGGTGCATCTAGAAGGATGTGGTATTGATCATAGTCACGTTCATGACATGACATGATGTTCTCATGTCATGCTATGACATGAGCATGACTCTGGAAACATAATACTATTGGAAGGGGATCGATACGGGTGTCAAACAAAAGGTGCATGTCGAAGAATGTAATATTGATCGTAGTCACGTTCGTGACATGATATGCTAATGTCATAAACATGATTCTGCAAAAATAAATGTAAGGGAGAGAGGTCAAGATTGGTGTAAAAGGGAAAGCAAAGCTCGAGCGATGTGATATAAGATATAATCATGGTTATGGATCATGGATATATAGTCATGGTTAAGAAGCATTCATACGGGTCCGTTTTCACAGCTTGATGCATTATCGACGTCCGTCGAGCTCTCTTTTTTTAAAGGGAAGCGTCCGCGTCACGCGATGTGCTGAAGCACGTTTGCCGTTCAACAACACACGCCCACCTGGTTTGCTCTGCGCAGGACCGACCCGCACGCTTCTTCGCTCTGCATGATTTTTCTATTCGCTAGGTGGATAGCCTTTTAAAGACACGAGAGTAAACGCCTTCGTCCCTAAACTATATGTATAAAAGAAAAGTACCAGCACACACCAGACAGACAAAATAGGGACTGCTGAGAGAGATTGCGTAGAGCCTCCCTCCAACATACGACAAAGGTTCCGGAAATATGCGTACAGCGACTCACATAAGGAGAAGACAGACTGTTTCTTGGCTGCTGCTACGGGTTGAAAGTCAATGAGGAAGTGCTCGTAGCACATGCCGAAGGCATACAGCAGCAAGTACAATAGCAACAAAAAAAAGGAATGTCCGTATTAAAACCCCTTGCTTTGATAGTACCGCGAAACGCGTTTAGCTCTCATGGTTGAAGCTAATCAAGTAGTGAGAGAGAATAAAAGAAGAAATCTGGGAACTTCGTGCCATATGCTAAGAACGACACTGACGAGGGTTCACGGGGTGTTGGCCACTTCAGCGTTAGACCCCGTGGGAACATGAGCGGGTGAGGCGTTTTGACACGAGTACGTCATGGAGTGTGCAGCCGCACTCCTCCGGCTCAACGGTGTGTTTGCTGCACAGCTGTTTATGTGCAGCACTTCTTTTCTTCTGGTTGTAAGTGCAACCATAAACGATGCAGTGATGCCGTGTCGATAGTCTGTTCTTAAAGGACATTTTAAGTCGCTCTAGTGAGCAAAAAGACAGCGCGCGCACTGTGCAAGCACGGCAAAACGTATGGGCGGCTCGGCGCAACAAACAGCCCAGCGAAGGGGGGCGTGGCGCGGAGAGCTCTCTCCCGCGCGGTAGCAGACGACAAAAACAGGTTTCGGCTCGCCTGGCTCGCCGGTGCGAGAGTGCCGATGGAAAGGTCTATTGTGGGCGAACGGATGAGGCGGCAGCTGCGGGCGCTGCGGCGAGCGCGCGGCAGGCGAGGGAGTGAGTGACGTCAGCGCCCACTGCGAGGGGAGCGTAACGCCAACACGCAGCTGCGGCGTGACCTTCTTGGTACCGCTCCAACACCTGCGGCGCGTTCGTACGGACGCACGGAGGGACAGCGTTACACAGGCCAGTCAAAGAGCTGCTTCGTATCTAAAACGCAGCCCACTGCAACGAAAGGTCAATCATTTGTTTGTCTACGGCCGCCTTTGCGATCCTGGAGCACTGGGCATCCCAACTCAACACACCTGGCCACGCAAGACCAATTTTGTAGCAGCCGCGTTCGTACTTTGCGCCTGGAACGCGCCGTCACGACGCCGCCACAGCTTTAACTTCCTTGGTGGCTGTGATGGAACTGCTCCAGGTTTGGGCCCAGGACCGCTTACCAAGGAACACACCGCTTTCGAGAACACAGGCACACACAAATTATTTTACAAGACTTCTACGTACAAGACATGCACCTGGTTGTTACGGTGTCTGTATCTACTCAGTTCTACGGCTGCTACTATATTACGTCCCGGGAAACGAAAGAATAATAGTCTCGCCGTAGTTTCCCGCGCGTTGTCATTGATTAGTTCCAGGCTCCCAAGCAGGTTTCGGTTGCGACGACGAAGTGGCCGGTATAGGATGCTGGCGATGTGGGACCAGCCACGGGACTGTTGGCCGCAGCAGCGGCCCTTACACCGCAGCGCCTGTTTCGACAGCCACGGCAGCCGGTAGGCCGCGGTAGTTAACTTGAATCTCCAGCTACTGGATTCGACGGCACCGGTGGCTGGAAATGACCGCCCCAGTAGCCTGGCTGTCGCCGCAGTAGCCGAGAGCACCGCCGCCTCGTCTGGCTCCTTGGACCCGACGCCCAGCACGGAACAGAGGCCCTTGAGGTCTTCTTCAGCAGTTGTTCAGCTCGCCTGGCTCCCTGAACCCGTTGCCCAGTAGGAACGCAGGTCTTTGGCGTCGCGATACGCCGTAGCGGTTGCTGGTAGATTCTCTGGACCGGACGTCCAGCGAGAATCGGCTGGCTTCAACGCAGCGCAGCACGAACCACTGCACGCACCACGCACCACACGCGCACACTTCTTCGTTCTCGCCCCCGCACGGCGAACACTGAAATGTTTGTATTTCGCACCTCTATCATTACAGTGGGCGAGGAGGTCGAGGGGCGAAAACTACCGAAGCGCTGACTGCCGGCGCGAATCAGCACGATATTTTGCTTCACTCTATCGGTCGTTCTTACATGACGGTACCACTGCGGCGTTGTTGTCATGTTGTTATGTGGGGTTTAACGCCCCAAAGGAGCTCTGATTATGAGAGACGCCGTAGTGGAGGGCTCCGGAAATTTTGACCAGCTGGGGTTCTTTAACGCGCACTGACATCGCACAGCACACGGGCCTCAACATTTCGCCTCCATCGAAATGCAGCCGCCGCGGCCGGGATTCGATCCCGCGACCTTCGGATCTGCAGCCGAGTACCATAGCCACTAGATCACCGTGGCTGGGCATACCACTGCGGCGAACCTAAGCGAACGAAGAGTGCAGTATAAGGGAGGCGATATTAAGTTAAGAGTAATTCTGCTTGTTAAACACCATAATTAACTGTACTAAACGCCTTTTCTTTAACCGGACGACAATTAAATGTAACTTCTAAAGGGCTATAGTGATCAGATAGAGCCAATCGGTTCCACATATAACCGATGTTGCGGTGGTGTATCGGTAGAGCACATGGCTATTTCGTCATATCTTGGTTAAAGGTGGTTTTGAGTCTGCCTGCCTGGAACTTTGTCAGCGTAAATGCAAGTTCACTTAAAAGGTCCACTTACGTTACAGGAAGTACTTCACTGATTTCTTGGTGGACCCCGGCATAAAACGCTTTCGTGTTAAAATTGTGGAAAGACGCTCAGTTGCAACTGGAAGTAAGCACCCTCCGCAAACCATCAAAGAAGGTTGACATCGTGATACCTCTAATCACCGACTAATATCTCGATGTTACTGGATACTTGCTACGCGCCGGAGAAACTCGATATCTCGCCTGCCTGCGAGGAACTAGGAGAGAGTCTACAGCCGCCCTTACAATACTTGTGCAGGAGAGTGCTGAAATTGAGGAAGAACGGGGGTGGACAGGAAAGACGCCCGCTTGCAACCTAGTTTATTCATTCTTTCTGCAAGCATGTCAAATCAACCGGCCGAGCACTTCACAGTCCCTTGAAAGCACTCAATGGGGCGAGTTCTCATTGCATTACACCTTGTGAAGGCGCTTCGAGGACGCGGGCCAAGAAGACCACTGTGTATATCTAGTCTTCTTTGTCCGCGTCCTCGAAGTGCATTCTCACCGGTCTACTGTAATCATCGACGACGCTACAATGCCAAACCGGCCACCGCTTTTCGTATGGATGCCGATACGACAAAGCACGACTGAGTGAAAGCTGCTACTTTGCATGCTTCAATGTACTGTGACGTTGTGGCACAGGAATATGAGGTCCTGCCCGATGGCTTACGTCACACCAGCTGCACCCATACACACAGTACGCTGCAAACCTTACTATGAGCGCTCGTTAGCCAGGTTTTCCATGTATTTTTACTGTAATTTTCAGAATCGGAAGAATGCTTTCCTTGGACGTGCGGCAGTGACACGTGCACTGGTTTTCATCTGGCCACGGAGCTCACCTTTATCACTGCCGTAATTTCTGTCTCGTACGTTCGACCCCATTCTCAAAAGAGTGTGCGAGGCCGTGATTACCTTACACCCACTTTTTAGAATGGCGTCGACCGTACGAGACAAAAGTTACGGCAAGCTGTCGCGCTTTAAAGGGCCGCTAATCCACCTAGAGGTCAAAATTTAGTTGTGGTGTTGCTTTTGTACCGATGTCCGCAACGAACGTGTAGCCGCAAGAATTTTTCGAAACGGCGTCGAAATAGCGAAGTAACACGCGTTTGATTATTAAAGCGCGGGGCTTGCTTGTTTCGCTCTCTCCTACGCCGCACCGGTCTCTTGCCGGTGCCACCTTCTCGCCGAGTGCTCCTGAATGTCATGTGACATATATCGCCGTTGACGCGCAGTTTTAAAGACTGCCCACTTCTGGTTGACACGCCTCCGCCGGGCTCCCGCCTTCGCGCAAGTGTTTGATTGGTGCTGTGCCAACGCGTGCTAGCTCTATCTGTCGTGTTCTGACAGTGATGTCGTGTCGCCATTCTTGCTCCCTTAAGAATGGCGGCACGCCGATGTCACATTAATTCCAAAAGTTGGCAAAACGTTGTCCCTTCAAAATCTCCGGCCGATATGCCTCACATCGTGTGTCGGGAAACTCTTCGAGCACGTCGTTGTTATGCATCTGCAGGAGAGAGTTTTTCCCTAACACCATGTTTGGCTATCGCAAAAATATGTCTACACAAGACAAACTTCTACAACTTAAGGAAGATGTAGTGTATGGCCCAAGTGCGGTGCTGACGAGGGTAATTTTGGCCTTTGACTTCAGGGGGCATTTTACAACGTCTCGCATGACCTCATATTAAAGAAGCTTGCCTCCTCTCGATATGGAAAACGCACGTATGATTATGTTCAAGCTTTCTTACCTGACTGCACAGCAACCATTGGCCCTGGTGAAATTCGGTCAGACATAATAAAGTTTTCTGGCAGAGCTCCTCCGCAGGGTTTTCTCTCGCCTACCCTGTTCGACGTGGCCATGGTAAAGCTACCCCGCTCCCGGAACAACTTCAGAAAGTGCAGCACGCGCTGTATGCTGATTACGTCATAATATGGGTAACAAAGGGTTGGACGGCGCCGTTCAACATCCACTGCAGGAAGCCGTCAATGTAGTCCAAGGGTACGCCATTGCCAGAGGACTCACCTGCGCAGCTGAGAAATCGGAACTTCTGCTCTTGTTCAAAAAACGGGCAAAGGCAGAACAACTGCCTGACGTGAACTGCCATTTGAATGGCAATAAAATTTCAAGGGCAGATAGACTTCGCGTACTAGGGCTCCACATCCAACACAACGGCAAGGCTACATGTACTGCCCAACTACTACGCCAACAAATTGCTCAAGTAACGCACATAAGGCGCATTGCAAACCGCCGATATGGGCTTCTCGAAAAAGACGCCCTCCAAATTGTGCAAGCTCTAGTGATTAGCATACTCACCTACCACCTCCCCTACCATAACCTCACTCAAACCGAGATGAAAAGGATCGATGCTGTCGTTAGCACGGCACTAAAGGCGGCTCTCTTACTGCCCCAATACGCGTCGACGCAGCTCCTACTGCGACTTGGGATCCACAATACCATCCGAGAACTGGTAGAAGGCCACCTGAACAGTCAAATTCAACGCCTCCAACGAACAAGACAAGGTACTGATATTCTCTCCCGGTTGGGATACAACATGCCGAACAAAGGGCTACAAGAACGCAAGAACCTTGGACTTGAGATTCGAAGCAAAATTCAGGTGGCCTCGATTCGACGAAATATGGATCCTGACCGTCATAAAGGCTGGAGACGTGCAAGGGTTCAGGCTTTAATGCGCGTTCTAAGCGATGGTACATCTGATACGCCGGTCCTCTGTACTGACGTGGCACGGTACCCACAAAGACAGGCCATGTGTCTTGTCGTAGTAGACAACACCGACACTCTAAGCGTTTCGGCCGCGCTAAGCAGAAACGACAGTGCCGTGTCGGAAGAGGCAGCTGTCGCTCGGGCTATTGTACATGCTTCTCTCCTTCCAGCACGGGGCGAACCTACGACAGTGGTCACTGACTCGCAAACTGTCTGCAGGAACATAGCTCAAGGAATGGTGACACCGTACACACAGCGTATTCTGACATCTTTACACCCCTCATTACTTCACAGGGTGCGCATCGTTTGGACACCTGGACACGCCTCTCTCCATGGCAATGAATGCGCTAATGCGGTAGCCCTTGCGCTCACAAACCGGGTGTCATCGGAAGAGCTGTCCAATCCAGACGACGCACCAACAAAACCATGAACTACGCCGACACTCTAGAACATTACAGAGAAAGCCGACGTTACTTCGCCCCACCACACCATTCCCTTGCCCGGGAGGAAGGTGTCGCGTGGCGGCAGCTACAGACTAATTCCTTCCCATGTCTTTTCAACCTACACCTCTTCCACCCCACACAATATCCCTCATACTGTCCCTACTGTGGAGCGCAGCCCACGGTATACCACTGCACGTGGGAATGCCCATGTCCACCGGGCTGGTCCCCTATCCCATCACCATCACATTCCTCCTGGGAGACTGCGTTTACCAGCTCAGTGCCACAGGAGGAGCATCGGCTGATCCAGCGAGCACGTGGAGTGGCGCGAGCCAATGGGGCCCTGAATTAAGGGCCCCATTCAGGGTCATGTCAGAGTTAAGCACGGAACTTATTAGACGCGGACTCGACAGGAGAGTAACACACAAACACGAGCGCTAACTATCAACAATGCTTTATTTGATTCCGGACGAACAATACATAGACTTTTAGGTGCTCAGGCATGCGCAGTGGTGGAGACCTCTAGCAATGACAGTTCTTTTCTAGATAATCATAATGACGGTGTGCTGACACACAATTATGGTGGCAGTTTCAATAGCCAGGCTTGTGATCCCGTCATGGTGCTTGCTAATACTGGTGGACTCACTCATGCAGAAGAGGAGAACGCCCACACGTGCCACTATGCGCAGACAACCAACCATCGCCACGCTTTTTCACTTTGTTCTTGTGCTCATTTAGCCTGACGTTCAGGCAACGCCCAGTCTGCCCAAGATAGTGTTCACCACACGACAGGGGAATCTGGTAAACAACACCTTCCTTGCATGGAATTTTTCCACTTCTGTGATTGGCATCACAGCCGCTCTTCTTACTTTTAGCTGGGCTGCTGATCTTGCACAACATTCCCAGCTTGTTCGGGGCTGTAAAGACCACGCTTATGTTTGCACAGCCACCCACCTTTTTGATATTGTGGGATATCTTGTGTAAATAGGGCATCGCTGCAACCTTTCTTCGGTCGTTCACACCGGCCGCTGCGTTCTGCTGGCAGCTTGAAGCTGATTATTTGAGCAAGCCTTCAGCGACTGACACGAGAAGGTGGTCAGGGTAGCCTGCTTGCCTTAGGCGGGCCTGTTGGCTGTCGAAGCTGGTCCGCATCTGATGGCAACATGATTTTTGTAGCGCATTGTAAAGGCACGAAAATCGCTACGAAAATCAGATGCGGACCAGCTTAAGGATGGCAACGTAAGATGGCAACGTAAGGCTAAATGAGCACAAGAACAAAGTGAAAAAGTGTGGTGATGGTTGGTTGTCTGTGCATTGTGTTCTCTTCTACATGAGTTCTGTGTTGTCTGTGTTCTCTTCTACATGAGTTCACCATTATTACAAGCACCATGACGAGATCACACGCCTGATTATTGAAACTGCCACCATACTTAAACTAGGTGAAGATTGTGTTAGGAGAACATGTCTTTGGGCGAGTTGGTTCATTCTTCAAGAAAGAAAATACGGAGCGCTAAAATCTTATGGCTATTTCCCTCGCCTTCTGTGACATTGCTGCTTGTGTATTGCCGGGCACGTGGGCAAGATGCGGTGATTATGGCGGTAATGTGGAGGTTTGTTGTCAGAAGGTTCTATCTTGACACAGATTATGTTTGGCGGCTGTGTGCATGAATTCGATGTTGTTTCAATAAATGTCAGTTGACAGTTGAGCACCAGTCCTGTGTGTTGCCTCCTTCTGTGTCGTGTTTTTAGCGCTCCGTTTTTTCCTTCTTGAAGATTGTGTCAGCACAGCGTCATTATCATTATCTAGAAACGAACTGTCGTTCCTAGAGGCCTCCACCACTGCGCATGCCTGATCCCCTAAAATTCTATATATTGTTCGTCCGGAATCAAATAAAGCATTGTTGATAGTTAGTGCTCGTGTGTGTGTGTTAGTCTCCTGTCCAGTCCGCGTCTAATAAGTTCCGCGCTTAACTCCAAATAATCTGCAATCCTTACGGCCGATCTCACTAACCCCAACTATTTGCAAGCTCGCAGAAAAGATGCCAGCTACACGTGTCTCCTGGTGGCTTGAACGGAACAAGAAATACCATCCTGCACAAATTGGATTTCGTTCTTACTTGGGAACTGAAGACGGACTTTCCATATTGTCTGATGATGTGTCGCAGGTTTCACAACACTGTCACGCCGTGCGTACAGTAATAGCCACAGATATAACGAAAGCTTACGATAGTATCGACCATGAAATTATTATCACCAACCTCATCGAATTGGGGCTTCCACGAAGGGTCGTGAACTTTGTCTATTCATTTCTCCGTAATCGCACTTTTGCGATAAGAGTAGATGGAAGGCAAGAAGGGTGCTTCACGTCGAACAGAGGAGTCCCACAGGGTTCGGTCTTGGCTCCTGTTCTATTCAATATTGCTCTCGTGCCCCTTGCTTGGCAACTACACGAAATTCCGGATGTTAAGTTTTTAATATACGCGGACGATATTAATTTGTGGTCCGTACATAAAGACATTTCAAGACAATCTCGACAGCTTCAAGAAGCCCTTGATGTCGTGCACAACTACTCTCGGGAAGCTGGGCTTGACATCTCCGCACAAAAATCTAGCTACGTTGTGGTAGCCAATAAAGCAGGACGCAGAAAGCTCACTCAGAGCCCATTTACACTAAGAGTTGGTGTGTCAACGATCCTAGAAGCTTCAGAGATCCGCGTCCTGGGCCTTGATATTCACCGATCCGGCAGTGCTGCACACTGGCTCCGCGAAATTAGACAGAGTTCCACACAAATGCTCCATCTCATCCGACGCTTTGCTTCAAAATCAGCTGAAGCTCGTACTGACGTAGCTCGACGAATCGTACGTGCAGACTTGCAGCCACGAATTTTGTACCAAGCGCAATTTCAACGTCTAACTTTGGCTCAGTTGGCACAATTGGAGAAAATAAATCGTGATGCTATGCGCACCATTACTTCGCTACCTCGAATCACACCAGTGCCAATTCTGCAGGAACATGCTCAGCTGAACACAATTGCAGAACTGATGTCGCAGCGTGAACAAGCACGTGAAATAAAAAAGCAGCTGGTTCCTGTTGTCGCCGCTTTGCATGCACATTTTCAGCGTGGCTCTCGAATAGAAAACGCGACTGAACCAATGCCTCCCTGGGAATTTACCCACATCACGACTAATAAAACAACGAGGTTACGGCGAAGCGACGCCAAAAATACTGGTTCGAACAAGGCAGTAGATTCTAGATGCGCTGATACTTGCACAGTATATACAGATGCTGCTATTCTACCTGACGGCGGTACGACGTCCTTCCTCAGTTCTACGCATTCCTTCATCAGTGGTCACCAACAATATACATCTAAAGAAGACAGTGCTCTGGTAATGGAACTTCAAGTCATTCTTAACACCCTGAAAGACGCCATCTCTAAGCTACCTACACTTGAGCGACTAGACATATTCACCGACTCTCTAGCAGCCATACAAGAACTTAAAAAAGTGCACAAGGCAATGGAAATCTGCGAAGCCATACACGCCCTAAATCGCACAACAACTACGTGCGTCAAGTACACTGGGTACAAGGACATGCTGCGAACCCTCACAACATTGCTTCCGACCAGGCGGCACACTTTCCTCCCAATCCACATTCCCCATCCATTCCCCTCCCACCCCAACCCCTCACCTCCCTTTGCGCCCGTAAGAACTTTCTCCGGCAGGATACACGTGCTCTTATCCCACCGTGTGTCTGCTCCCTCCCCCAGCACCTTACTAGGGCGGAAGAAGTTGTGCTTAGGAGACTTCGGGCCGGGGTGGCCCTTACACCGGCTGTAATCTCTACGTGGAACTGGTGCACCATACGACTTGGTGTTACGTGCCATTATTGTTCTGTTCCCGTGACGGACGCAGATGCACACCATCTCATATGGACATGTAAAGGACTCCATCGGGAGCGCTCTCGTCTCCTTAAGCAAGACGGTCTCCGATACAGTGCCTCGACCAGTTATGATCGTTGGATACACGACAAAAGATACCACAAAACACTACTTCAGTTCATACACAACACAGGACTTGCAGCACACATTTAACAAAGTACACCATATACTATGCCTTAAGGGCAAGCCCATTTCGTAATTAAAAAGAAACTCTGACATACTGCATCAACAAGGCCAGAAATCTACCTTAGCCCATTCAGGGATCTTTCTCCCTACGAGGAATATGCCTCATTCCGTTCCAAATAAATGTTTACCCTCTCTCTGTCTCTCTCTCTCTCTCTCTGACAGTTGCTGTAGTTTCTAGTCCGCTGTAAGTGACTTGTGCTCGTGCTAAGTGTGCCGCTATAGACTCTGCATTGCGTCCTCGTCTTGAAGGACTCGGCCAGTGGCGTAAACATACACTGTGAGACGCCGTGCCGAAGCACCTGCGTGGTCGTCGTTTAGCCAACGCAGTGTCGGCTTGCGCGCAGCTGAACGAACAGCTGTTTACGGCTGTGTTGGAACGCGAGCCATTTGGCACTTGCCCGGCGTAGCGCAGTTACGAATTCACGAGCGTGCACAAGCGAACACCACATGAACGACACAAGACGGGGAAAAACAAACAGGCAGGGAGCGCGTGCATTTGCTAGCAGACTAACCGGAAGTCGAAGTTCTCCTTCGACCAATCAGCGGACCTCGGACTCTGGTGACGTCACCAAAAACCGCAATGTCGTCGCGGCTACCTTTGGTAGGCCAGAAATGGCTGGCGAGGTGCACGGGATTGTTTTTGTTGTTTGTGGCGGGGCCGCAGCGTGTAGCGCTGCTGCATTTGACATCGTTCACTGTGGCGCCATTTTCAACTTGATGCGCGTGTTAACTTGAAAAGTTCAAAAAAATGTCGGGGGCGGTTTGGGGCCCTTTAAGCATGTAAGCTATATGTTACTTTGGCCTGTTTGCATGTCGGAGCTTGTCTGCCTGTCGGTGCCTGCTTGCATGTCGGCGGCTGTTTGCCGGTTGGAGTCTGGAAGGGCATGGCAGCTATTAGCCTGTCTGAGGCTGTAGGAAGGCTAGGGGAAGCGGGACTGCTTAACCCTCACTTTCCTCTAGCCCTAAGTGTTCCCTGCAGATGTGCATTTCGAACGCCTGTCTATAGAGGCGTCGAGTTCCTTCTGTTATTCCAAGGGACACAATATTCTACTGCACAGAGAGCAAGAGTGTCACTCACTGATTCGCAGATTTTCTAATGACGAATGAACATAAATACACATAGCTTAATTTTGATTATGATCATGTTTTAGTTTAGTACATAAAAGACTAAAGCTCGCACTCAAAGCAGATGCGCAATTATACATTCAATTTATTTACTTTTAGGAAATGTAAATGGACGTAGTTGCGACAGCATGGCGTGCTAATGAATCACTCGAACACAGTGATAGTGTCTTGAGTAATGTGGCTGTCTGCCGCCATATGCATGCACCTACTGAAGTTAATTGGAAGACACACTTCAGGAGATTCGATGGATCTATATTTCAATATTCCTTGCTTTTCGTTGGCTGAGCCAACAAATCTGGCAAAGTGAGCTTTTATGCAGAAATGAAGACAGTGTGCCTAAAGCCCCAATTTAATGGCTGCATTTTCTCCTGGGCATGCACGTTTGGAATGAAACATGTAGAAATGTCCCAACACTGACCACAATTGATTTAGTTTGCTTGTACAGCTCTAACAAAGCAGTTACTATATATTTTACACTGTCAGGTAATGCCTGTTCGTGTACCTCCCCTGAAATTCCGCTAAAGTAAGCAAGCTTCGTGCTTTTATATCAATATGTTATTCTAAAAGGAACCCGCTAGTGAAAGGAGCTTGTGGTCTAGAAGTCCGCGCGCATGCTTGACCATGCTCCCTGATAGTTCCTGCAGAAAAAGTGCTTCATTGATAAATGGCTCCATGTAATGCGTAGAACACGGTCACGCCGAATGCTAACTGCTGTGTAAATTCACCTCCTGCAGACATTTTGTTTCAAAAGAGAAACACTCACTTAGGTGCTGCAAATCCCGCGTGCAGTTTCTCGGTTCATTTGAAAAGGCTGAAATATGGCATCTGGCAGTAATGTGCGCCTGTATAATTGCGAAATGTCTGTGCATATTCTGAAGTGGAGGCCTTCCAATACATCAATTAACGGTAGCCTCTAAAGAGCCACAAATCTGTATGACTATTTGATACTTTGACAGAATATTGCAAGGTTGCAACATTAGGAACATTTTAAAGATGCATCGAGAGTGTGGCATGAGTAATAAGTTCGCTCATGAACTTGTGCAATAATCAGCTGCAGTTTCTTGACTTGTCACTGCACCTCAAGCCAGGCATTTGCTGGATGTACGATGCTAGATAAATCAAGCCTGTTTTAAATAGTACCTCAGGTCACTCGAAAATTGTAAAGAATGGTGTCGCAGTATTTAGCCTTAGGGCAACATACTGCGACTCTATTCCTTACCATTCCGTTCAAATCTTGTGTTCCCACAATGCATCTAGGATTCACTAGCTAAGTTAATAGATTGACATTGTCTGCATTCCCAGAAAAGATTATCTGCAGAGCAGTAGAAAAGATCATTAGGGTGTAAAAATGGTTGACCAAAAAATGCCACCAGAAAGAACGACCCCAAAACAAAAACACGCCGCAGTTTTGCCCTATGTTCATGCTTGTGTCATAGTTTGAAGCGTGTTGCCAACTGATTTGGTATTAATGCTGTATTTAGCCCATTGAAATGCCGCAAAGAATTTCTGATCCTGTTGACGCACAAGTGAACAAAATTCCCTATTGCAAATTCCATTGCCACTGGGCTCCAGTGTCCAGCGCCATGCCTGATTATGGACCCAGTGTAACGCTGCATACTGGCACGCTGGCGTGCCACGGATACTGGGAGGTGCAGGTTATTGGCACGCAAAACTGCTTTAGAGCAAGAAAACGTGGTGCTTCCCTGCCATGCATGCTAAATATTGTATAAATATCATATAGCGAGAGGACACATTATAACAAAAAAGAAAGAGAATGCACCATGAAAAAAAAACAAATGATAGTACGCGTTTAGTGTTGAGCCAGTGAGCCAGTTATTGAAGACAGCAAAGCTGAATGGACCAGCCCTTCAAGCGGAGCAAGCGCGAGCACCAACAACTGTCCTCGTCTTCGTCTTTTTTATGCTACACAAAGAACTTCCGTGAGCAGGATTCGAACGTGGCACCATAGCACTGCCAACCCCACTCGCTACAACTGTGCCACGCCAGCACGTAGTGACATAAGTAAACATGCTGGTCAGCAGTGTGACCTGCCATCAGACTTCATCGTTTGCAGCGGTACAGACGAGACGGATATGCTTTTTATGCGCAGTTGAGCCTCACACCTGTATCACACAAAGGAAACAAGCCGCCGATGGCTAATGACATTCCAGTAATGGCGACAGCTGCTCGTATATTATATACTTCATATTTAATACTGAAAAAATATAAATCGACCCACGGGCAGGGACTAGAGGCTATATCGGCCGAGCTCGATAGAATTTTTTCACTCTTACGAATAGTCAACACATATGTAGATGCGTCTTCTGTAGATTCTGTAGATTATAACGCCCCTCGATAACTGAACCTGCACTGCAAGAGCACTTCGCAGTTTTCTCGCTCAAACGACGATATTTTGGTACAGCGCAGTGCCAGTGTCTGACATATACACGTTCATCGAAGCTCAAAAATGTTAATCGCTTCGCAAAAAGCCAGCCCATTGCAGTGGGTAACATATTGCTACGAAGCGACCATAGTATCTGGGTATGGCTCATATCATCGATGGAGAAGAAGACGAAGACGGGACTGGCTGATGCGCGGACTGTCCACAATTTTTGGTTGCTGCCTGGTTAAAGCCTCCCTGTAAATACATTGTAAATAGCCGTCCTCTGTGTCTTTCTCGTAACATCTTTGTGGTGGAGGTGCTGGTTGTTCCCTGTCCCCAAAACGGAGCTCCGCAACGGCCGCCTTAACACGGGTCTGACCATGTCACACGGTGAAGGCACATCATCTTCACCACCTGGCCCTTCCGCGGTCTCCGCGTCGTCCACCTACGTAGTGCTACCTTCTGCCCGTGACCCTGGCGTCTTTTCCGGCCAGGATGGGGTTGATGTCGACAAGTGGCTCAACCTTTGTGAATGCATCAGCGCCAACTACAGGTGGGATCCCATTATGCTTGCCAACGTGTTTTTCTACCTCGATGGCCCACCACGGGTGTGGTTCGAGACGCACGAAGCTGACATAACCAGCTGGGGGTCGTTTAAAGAACAGATTCGCGACCTCTTCGGTGATAGCATGGCCGGCACACCGCGGCACGTAATCAACTTGCAACTCGCGAACAGACATCCACCGAATCCTACGTCGCGTACATTCAGGGCGTCCTAGCACTTTGCGGCTTGGTTGACGAAAACATGCCCGAATTCGACAAGGTTTCCCATGTGCTGAAAGGCATCGAAGACGACGCCTTTAACTTGCTCGTCTACACATATGTTGACACGATCGAAGCCATCATCAAAGAATGCCGGCGGTTTGAACAAGCCAAGAGCCGCCGTATAACGCAGAGGTTCGCCTGGCTTCCCAACACGGCCGCAACTTCATCGTGTGATGCGATTCGCCAGCCGCCTACGTATGACAAAGTCACGAGCATTGTTCGTCGCGAGCTCGAAGCAGCCTGTCCTGCACCTGTTCCGCTACCTGTTTTTGCAACGCACTCAAGCGACCCCTCGCAGCCCTCTGTGTCTCTCATTCAAGCTATCGTCAGGCAGGAGTTTGCTAACCTTGGTCTTCCACTAGCGTGTCCAGTGTCTCGTCCAGATACTCGCCCTTATTTTACGGGGCCCGCTCGTCGATCCTTTACCTCCACTTCGCCCCGCCGTAACCTCGCGGAATGGAGAACGCCCGACGATCAGCCCATATGCTTTTCCTGCCATCAAGCCGGACACATTTCTCGTTACTGCCGTCGCCGTTGGACCTACCCTCGACGACAGACCTTCCCTACCTACATGCGCTCTCCTCCAGCCAGACAGTCAGCGCCTACTTCACCTGCTTACTCTTCGTCGACCTCCCACGAGCCTTTTACCGCCGATGCCAACGATGTTCACCGCTTCTCCCGTTCCCCGTCGCCGCAACGCCGCCAATCCCGCTCTCCGCCGCCTCGACGCTTTTCCTCTCCGACCTTCGCTGGACGCTCGCAGCAGGAAAACTAGATAGTGCAGCTTATAGAGGTGAAGCTGCATTACCACCGTCGCTCGAAAACCCTCTACTGACGCTCCCGACGCACCACAGCCTTCTGAAAGTAAACATCGACAATGTTCCTGTAACAGCCCTTAAGGATACTGGTGCGCACATATCTATTATGAGTGCCTCTTTACGCCGCCGTCTGAAGAAGATTACAACGCCGTCTACGACACCAACAATACGTGTTGCCGATGGAGGTGATGTTCACGTCATAGGAATGTGCTCTGCCCGTGTAAGCATTGCCGATCGTGACACTGTCGTACTTTTCGCTGTTCTTGCTCGCTGCCCACATGACCTTATACTTGGTCTGGACTTCCTTTCCGAGCACTCAGCTTTAATTGACTGCTCTTCGGGAGTACTTCACCTCGATCTTCATCTGCTCTCAGATATTCCTGAAACGTCTATCAGCCGCCTAAGCTCCACCACTTTTGTTCGTTTACCGCCTCGGGCCGCCACGTACGTGTGCTTGTCATCGAACCCACCCGTTCCTGAAGGCGATTACATCGTGACCCCTATAACTGACGTCCGCCTGACCCGCCATGTTACTGTGCCACATACCGTCGCCACAATAGCAGACAACTGTGTGTTCCTCCCGCTCCTAAATTTTGGCCTCACCCCCCAAGTGTTGCCTCAACGGATGTCGCTTGCCCAGCTTGCAGCTGCGACGGACCACGACATCACTGTGGTTGCCGCAACCCTTCCTGACCAAGCTGCAGTTACACGGTCACCTGATTACGACGACAGCATTTTTCGAAAAATGATTGGGTCAGACCTCCTTCCCCACCAGGCCGACGCTCTCTGTCAGCTTTTGACATCGTACAGCGACATCTTCGACGTTCACGATCGACCCTTCAGCCAGACGAAGATTGTCACCCACCGCATACATACTGGTGACTCTGCCCATTCACCGCCGCCCTTACCGTGTATCCGCAACGGAACGTGACGTGATCCAAAAAGAAGTCGCCAAAATGCTTGCGAAGGACATAATCGAACCATCATCTAGGTTTTGGGCCTCACCCGTCATATTAGTTAGGAAAAAAGACGGTTCCTGGCGTTTCTGCGTTGATTATCGACATCTAAACAAAATCACCAAGAAGGACGTGTGCCCTCTTCCTCGTATTGATGACGCCCTCGACCGCCTCCATGGTGCCGCTTTTTTTTTCATCGCTGGAACTTCGATCTGGTTACTGGCAAATTGCCGTAGATGGCATGGATCGCGAAAAGACCGCCTTTGTTACTCCCGACGGTCTCTACCAATTCAAGGTCATGCCCTTCGGCCTTTGTAACGCGCCAGCAACATTCGAGAGAATGATGGACACGCTCCTTCAAGGATTTAAGTGGCACACGTGTTTGTGCTACCTGGACGATGTAATAATCTTCTCGCCGTCTTTCGCAACACACCTGGAGCGCCTCTCGAGGATCTTGGAAATTTTTCGGCGAGCTGGCCTCGAGTTGAACTCCTCAAAATGTCTCTTTGCTCTTCGTGAAATTACCGTGCGGGGCCACCTTGTTGACGCTTCCGGAGTTCGACCAGACCCAGCGAAATTACACGCTGTCACGAGCTCCACGCAATGTCCATGATGTTCGAAGCTTCGTGGGCCTGTGCTCCTACTTCTGTCGTTTCATGAAAAACTTTGCCGCACTTGCTCGTCCCCTCACTGACCTTCTGAAGCACGACGTCCCGTTTTGTTGGGGTCCTCTACAAGCCGACGCCTTCTCTCAGCTAATTGCAGCACTAACCACTCCACCTATCCTTGCACACTTTGACCCAGATGCACCCACAGAATTGCGCACGGATGCTAGTGGGTACGGCATCGGTGCAGTTTTGGCACAGAAGCAACAAGGCGTTGAACGTGTCATTGCTTACGCCAGTTGTCTTCTATCGAAACCGGAGCGCAACTACTCGATTAGCGAAAAGGACTGTCTTGCCCTTGTCTGAGCGGTTTCTAAATTCCGTCCTTACTTATATGGCCGCCATTTCCGTGTTGTTACCGACCACCACGCTCTTTGCTGGTTATCTTCACTGAAGGACCCTACTGGACGACTTGGCCGGTGGGCTTTGCGCCTACAGGAGTACTCCTACTCAGTTGCGTACAAGTGTGGTCGCCTCCATCTCGACGCCGACTGCCTGTCGCACTACCATGTTGACCCACCGGACGAGTCAGACATCGAGCCTAGCCCCTGCGTCATGTCTGTGTCCCAGTTTCTTCGTATTGGTGACGAATAGCGGCGAGACGCTTCCTTTCGGTCGCTCATTGGCCGTCTCGAATCTGCACCAAACGACGCATTGTTCCGCATGTTCGTCCTCATAGATGGAGTACTCTACCGTCGTAACGTCCAACCAGATGGCCCTGAACTTCTCGTCGTGCCTAAACATCTGCGCGCATCGGTCCTTCGTGAGCTGCACGACGAGCCCACTGCTGGCCACCTTGGCGTATCTCGCACGTACGACCGTGTTCGCCGCCGCTTCTTCTAGCGTGGTCTCGCCCGGTCTGTTCGACGCTACGTGGCCTCCTGCGAAAAATGCCAACGTCGGAAGCGACCTGCCGCACCCCCTGCCGGACTACAACCACTGCCTGTCCCGACCGAACCGTTCTTTCGTGTTGGTGTCGACCTTCTCGGCCCTTTTTCCCGAGTCAAACTCCGGCAACAAATGGGTCGCCGTTGCTATAGATCATACAACCCGGTATGCTATCAGTAGGGCTCTTCCGACCAGCGCTGCTACGGACGTCGCCGACTTCTTGTTGCGCGACGTTATACTACACCACGGTGCCCCTCGCCAACTGCTCACAGATCGTGGCCGCGCATTTTTGTCGCGAGTAATCGATGATCTCTTGCGATCCTCCTCCACGCAACACAAGTTGACCACCTCCTACCATCCCCAGACAAATGGTCTCACCACGCGCCTCAATCGTACCCTCACGTACATGCTTTCCATTTACGTTTCGTCTGACCACCGCGACTGGGACCTGGCCCTACCGTACGTCACTTTCGCCTATAATTCCTCACGCCATGACACAGCCGGTCATTCTCCATTTTATATGCTTTTCGGCCGCGAACCGACCTTACCACTGGACACCCTACGTCCGGATGGTACCGCGCCGCCTAGCGAATATGCTCGTGATGCCATCGCTCGTGCGGACCACGTGCGTCAAGTCGCCCGCTCGCGGCTGTGCGCCTCGCAAGCAAGCCAGAAGCGCCTTTACGACAGCCGCCATCGCGACGTTGCCTTCTCACCCGGTTCCTTAGTACTACTATGGTGTCCTTATCGACGTGTTGGCTTGTCTGAAAAGCTGCTATCAAGATACACGGGTCCTTACCGCATCGTCAGCCAAGTAACGGACGTTACCTATGAGATTGTTCCCGTCTCCCCGACTCTGTCTACTGCAGCTCCTCCCACCGACATAGCTCGCGACTGAAGCCTTACTACCTCCCGTCTGAGGACCGAGTTTAAAGTGCGCCGAGACGGCGCTTCGACCACCGGGGGTAATGCTACGAAGCGACCATAGTATCTGGGTATGGCTCATACCATCGATGGAGAAGAAGACGAAGACGGGACTGGTTGATGCGCGGACTGTCCACCATTTTTGGTTGCTGCCTGGTTAAAGCCTCCCTGTAAATACATTGTAAATAGCCGTCCTCTGTGTCTTTCTCGAAACAATATCATTTTCTTTCTTCAGTAAACCATAATGATCGACAAATTTGTGTCATTGCGTCTGAGTCAGTGAAGAGTGCGGCATCAACTTTTCGTGACATATATGTGCTTTCTTAAAGCGCGTTGCTTCGATGCTCACCTCTTGATCATGAAGCACCGCGCCGTAATAAAAATCATCTGTTCAGGTTAACCAATGCCAAGGCTGTACTGAGCTTCTGTCATACTCTCAACTTCATTGAGCATTAACTTTGATTCGTCGGAGTTGTGTATCCTTAAAGGCACTGCCTCCTCGTTAGCTCATTTGGCGGAGTAAGCGTCCTGGACAGGCGATCGTCCCGGGTTCGAACCCCGGACAAGACAACGTTACTAGAATATACTCAGTTTCAATGATCCGCCGGAGAGGCGGTCCGCGTGGCGGTCGCGAGAACTAGTGGCGCTGTAGTCATGTCTTGCGCCTGACGTTGGCTCCCGCCACCGGCGCCTGTTGTGACGGCACAGTCGACGTGCATGTGGGTTGTAGCAACTGGTACGCTTTGTTCACTCGTAATTTTTGGAACTGTCTTTGCCCATGCGAAGTGCCTTGGACGAAGACATACGTCGTGTACGACGCCTAGCGAGGAGCCACAGGATCATTTACTCGGGGTATGCCGACTTGCTTTGGGCCGGGGTGCGAGACCGAAGTGCATCGTTGCCGACACCGCAATGATGACCCTTGTTCCCGCCACTTTGGACCACCAAAAGACCCTATGGACTTCAGAAGGCAGGAGGAAACATAACACCGCCAAGTTGAAAGCTCACTCCGAAATGCAAACTCTGCGACCTTCATTTTGAAGACAGCAACATTATGAACGCTACCTTCACGTTTTTGCTGGACAATAAGTTTCGATCTTTCGGGGAAAATGGGAGCAAGCGCTTGGTACGCTTGTTCGCAGCACTTCCACGCCATAAGCCAAAATGTTCATGGTAAAGGCGCAAATCCCCGAAAAAACGCATGGCGTCCCGCGAAAGCCCAGTGCCCAGCTCATCGGCGGAGGAGCCGTCTGAAGTAGAACAGCAAGACGAAGGACAAGCAGTTACCAACACTGCCGGAACATAGAATTGCCCTCGATTCACATTCACATTGGATTACTTGTGAACTGTCACGCTGCCTTGAAAGCAATCGCTTTTTGAGGGTTTTTACGAGGTAACAAAGAGTAGGTGCGGAATATTCTACACTCGCCGGCGCATGAACGGGGACTTGCTTGTGCAAAAAAAGAGTTCTAGTTGATGAGCAGTTCAACTGCACAGTGAACAGCTACAGAACGTAACGCACACAGCCGTCGTACAGTTTAAGCTGTGCTTCGGGCATGGAGCATTACTCTGCGAAGTTGACGAACTGAAGGTTCATGAACGATAGCGACAGAGTTCGCGCAAAAAACTGCTTGGTTCTCACGTCACGCCCAATCTGTCCAAATTGTTTAAGGTACCATAGAATGGATCTACTGCAGACACCAGCGAAGGCAACCATTAAGAATTTTAAGATGAATAATCTCAGAAGAGCGTTGCTTAGGGCCACAGCAGCTCGCGAGAAGCAGGAGAAACAAATCATGGAACTGAAAGGAATGATAGAAACGATCGCAGAGGAGTGCCTGAACAAGCAGCTGGACTGCCTCCAAAATTTCGAAAAGGTGGTGCTTACAAATGCATTTCGCAAAATCAAAGCAAGAGCACCGTGTGCAATGCGTACAATGCAGAATAGTTGCTTAACTGCATGCTTGTACGAATCACCAGCCCACGGGCCTAAAGGCTGCTGACAGACCTGAATATCCTACCAATGCCAATCACGAACGAGCTGGCACAAATACTGGAGGGCATTTAATGTAACTATGGATTTGAAGCCGTCTGTCTGGACGTCAAATGAGCAAGCAGCTTGGGGACGCTTGTTGTTGATGAAATGAAGCTCAGGCATTCTTACGAGCTCAAGAAATCTACCTATAAAATAGACGGCTTTGTTGATTACAGTGGGATCGTGAGGGAGGGCACAGCTGCCACTTAGCCGACCATGCGTTGGTGGTTATGTTCGTGCCCATGTTTGTAGGATGGGTACAGCCTATAGCAAGTTTTGTCACAAAGGTCGCTGCACCTTGCCGTGTGTTGGCCAAGCTTGTGCTCGAAGCCGTTTTGCAGCTGCACAAGTATAATGCGGCCGTTATTGCCGTGGAGAACAAGTCGACGTGGCAGCAGTTTGGCTTTAGTGGTGGTATTTCAGACACCAGGCATAAAAATTCAACACCCGTGCCATCCAATGAGCAATGCATGCGGGTCGATGCATATACAGACGACCTTATGCATCTCCATTTAAGCAGTGCACAAATGGGATGCAGGAACGTCGACAGGACGGACGATAAATGTTTTAACTTTGGCAATAGCACTACAAAAAGCCACAGTGCGAAATGCGCGGTGGACTGCCGCTGTGATCCGTCGTAGCAGACGACGGCCCGAGAGTAGCGGAAGACGTGACCGCAGCGCCGCAAGTTTACGCGACCGCCGTTCGGACCACCCTTCTCCGTTGGCGGAGATACGGAGCTGCGAAAGTGAGTTTATTCTAGCAACGTTGGGACAAGATGCTTTGATTTCTCGCAAGTCCGTATGAATTTCCTTGTACCTTTTTGCTGCAAACAAGTGGATGCCAATTTTCCCTTTTATGCTCCAATGTCATTTGTAATTTTTATTCTAGCTTTCTACTTCAAAGCAGTAAAATGCGGGTGCGAATACATTTTAGTGATGTGTTGCTATCAGAGGGAAGGCCACACAAAATTATCCAGCTGTGTTCCTCTTCCTCTTTCACAAATAATTCAAACAATTAAATTTTATGAGTCAAAGTTTAAATAATAGAAGTTGCCTGTACCGAATCATTCACATCATTGTTTTCGGGCCTCAGGAAGTTCTGGCACGAGGTTCCTGCAAACACCTTTTCGTTCTCTTCCTCTGGCCTTGTGCTGGCAACCATAAAATCTGGAAGACACCTGCACACACACACACACATGCACGCACAAAAATGATCATACATTTAAAAGGAACAATAGGCAACCTCGTTTGTACGCACATGGTTAAAACCAATGCTTAAAGCATTACTGCAATTATTAAAGACGATAGTCTTTCTTCGGATACTTCAACGCAGAAATTCTGGTCTGTCCGTGTGTGTGTCTGGCCTGCTTTTCTGTGTGTAATGGCGAAAGTTTAACCCCTTTCTCAACGACCACTCATCTTGAACTGGTAGCTGCGTTCATACTTGCGAACACAGTCGACCAAAAAGCAAATATTACGCATACCTGAGTCACAACATCAATACGTAAGTATTAGATGGTGTGTTGCTTTAGTACAAAATGCATAGATGCGTAATTCTGAAGTCCCTAGTGCTTGTTAGGATGCGCTAAAAATGCGACGCTATGAACGAAAAAGCGGACGTTTCCTACGCTTCGGTAAAACGACACGGTGCTGCCACCTATCAGTAGGTCTGCGTACTATGCAAGCTTCTTGCGTTTCCCGATATCATGGCCAGATGGCGTTCATATCTCATGCAACGCTGCCTCCAATTCATCAATGCCAGCCACATGCGGCCGACTCAACATAGACGGGGCACTGTCTGAGGCAAGGCAAAACATAAATGGCCGTTTGATGATATAGAACACACTCTACAATACATGCCCAGACAACGCAGGGAAAAGACCGACGAGCAGATTGCAGCGGAGAAGTGCCGGCGTGCCGATGCCCGTCCTCTCAAGCATGCCCAGGAAACGTCAGAGCAACGAGCCCAGCGGCTGGCAAAAGATCGTGAATTGAGGCGCGCCCTGAGGCAACAGGAAACAGACGAGGTGTGCGATGCGCGAATTGTCACTGACCGACAGGCTAAGCGAGCGTACCCGGCGGCTCAACAGATGCCCGAGGCTCGTGCCGAACCGCAGATGAACCGGGACTCATGTAGTACGGCCGGTAGAAGACTATCGTCTTTCGACGACATTTCCAGCGAAGCACGGAGATACGCGGCGAATTTTTTTTCTGCCACTCTCCAAGGTATTTACTGACATTATCCTAAGTGGCTTGCCCCATATGACACATTTGTGCATTTTGTGATTCGGTGTCATTGTGTGAAAGTTAACTCAACCTCTGAACCTTTAGCTTGGTCGAAAGGCCAATGTGCCGCAAAACACTAGTTATCTATTAACTTTGACTTCTGCGCTAATGTGGCGTTGCCATTTTGGACAGGTGACAATTGGAAAAGCACTAAGGAATGATGGTGGCAACGATGCGCCAGTAGGACTTATCAGCGAAAACATTATGATGATGAGCATGTTAAGTTGTGTGTCCAGCGATGTTTTGTGTCGTAACGCTATTGGTGCTGCACCAAATGTACTGGTGGTTTTCCATAAGCTAGAGCCCGCACGTGCCTTGCCAATGTTTGCTGGCGTCTTCTTGTGCGGGATTGTCAAGAATTTGTTAAACTGACTATTGTGATAAGTTACCACTGTACAATGAAACGGGTTAAGTGTAATGTGTTACCAAAGGCAGCACCGCCAGAAGTTGTACACTGAAATATATTACTATTAGATGAACCGACTCGAGAAGTCGTTTGATGAATTTCACACTGTTTATAATATTGATCCAACCATGTTTCTGTTTATCCTGTGCGCCACTATGAGTTATTGTTATGGAAAGCTTTCGTGGCTCCCAGTTGCTGTCTTGAGTTTTGGTATGGATGGATGGAGGTCTGTAGCGCCCCTTTTCAATCCAGGGACTGGCTAACGCGAGCAATCTTTTTATTAGTCCTTTCTATGATAACAGGCTGTAAGTTCTGACATTCTGTTCCATTCATATCAGTAGTTCCAACAGCCTATTGGGGAGGGAACCCTTAATTTGGGCCTACTGGTGTCGGCTTACTGGTGTCGGCTTGTTGGTGATAGCATACTGGTGCTGGCTATTGGTGTCGTTTACTGGTGTCGGCTTGTTGGTGTCTGCCTTCTGAACAATCACTCGAATATCTGCTCAATGCTTTTAAGTTTACAGCCACAACGGCTGCAGCTTATGAGCTGATCTCCTAAAAAGCAGGCAGGTGCCTGCTTTCTCATGTTTTCTGTATCCACATATCTGCATTGTTTTATTTACACTGTGATGCTTTTGCGATTTCACACATCCAATATTGCAGCTGCGGCAACTGGGAAGGACAGTTTTCAATGCGCAGAGGAACTGAAGTACACGTTCAACATGGACAAGAAAACAACAATGTTGCGCTTGTACACCATTCCATTGTGTGACTAGATTTGTGGCACCTATAATTTATGTTCCAGGAAGTTTCACGAGAATATCAATTCTCTTGATTTAATTTCAGCCATGTGAGGAACTTACGGTGAACCAGTTTCCTTCAACTAGGTGCTGAAATGTTATTGATACCACAACAAATCCAGCACAATATTGTTACGGGGTTGACGAGGCAGGGGCGCTCAACACTATTTACCTGGTATATTACAGAAGCAGCGACAACGCTGACCGGCCAAGCCCACCATTCGAGCCGAGACCCTTCTTCCATCTCTTCGCTCAGTCCATAGCGTCCGCGCGCATCGTCCAAGCGGCTACATACAACATGCGGGTAACATCATCCCCCGGCGGCATAAGCGACGTCTCACCGCGTCTAGCATCAGGAGCGTGATACGGCTTCAATCTTGTGACATGCACAATATCACTAGGTTGCGCGGCAGATGAAGTAGATGGGGTGACAGCACGATTTCATAAGTAACGGGAGTGACGGCACGTAGAACGCGGTATGGGCATCTATACCGGGGCAACTGCTTTTCAGACAGGCTGATGCGACGGGACGGAGAGCACAGCAGTACAAGAGTCAGGCGAAAATTGCACGTCGCGGTGTCTTCGGTGGTATAAACTCCGCTGATTCTCTTGGGAGGCCAGAAGTCGATCATGGGCTACTTCTGTCGCGTGAACAGCTGTGGCGATGACGTCGAGAGCATATTCGCTGGTTGGTGTTGCGGGACCTGGAATGGACGTATCTAGAGGTAAGGCTGGTTCACGGCCGTACAAAAGAAAAATTGGGGAATAGCCGGCGGTGTCATGGCGCGAAGAATTGTATGCAAATGTCACATGCGATAATGCAAGGTCCTAGTCTTTGTGATCAGAAGAGATATTTCGCAATTATGTCCGTAACAGTTCGATTCAGATGCTCTGTGTGGCTGTTGGTTTGCGGATGCTATGGCGTAGCGAGCTTGTGTTTCATCTGGCAGGACTGCAGAATGTCTGCTACGACTCTTGAAAGAAATGTCCATCCACGGTCTGTAAGCAGCAGTCGCGGTGCGCCATGTAATAGAATTACGTCATTGAGAAGGAAATCAGCGACATCTGTGGCGCAGCTTGTTGGCAGCGCACGAGTGACCGTGTAGCGCGTGGCGTAGTCAGTGGCTATAGCAATCCACCTGCTACCGGATACAGAGAGGGGAAAACGGCAAAGCAACTCTAAGCCGACGCAAAAGAACGGCTCCAAGGGAACGTCCATGGGTTGAAGGTACCCGGCTGGGAGCGTTGATGGTGTTTTACGGCGCTGACATTTCTCACATCCTGCAACGTACTTGCGGACGGAGCGAGCAAGCCCTGGCCAAAAGCGCCGCCGGACCCGGTCCTAAGTGCGCGACACACCGAGGTGGCCGGCCGTTGGAAGGTCGTGAAGTTCATGGAGGACGGCCGAGCGAAGGTGTTTAGGGATGTGAAGCCGTAGGGTACGGCCGTCTGCGCGAACGTTGTGGCGGTACAGGACGCCGTATCGAAGAACAAACAGGTGAAGGGACTTGTCAGAATGAGCTGATTCGAGGCGTTCAATGATGTCCCGCAAGGATGCATCACGGCGTTGTTCGTCAGCGATAGGAAGAAGTTGATATATAGAGAAAACGCCAGCGTCGGAATCATTACCCGAGATGGTGGTGCGTCTTCAACCGGGTAACGAGACAGACAATCTGCGTCTTGGTGTTGGCGTCCGGATTTATAGATCACGGTATAGTCGTATTCTTGCAGCCGCAACGCACAGCAACCAAGGTGGCCAGCAGGATCCTTGAGCGTGGAAAGCCAGCATAGCGCGTGATGGACTGTGATGAGATAAATGCGTGCCATATAGATATGGGCGGAACTTGGAAACTACCCAAATAAGCGATGGCCTAGAACGGTTATCTGCCGACAACCAAAGTGACACTGTCATGAGTTCAATTGGATCCCGCCCTTGCGAAAGACGTCGAGAATAGCAGCCACACGCTCGAGGTGCATTTAAAATGTCGAAGCAAATACAAGGACATCCTCAAGGTAACAAAGGCACGTTGTCCACTTGAAACCTTGGAGCAAAGAGTCCATCATCCGTTCGAACGCAGCTGGCGCATTGAATAAACCGAAAGGTATAACTTTGAATTGGTAAAGGCCATCAGGGGTGACGCACGCGGTCTTGGTCTTTCTCCTCCACAGAAATTTTCTGATAACCAGATCTCAGGTCTATTGACGAGAAATACTTGGCACCGCGAACACAATCAAGAGCGTAATCGATGCGTGGTAAGGGGTATACGTCCTCTTTCGTGATTCGGTTTAGTGCACGATAGTCTACGCAAAATCGCCCCGTGTTGTCTTTCTTTTTAACAAGTACAACGGGCGATGCCCAGGTGCTGGACGAGTGTTCCTTTGTCCAGCATCTTGTTTACTTCCTCCTGAATAACTTTTCGCTCAGCGGCAGACAGCCGATATGGTAGACCGTGAATAGAAGCAGCATCATCACCAGTGTTTATACGGTGCTTTACGAGAGAAGTCTGGCCGAGGGGTCGATTGTCGGTGTCAAATATGTGGCTCTCAGAAACCAAAAGATGGCATAGGGTGGCTACGTGGTCAGGTGGAAGGTTCGGAGCAATCATGGTGCGTAATGCGCTGCAGGACACAGGGTATCCGCGTGCGAAGCCGGAGGATCTGGGTACGCATCCGCTGCAAAAGCAGTAACGTGGTCGCCTGTTACCAGAAGGAGTGTGGCCACCGATATGCCTTTAGGTATGGCCTGCTTCGGCAATCCGAAATTTACAACGGGGACGCGTATGCGATTATCCTCAAGGGTTACGACGGAGGGCGGCACGGTAATGTCGCGCTCTAGAAGGACATTGCGAATAGGTGCTAAGACAGTCGCCATCTGGTAGAGGTGACGGTGAGGCCAACTCGGCGAAGGTTAGTGCTTTGGGACGTATGCGGGCGAATGCTGTTGTACAGAGGGTGTTCGGGAGCTCAAGGGGAACTTTCGAAAGGAAAGGAAGGTTGAGGCACAGGGCACCGGCGGAACAGTCGATGAGGGCGGAATGCGTCTTGAGAAAGTCCAGTCCAAGTATGAGGTCGTGAGGGCAACTGAACAGCACTGTGAAGAGGACGGGAACTTGGCGGTCAGCAATGCCTATTCGCGCGGTGCACATTCCAGTAACGGCGACGGGTCCACCATCGGCGACGCGTACTGCTAGCGTGCTAGCAGGCGTGAGAACTTTTCGGAGGCGGCGGCATATGTGAGCGCTCATTATAGACAATTGGGCTCCGGTATCAATCAATGCCGTCAAGGGAACACCGTCAACGTTTACGTCAATAAGGTTCTCGTTCGTTAGGAGCATCAACGGAGGTTTTGAGCAAGATGAAAATATGCAGCGCTCCCTCCAAGGGCTGCGTGGTCTAGTTTTCCGTCCGGGAGGGTCCGTAATTTGTCGGGGATGAATAGCGGCGAGTTTGGAGCGAAGGTGAACGGCGGCGTTGAGGCGACGGTGAACGAGCGCTACCATGGTTGACAGATGTGTCCGAAGTAGGATACAAACGGCTGGGCGAATAACGGTGAGCGTGTACATATAGGCGAGAAGGAAAAGAGTTCCAATGCGGCGGCGTCCGGGATATGCGGCAGTGGTAGGACACATGACCAGCTCGGTGGCAGCGGAAGCAGATCGGCTTCTCGTCGCCGGTTCGCCATTCAACTGGATTGCGAGCCCTAGGAGCAAAGTACGGGTCATTGTGGGGAGTGGCTATAGGGACCGGTCTGAGGTCAGGTCGGGAGACAGAGGAGGCGGTCGGAAAACCAAGGTCGGCAATTTATTGCCGCACTACTGCCTGTGTCAGTGAAATTGCGAGTGTTGCATGGTCTATGGTACTTTCGAGTGGTAATGGTGACTGCGGCTAAATACAACATGCGTGTAACAATATTTATGTGAAACAGGTTTGTCTCAAAGAGAAAGAATGAGAGTAACACAGTATTTGGCACGCAGGATTTACTGCAGAACTTTCCTCTGCATACCCCAGCTTGTGTGGCAGGTATTTGCGGACAGGCTTGACTCTCTTTTCGAAAGGCTCTGAGGCCATGGTACATGGAATATAGCTGCACAAAATAAAGCAAATCCCATTACAATGCCCTGAAATTCATGCGCTGAAATTCAATGTGCTGAAATTCAAGAAACAGCATTCTCTTAACAAACTCCACTTAGCTAATGACACTACCATTCAAGATGGAGGGCCACGTCCTTTACCCTTCAATAGTCCTCCTTTTTCTTACACGATTGCTCATGTCAGCATACGGAACTTCTTATTTGAGGCTCGGTATGATCTGCTGTGATTTCCCAGCAAGTTCTCCACATGCTAATAGTGTTATTTACAACATGCACTAGTAAATGAGGAACTGCTCACATAGGCTTGCTCGCATAGACGAAGAGTGCACGTCTAACATTTATGACCGCAAAGAAAAATTTTTCTACACTCATAACACGTGCGCAGAACAAAACACATTACATGACTATCACTGTCTATACACGCTGCTTTAGAACACCCTAGTGGATTACTTTTTAAGAGCTAGACATGCGCAGCTTCAATACGGTGAATTCTAAATTATTTTTTTTCACCTTACGACACGTTCAGAAGCTAGTTGTATTAAACAACGAATTTGAAGCTCCGTCTATATAAAGAAGTGTCATAAGACAATGTTAAACGGATCTTGAAATGGTATTCGCGATCTCGTACAAATGCATTGTTTCAGTAGCTCAAGTCCTTCTGGTCATTATTAAACCGATATCGGCGGTCTGCAAGTTTGAAATTCACTACGAAGTTTTAAACATGCACATTGCTTCAAGTCAATCCAACTCAACCTAGAGAAGCCAGAGCACACTGCCCTTGATATGGGTATGCAATGAGTGATGTAGTTCGTTTATGGCCGACTGATGTCATAGCAAGGAGGTTATATATTACTTTTCTGGAGTGGAAGCGGCCCGCCGAAAGTGAAGCCGTCGCCGCCATCTTGCTCAAGGAAACACTAGCAGACGACCACGCAGACGGCGGAGCGCGTAGAGAGCGCGACGCTGTTTCATGGTGTTTAAACACTCTGTTGCGTTTTTGCTAAGCATCTAAATGTCTGACAAGGCAACGGTGACTTCGCGCGTCGCTTTCGGCTGCACAAATCGCGTTGAGAAGATGCCTAGAAGAACATTTCACGTGTAGGTCTTTCTCACTTTCTTCACGTACGGCTGCCCGTTTTTAGTACATTTTGCTAAATAGAGGGCAAATTGAAACGTTCGCATCCATATATTGCATCCCTACGCCTGTATCAAAGTTAATTGTATACGCTGTAAATACTTGTTAGTGCTTCGTTTTCAGACGCGTGTTTACATGATTTGCTACGGGCTCGTGTTCTGCTACATATTGGATAGTCCCTGTGTTGTTAGTATGCGAACTTTAGAGGAAGGGCGTCTTTCCGGAGTATAGACGCAGGAATTGTTACGCGTGCGTGTTGACGAATGCGCAAATGCAGCGAGCACGTATGGCGTGTGTCTCCGTGCTACTGGTTGAAGAAAAACAACTGTGCGTAGCCTTCTGACTGAGAACAGGTGTTCGGAGGAGTGGACGGAAAGGTTAAAACAGCCGCTCGATCACCTATACTCTATTGACATCGAACAACCCGATCTCTATCTTCAAGTGCACGCATGCTTTTCGGCGCGCGTGCCGTGTAAGAAATCTCCTATGTACGTATACAGTCAGAACTAAATGAGAAAGTTTCCCGAACGCACCCAACGGGTCTAGACACGGATCTGAGAAGACTTCGCAAACGCTAAGAGCAACGAACCAATTTGGAAGAATGTAGGTTGAATGCGAAAAAAAAAGAGCACGCGGTTAGTTAAGGCAACATGCAGAAAGCATGCGCTGTACTCAATCGGTTGGATACATGCTTACATAAAGGGCACAAATGCATTTTACATCAGCTGGCAGTCGCACAGTGCCGCGTATCGGCGCTATATCGCATCACCGCATCACAAAAACCTAGTTTCCCCTAACAGACGAAGTAAGCCAGCAAGTACGATTTGCGTAGAACCTCTCAGCCAGCTGTGTTCTTTTGTTTTCCTCGACACCTGCAGCTGAGTACGGACGCGGGAAAATTTTTTCTCAACTAGAAAACACCGTTGATAATCGGCATAAGCATAAAGTTCGTTTCTGTCTCAATGGTTTATCGTGAGGTTGCAAAACAAGTCGAGCGCCTCTCGTAATACATTGCCGTCTATGGCGCGCCCGCGTACTTTTTGCTCTAGTAACATGGCCGCCGCCGGCTTCACTTGGCCCCGTAGGCAGCTGCAGGGACTTCCACTCCGGAAGTTTAATGGAACCTCCTTGTGTCAAGGACACTGGAGGGACAGTCCCCGGTACTGTCCTCAGCCCACTAGGGTAGTAGTTTGGCCACCCCCCACTATTTAGTCTAGCAGGTCTCAGAAGCAATATGGCGACACACCATACTGTTACTAAGGCATGGGCACAACAGCTGCTGTGGAAGGCACATCGATCATTACTGTGCTCTCGAAAGCTAAGCAAGTCGACGAAGGACAGCACTGGTAAGGAGGATCGCGACGCAAACAAGTCCATTTTCCTTTGACAATGATGTAGGCTAATTAGGGATGCATTGGCGAAAAGCCATCTTTGGGAGCCTTCAAGTTTTATCAAGCTCATCATGAGAAACAGTTTTCATCTAACGTTCTGTGCACCACACGTATTATTTCTTATAACTATACATATACAGAATTCAGAGGTGTCTAATGTTCCCATTATAGGCAGTCATCTGCACAAATGCCTCCTTTTATTATAATGCCGGGGAATACGAAAGCAGGAATATGAATACACATACATGACAGGGAAAGAAAACTTTGTAGCTTCTCTGCTGCTAAATAACAGAACCTCACCATCAGCCAAAGGAGCTTCGTGTGCTTAAATATGCTTCTTATTCATGTAGCAATTAACACTGCTTGGGCATCAAGCATTGGTAAATTTGTTCTTCAGTTATCTGATCAGTTGAATGCACATGCCCCTGTACCATGGCTAAACTTTTTTTTCGTTCAGGGGCCCTCACAGGATGTAAATGCAATGTATTTGCCACTGTGTAAAAGGCGAAAAAACATGTTAGCTACATTACAAGGCTTCAGGATGGTTGTTTCAATTTGTCTACCTTTAGGCGTCATTAGCAAAAAGGTGCTTCTTTATGGCCAAACCCGCTTACAGCTAATGAAATTGCCCTGTTAAGGGGTCATTACATCAGTATCTTGTTACATCAGCATTACATCAGCATGCTCGTGAAAACGTTCAAATTAAAGAGCAAGCTGGGTTCTCTCTGCCCTGTTTTATTAAAATGCAGCAACAGCGCCTCTGGTGAAACATTCAGCATTTTTGCTCCATGAAGTAATGTCCACTGCGTGCTTACAAATGGATTAAATTGCCTTTGCGAGGAATTGTAACTGTCGCTTGTAGCAGAGTGCGGAGTCACTGCAAAAAGATCCCCTAGTGTTTAAAATCTCCAATAAGTGTAATGGCTTTCTTTGCTATGCACCAACCGCAGAAGGGCGAGCATGCCGGAAGCTGCGTCTCTTCGACTGGGGAGTATGGTGTTCGAAAGGTTGATGTCATCCCTATTCGCTATCTCTAACTGCAGAAACGGAGTGTTGACAAGCCATGATTTCTTAATACCACATTAGTAACGACTTACCCTTTCCCCAGCACGAAGTGCCACGTTCACGTTGAAGTTTGCCAAGTGTGATAGCAAGGCTTGAGCGGCAGTTCGTATAAGTGGCATGTAGTGTTCAATTATGAATTTTTGCACACGCTTTGACTGGCAAGCACATAGCCTTGGTAGCATTTCTTGTGTTTGCTCACTTATAAAGCGCACATTTCTTTTTCAGTGGAACAAGCCCCATTATTGGTTGTGTGAAATCATGGGGCACGAAATAGGAACCACATTCGCGGCACGGGCAGTCTTTGCTCTGGCACAGTAAACCGATAAATACAGCGGTGAAAATATCGGAAGCCTGGAACACTGCCATTGGAGAATGGTAACAGGTCACTGATGATTGCACACGTTTATTGGATATTATGATTTTTTTGCTAAAATGTAGCATCTTTGACCTCTTGGCACAGTTTGGCATAATTGGCACAAAAATCAAGCCACTGCCTTTCATGCTTGGGTTATTTTGTCCATATACTCTCGTGTAGCCAGCGACACTACCTTTTTGATCAGATGTCAGGCTGTCAAGCAGAGCAAGCTTTCAGGCATCTAACGAAAACAAAATAAGACATAGTATTAATAACATATTTGATAATTAAAGCAAAATGAACATAAAATAACAATAATGATAACACATCAAGCAGCCTTTTGGTAGACGCTGGACAACACTCATCCTTGAAAAAGCCATTCTAAATTAGTGAGCTATGTCATGCCTGCTTTCCAACTGATCGCATACCAAGAGTAATGCCATTGTGATGTCAAAAAAACAAGGAAATGTCAATAACAAAATAATTCCTATGAAGTTAAAAGAACCAACCACCATTGCACAAGGTACAAGCAAATATATTACAGTATGCAAACATTAGAAGGGAGTTTTTATGCGCTAAATTTCGCCGGCATGTTGCTTTGTCATGACGTGCACAATATGGGTACTAAAGGCAGTATTAAACGGGCCCAACAACATCTGATGAACATAGTCAGAAGACGGTGCTGATCACTCGGAGAGGCTGCTGTGAATTTGTAAGCAAAATATTATCGCTATGCCTGCACCAAGAAACTTGCAATATGATTTCAAATGCAGCTGGAAACGGTCTCTATTTCCTTCAACTATGTCCATCACTGAGGGCACCGACTATGCCACCGAAGGCAGGATTAGCATTGGTCGATGTCATAATTGGAAAAAACATCCTCAGTAATGCTTTTTTATTATCATAAGTGAGCTTTGCAGCCTAAATTAAATAAAAGATATAAGTCACTGTACTGGATAATGTTTTTCATCTGTTTGGAGTTAAGCATCTGTCGTACGAAGATTAAAACAAAGTAGTGACACAATGAGTGTCCTTCTTACATCATTCGACGAAAGTAGAAAAGGCAATATTCAATAGTATTTGAAACATAACTGCGAATTCCGTCGTGCTTGTAGTGAAATATTTGGACAACTCGTTCACAGGAGCCTCAAAGACTGAGTGGCATCGTCTCCTGGCTGTGTTCAAAATGTGTTGCAGGGCCCCTTTAAAAATGCCCCACAGCACCTTCTAACCGATTCAGAAAATAGTGCTGATGCACAATCAGGGCTCCTAAAATAACTAAAACAAATCTGCTTTGCATGTAGCAAGAAATTAACAATTTCTTGTCAAAACAATTAAGGATTCCCTGCTCTCTTTCACTATGTTAACCCAACTACTCAGCAAGCAGGCACAACTATAGATGCGGGTGTTGGTTGCGCAGGCAATGTAGAGGCTACGTGCCCTGTCACGGTGGCACTCTACAGGGTCCTCCACACTCTTTCTCGACCTTGTTGCCCCCAATGGATTCTTCTGTGTTCACCTTCGGCAGTGTTAATCTTACAGGGTGCCAGTACCAGGAACTTATCAACCAGAAGTGGCAGCCAATATGGTTACTGAAAGGCGAGAAAATGTTCCGGGTCATCATATCTTGTGATGTAACTTGGAGAGTGCACAGACACACTGCCATCTTTTGCCCCTTTAGTTTCCAGTAGGCTTCTGTGCAAGGAAAGTAGGAAATGTGCACATTAATTGTGATAACTTCACTCATACTTTCTATGCTGATGCGTTCGTAAGGCACTGAGATAAATTTATGTCACGTACTCACAGAAATTTAAAAAAATATCTTATTTTAACAGGAACCTTCAGCTTGGGGCCAACTCTGCTACTAATGGTGAAAATACATGAAGAAGAATGAATTGGGTTAGCCAAAAAAATAACAGCAGAACATCTTTACATGTAATTGGTTGCTTTTGCGAAAGTAATTTGCTATGGAGTGTCGAGGCACAACTTTCATATGAGTGAAATTTTCTAATATCTTTGATAACCTTACTTAAAAAAAGAGCCGGGCCTGCTCGGAACCACAGGACAGTGAAAACGTAAGCTGGAGGAGCGACGTTCTTAGAGGCCACTTTAACGCTTGAGAAACTAGTGCAAGTAGAGGTGGTGGGTATCCCCTGCACCATAACTCTTATCATTTCACCAAGTAGGAAAGTACCCATTATGCCATAACTACTGCGGTATTGTAACGTGCAAATCTCTATATAAATGCACATCTTAGAGAGTCTCTTGGCGTCGTTTTCCCGAGAACGAACCGAACTCTTGACCCGGCGTCGACGGCGAGCTGCAGTTTGGGCTTCTCTCGGCACAGCTGGTTCTTGCGCCCGACGTTGCCTTGCTACAGCCGCGCGCGTAGCTCTGCGATTCGCTTCTTCAGCAGCGGTCCGCGTTTAGCGAGGAGGCACCATCAGGTATACCGAAGAGCCAAGTCAGGTTGCTGTCGGGGCTGCGCACGTCCCCTGCCGCGTGACGCATGGCACGATACGACAAAGCTGCTTCGCGAAGCAGCGCTTTCTAATAATTATGATGGAAAAGTTGAAGAAAATTGTTTCATAATGATCATGTTGATAATGCCTCTTTAATGGGAGCAGAGCTACGAAGCATGTACATCTGTGTTCATTGAAATGATTCCTCAAACTCGTTATATAATACACTTTCCGCGACGTGTAGTGGCGTATTATTATTCTGCCACGTAACACTTCATTCCTTAATGTGATTCTTCGGCAGATGTTACACCTGTTTAGGCAGTTAAGCGATGATTTTTCAAGCACGGGCGTAGCTCAGTGGTAGAATGCTCGACTGCCCCGCAGAGGACGACTTCGAATACTTCTCGGTCGTGGTTATTTTTTTTTCTAAAATTTGCGCGATAGTGCTTACGGAAACCGGCGGCGATGGCGGCGGACAACTACAGTGCAAAAAGGGACTTTGTTGTGATCTCATAACAGCTTACGCTGTAAAGGGAGGCCCTATATATGCTTACAAATTTGAACATCACTTTAGAATTGAGAGACAGCAATTCTACAAGAATGCACACAGGATGGTACAGCACAGACTGCCTTTAACTTAAGTCACAGAGTTCAAAGTGCGCTCCGAAACTGACCAGGCGATGGGCTGGCTCCCACACATACTACTCCAGTAAAGGCTAAGGAATCCAAGCCAAGAGGCTTAGACCCCTTGGCCATTGTTGTCAGGCTCATTGCCAATGTTGCCCATCGACAATGCCAACCTCGTTGCCATCAATGCTGTCTTGACCACTTCACTAGTCACTGCAATGGTGGTGGCCTCCTTGTCTTGCTTGCAAGAGGTGTGTCTTCACTACTCCTGCGACAGGATCTCTAGTTCTGGCATGAAAATTCTGCAGTTTCTGCAGGTACAACTGGGCTCCTGCTTCGTGCACTTGACAGAGATTACCTACCCGTGCAGTTGAGTGCATTCCAAATTCTGCGCGCTCATTTCCTCTGTGGTGACCGCCGTGGCGAAGCTGCACCAGCATATGCCAGGCACCTTGCTTGTAATGACAATCGTAACGGATACCAACTTGCTATAGTGATCGAACAAGCATCCTCACATCAGCTGCACGAACGGTGTCATTCAGACCACTCGCCCACAGGTCACAGATCATCTTCATGGTCGGCTTTGCTGTCACCTTCGCAACCATTGCCTTCATTGCCCTCACGGCAGCCTTTCTCTCAGGTGCAACCGTCCTTTCATGGATGGCGTCGTAGCGCCGTCACCTGCATTGTCTAACTCGCACTCACTTTTGCCGCAGTGGTTTGATTCTATTACTTTACGTCCCTGTCGTCAGCCTGTTTGATCACTTCCTCATAAGGCATGGCATTACCATCCTTGTCCTTTGCAGTCACCAAACCCTCCTCATCCTTGGTCGTCCTTGGTACCCCCACCCCCTGGATTCTTCGCTGTTCCCCTTCGTCGGTGTTCAACTTACCTTTGCCATGTTCGGCCCCTTCTGCCCGTTTCGTCATAGGGTTTTGACCTTGACCTTGTCATAGGGTTTTGACCTTGGCCTTTTGACTTTGACCTTGGCCTTCGTCAGGGCGGCAACTGCCGCCCTGACGAAGGCCAAGGTCCGCTTGTCGGAACGTTGGCTCCCGCGACATTCCCTGCTCTAAATCGCACTTTGCGATTTGTTCATCAATTCAACCATCCATCTTTCCCTGAGCTTCTCTTCTAGTTTGGATTACAGATTACCCATGTCACTTAACAGTATACCACCACAATGCCACATGATCAGAAATGAACAGGCGGACAGTGAAGCTTAAATTGCGATAGAAAATACTCCGTAAGCTCACAGTGTGGTCTAATGAACAGACATGAACGCCCTTGCTGCGCTGACACGTTGCTACTTTGACATGTAATGTACAACTGTGCACTTGAGCACTCGACGAAGCCAAATAGATGACACAAGTATTCATTATGCAAAGAGAATGTATGCAAACACTGACACAGGAGTAGAGGAAAACAATTGATCTGTAGGAAAACTGTATTTGAAACTTGCCGTTCCTTTTAAAGTCCTTCTAGTGTCCGTCTAATGGAAAGCTACTCGAGTACTGTAGGATGTGGTATGTTCCATTGATAAGAATAACCAAATGGACATTTTTTCTGCATAGTTCTAGCTCTGTAACATGACCCGTATTTACTAGTGTCATTGGTGGAAGTAACCCTCTATTTTAGTTATTTGAAAACTTAGTCCTTCTTATACCATCTCAAGCTGGGTATGTCTTTCTTTATTAATGTGCACTCTAATTTTGATGTGATAAATATTCTATATGGCAGAAGATTATTCTTAATAGAAGAACCTTGAAGTTATAGCTTCAGAAAGCACAGTATCAGAAATGATGGAGAATGATAAGGGGCAAATGTCTCATATGTAAACAGGCCACGTGAAATCGTTTATTACTGTTTCCTCTAAATGTTGATATCGTGTAAACACCATAAGAGAATGATTTTCTAGGATGTAAGACAACGAAGAAATATCTCTTTCTTGCAACACTAGCAAAACGACAGTTTTATTTAGGTTTACCTGTATACCCTGGTCAACATATCACATGTAATATCACTATTAAACAATCATGCACTTTCAGTGCTGATAACAAAGAGAAGCTGCTCTGTTCTGTTCTAGTGCATGAATAAGTATAAATGAGAGAGGTTGCATTTTTTGGAAATAACTTAGAAATCACGTTCACAAGGCTAGTAAAATTAGCTTTTTTGGTGCTTCATGAAAATAAAGGTACCTTGGATAACACAGCAAAAGACATGGACTCATACTGAACAATACGAGGACCGGCAGTGGTCAAGATTAAATGTCACATCCGATAACTGGAAAGGGTATACATATTGGAGAGTGGAATTTTAAAAATAATGAGGTATTACTGCACAAGGGGTTGCGGAATATTACCCTTCAGATCTGCTAGTTGGAGGCTGCCAGGAACCGTTTTTTTTTATATTTTGACTGTTAGCCTAGAGCAAGAACAAATCTTGTGTTCGATGGTAGCACGAGCCGAATTGAGATGGACAGCAGGAAGGCACACCAGACGCTCTACAGTGCTATGTCCTTGGTGTGTCACTGCTGTGGTGTGTCAGGTGCATCTTTCTGTTGTCCGTATCAGTTCAGCTTGTGCTGCTATCTAACACAAGATGCTATACCAACAAGCCCACATGACCACCCTCAGAGAGAGTGAATAATTCATACTACAATTTAAATGACCCAACTTGTATTAAGACAGCAGTGGTGGATGAAACCTTTTCTTAATAAGCTGTCCTTTTTGTTCTCAACTGCATCGAGCAATCGGGACTAATTTCTGCCTTCCATTATCTCTACATCAAAAAGTGCCGCCACTAACACAGCCACTCACATTTTCTCCTGCAATTACCAAGAAGTCAATTAGATTGGTCATATGAGTGACATCCCAAAGCAAGGGCTGGTGAAAAATTTTAGCAATGCACTGCTATCTGTGGTGACGCCCATTTTCAAAACTTTATAATTACACATTTAAAGCAGCGTGTACACAAGTCCTAAATGTATAAACTGAATAACATAACTGACTTACCTATGTGAAATAACTTGCCTGAAAAGCACTGACTTCTGTGGTGCATTGAATAATGCTATGCTAGTGAGAATTATAGAAATCTTGGCTTTGTGACATGTTATTTCTTTGCAGGTGGCAAACTGCAGCCCAAAATTATGATACAGTGTTTTTCATCATGTTTGTGTTATTCGCACTACTGGGTGATGTTAATAATTGTACGTGGCCTGTCACCCACAATGCAAAGCTCTCATCAAAAGAAGGCTGGTAGCCTGTGTCAGCCTCAGGAATGAGAGACGAAACTCTGCAGCGTCTACCTCTTCTGCTGCATCTTGCACTGGTGGTGAACCTCGTGCCGGCTCAAACCTGTCGGTGATGTGGCACCCACTGGTTCACACTCGCTTGATAGGTCCAGATGTGCATATGTGTCAGTTTCCAAACCTGCTTCTTTATATGCGTAGGTACTGAGGATGGCCTTTGAAGCGGCAAAATTCCCCAGATAATGTTTTGAAAAACTACAGAGCATGCATTTCTCTCAGCATTTTGGCTATGTTGAATGAAAAATTGGTGAGTAGATTAACAACACACTTTCACATTGGTGGTTGTGTTTTGCTATTTACATCACTATGTTTGCCACTTATTGTGGTAACTAAGGTGTTTACACAGGTGTACAGCCCTTGTGGTAGGGGTGCAGTGGCCGTTGTGCCACTCAAAGAGCTAAAGCATGTACATGTACGATTTAACAACTACATAATTTCAACTTTGCTCTGTTAAACTTGTCTCATCCAAAAATTGTAGCTTTCAGAAATGCTGTTTTTGCATGGGGGACATTGCCTGTACATTTTTGATGAGCACACTCTGCAAAGCTCACTTCCACTGGGCATAATTACCTACAGCTTTCCGACAATGAATAGGGATGAAAACTCCCCTGCATCTCTCTGTGTCACTCCCTCTTTATGTTGTGTCTGTAGCAACTGTCTTGTTCGTGATGGCTCTTTGAGTGCCAACATTGCACACAGCAGGAAAACAGCTGCATCTACAGATCTGAACCCGCAAAGTTACGAACATAAAGCTGACAGTTGCACAGAGCTTTAAGTCATCTTTAGCACAAGATCACAGAAAACTTGAGGGCATATGGTGCTTACTTGCCTACTTCACATCATACTTCCAGCCCCGCCACAGTGGTCTAGTGGCTATGGTACTCGGCTGCTGATCCAAGGGTCGCGGGATCGAATACCGGCTGCGGCAGCTGCATTTCGATGGAGGCGAAATGTTGAGGCCCGTGTGCTGTGCGATGTCGGCGCACGTTAAAAAACCCCAGGTGGTCGAAATTTCCTGAGCCCTTCACTACGGCATCTCTCATAATCAAAGCTAGTTGTGGGACGTTAAACCTCACAAAATAGCAACAACATGACACTTCCATGCTACATGTACATGAACACACTTTTCTGGACCCAGTACCATGCTGAAACTATGAATGAAATGTTTTAGGGTTAGTGAAATTAGAGCTTCTGTGCACCTACTCACCTCCCGTGAACTTCCAGCCTGTGTGTCAGAAAACTGGGCTGTGCTGGTGACCGGGCGATAATTATTTTCGTGCAGTGGATCACCGGGCTATGAAAATATGTATCACTGTCATGTTAGACTGCTTATCGCGCTGATTGAATGTCACTTCACATTGCCACAAATGCCTAATGCAAAATAATGCGTCTGTGTTTAGGCAGCCAATCTGCTACACTCAGGTATTCCCTCCAACAACTGCTTTTTAATTACTGCATAGCAATATAGAGACAAAGTGAACATGTATGCGAAGACCGGGTTTTGAATTGCCCCCTGTTTCTCGATATCCTGACACTCTGTATGTACACTACACGCACATATATGCACCCACATGCTCGAACCTGCAGTTGCATTGACCGACCAAAATACCTGTATTAGACCACCCAGAGCATGCTTAGCATGATACGAAGCAGTAGAACAGATCGTGAACAAGTCTAAGTATATGATGTTTGACATTTTATAGCTCCCTGTGCTTAACGAAATTTCACCACTACTTTTGTTACACCATACAGGTTATATGACCCGCTATGCAATCCAACTCACAGATGAATGCAATAGATACAATTTCCTAATCAGTGAATCATTAAAAACAATATGCAACATGCAGGAAAAATTCAGAGGGCATTCATTGACAAATAAAGCCTGCGCAAATGTATATTACAGTCACCTTAATTGATATCTTATCATTGGCCACAGTAAAGTGGTGCCGAGTTTCGCTCCTGCCCTAGTGAAAGCCCTTCACAAAAAATCAAGCGTTGAATGCCAATGTGCTTCTTTTCACTTTTTTTTAAGAATACAGATGTCATACGTTCTAACGTTTATTAATTTTCTAAGGTTCATTCGGCTCCTACTGCTCGTTTGCAAATAAAACATTCGTATAAAGGTGAACATTTGACAGAGATCTGTCTGGTTGGGACGAAATTAAAGGTGAAAACAGGGGGACACCATCCAAATTATAATCATTTAAAAGTAAAATTTACTTCTAAAGATGAAAAAACCCGACGTTTCGGGTCCCACTCGGACCCTTCTTCAGGGGTGACTGGAGGGCACCAGGCAGCAGCAGTGCTTATAAGGCCTTCTTTCTTCTCTCTTCCTTCCTTTCTCACTTTCTCTTTTTTCCGGTTCTTCAAGCCGAGGCGGGTCATGCTAGTGTTGAACCAGGTGCCGGAGTCCGCCAAAATAGACATTTGGCATTGCACCTGCAGACCGGTTCACGTTGCCAGGTGTCGCCTGAATGTGCCATGATTCCACAAAGAGCCGCTTGTGAGAACTGGTTTCCAAGTCGAGGACGCGGGAGTTGTCAAAATCGATGCGGTGGTCGTGCACCTCGCTGTGTTCAGCTAATGCACTCCATTGTCTGTCGAACTTGCGGACATCGTTCCTGTGCTGTCGTAGCCTCTCTGGGAAGTTTTTGGTCTCTCCCACGTACGACGCGCCGCAATCTGAACAAGGAATGGAATAAATCACACCTTGCGCTCTCTCCCTCGGCAGCCTGTTTTTCGGGCGTGGAAAGAAACGGCCAAGCGTGGCAATTGGCTTGTGTGCTACTCTTATTCCCTGTTCAGACAGCACACGTGCGAGCGCTTCGCTGGTACCCTGAACGTAGGGAATACACACGCGTATGGGCTTGGAATGCGGCGGGTCAGTGTCCTTTCGAAGGTGTCGGCGGGGATTAGTCCGGCGGCGAGCAACCTTTCCAACGAAGGCTTTCCTGTAGCCGTTCTTCAGAAGGTCGCTTTTGACCACCTGTTCTTCTTCTATCCGCTTATTCTCGGAAGAGCAAACCCACCGTGCACGGGTCAGCAGAGCCGAAACCACCGCCGCTTTATGGTGGAAAGGGTGGTTAGAGCTGGCGTCGAGATAGCGACCGGTGTGAGTCGGCTTTCGGTACACCGAGAACTCGAGCATGCCATCCACCTTTGTCGCAAGGACATCAAGGAACGGCAAGCAGTTGTTCTTTTCCCATACCACGGTGAACTGAATAGCCGGCTCTATCAGTTTTGGTGGGCCGTGAATGCGTCTACGGCAGAAGTTTTAAGAATGCAGAAGCAGTCGTCGACATACCGCAAAAATATCTTCGGAGTGATGTCGGCCGACTGCAACGCTCTTCCTTCCACCGCTTCCATCACGAGGTTCGCTGCTGTGACAGACACAGACACACCCATTGCCGTCCCAGTTCGCTGCTTGTAGTACTCTCCATTGACAGAGAAGTACGTGCTGCTGAGACAAAAGTTCAGCAGGCGGCTCAGCTCGTCGACGCTCAGGCTTGTTCTTTCCCGAGGTTCTTGTCACGCTCTAGTGCCTCCCGCGCTGTGGTCGTCGCCAGCTGAACGGGAACGCTTGTGAACAGGGAGACCACGTCGAATGACACGAGGCATTCATCTTCGCAAACAGACACAGGGGACAGGAGTTCAACAACAAAATGGCTGCTGTTCTTTACGTAGGTCGGCGTGTTTCCCACGAGAGGAGCCAAAGTCTTGTGTAGAAAAGTTGACAGGGCGCGAAGTGGAGAAGATGTGAAATCCACAATCGGCCACAAGGGAACATCGGGCTTATGGATCTTCGGGAGCCCGTAGAAGCCAGGAGCACTACCGTTTCTGCACATCAAACCCAGGGGTAGAGCTCTGGCCTCTGGGTGTTTCCCAAACACGTCTCCTAGCAGCTTGTTGCGGTCTCTTTGTACCTGTGCTGTGGGGTACTTCTTTAATTTGACGTAAGCGTCACTCTCAAGGTGGTCTTGCACATTGCGGTCGTAGTCTTGCCGGTCAAGGACGACGGTGGCATTCCCTTTGTCTGCAGGCAAGATGACAATGGCGGGGTCATCGCGCAGCTCTCGTAGGGCTCGATTCTCCTCCGCCGACAGATTGGATGGCCGTTTTTTATTTAGGCCATGTGCCAGGATGCCAATCGCCTTCAGCCTCACTGATTCCTGGAGCTTGGAGTGAAGACGACGGACCCTGTCCTCCACAGCTGCCACAATCTTTACCAGGGGCGGTCGACTGCCCGACACATTGAAGCTGTGGCCTTTGGCAAGGACGCTGGTCTCAGGTAGTGACAACTTCTTGGACGAGAGGTTGAAAACACACTTCGAAGCTTCGGAGTTCGGAGGCAGTTTTTGCTGCAAAAGTGCTGAGAGCTTCCTACATTGGGAGACGCGTTGTTTCTCCGCTGCACTCGAGGCGACAGAGCACGCGGACATAAGTCGGAAATTACAAGCTGAATTCTGCTTCAGTTTCCCCTACCTAAGTTGCAGTACTATTCGCATAAACATACCAATGTTTAAAGGTGAAAACAGGGGGACACCAACCAAATTATAATCATTTAAAGTAAAATTTCCTTCTAAAGATGAAAAAACCCGGCGTTTCGGGTCCCACTCGGACCCTTCTTCAGGGGTGACTGGAGGGCACCAGACAGCAGCAGTGCTTATAAGGCCTTCTTTCTTCTCTCTTCCTTCCTTTCTCACTTTCTCTTTTTTTCCGGTTCTTCAAGCCCAGGCGGGTCATGCTAGTGTTGAACCAGGTGCCGGAGTCCACTGAAATAGACACTTGGCATTGCACCTGCAGACCTGTTCACGTTTCCAGGTGTCGCCTGAATGTGCCATGTTTCCACATAGAGCCCCTTGTGAGAACTGGTTTCCAAGTCGAGGACGCGGGAGTTGTCAAAATTGATGCGGTGGTCGTGCTCCTCGTTGTGTTCAGCTAATGCGCTCCTTTGTCTGTCGAACTTGCGGACATCGTTCCTGTGCTGTCGTAACCTCTCTGGGAAGTTCATGGTCTCTCCCACGTACGACGCGCCACAATCTGAACAAGGAATGGGGTAAATCACACCTTGCGCTCTCTCCCTCGGCAGCCTGCCTTTCGGGCGTGGAAAGAAACGGCCAAGCGTGGAAATTGGCTTGTGTGCTACTCTTATTCCCTGCTCAGACAGCACACGTGCGAGCGCTTCGCTGGTACCCTGAACGTAGGGAATACACACGCGTATGGGCTTGGAATGCGGCGGGTCAGTGTCCTTTCGAAGGGGTCGGCGGGGATTAGTCTGGCGGCGAGCAACCTTTCCAACGAAGGCTTTCCTGTAGCCGTTCTTCAGGAGGTCGCTTGTGACCACCTGTTCTTCTTCTATCCGCTTATTCTCCGAAGAGCAAAACCTCCGTGCACGGGTCAGCAGTGCCGAAACTACCGCCGCTTTATGGTGGAAGCGAGTGCAGCGAGTGCAGCGGAGAAACAACGCGTCTCCCAAAGTAGGAAGCTCTCAGCACTTTTGCGGCGAAAACAGCCTCCGAACTCGGAAGCTTCGAAGTGTGTTTTCAACCTCTCGTCCAAGAAGTTGTCACTACCTGAGACCAGCGTCCTTGCCAAAGGCCACAGCTTCAATGTGTCGGGCAGTCGACCGCCCCTGGTAAAGATTGCGGCAGCTGTGGAGGACGGGGTCCGTCGTCTTCACTCCAAGCTCCAGGAATCAGTGAGGCTGAAGGCGATTGGCATCCTGGCACATGGCCTAAATAAAAAATGGCCATCCAATCTGTCTGCGGAGGAGAATCGAGCCCTACGAGAGCTGTGCGATGACCCCGCCATTGTCATCTTGCCTGTAGACAAAGGGAATGCCACCGTCGTCCTTGACCGGCAAGACTACGACCGCAAAGTGCTTACGTCAAATTAAAGAAGTACCCCACAGCACAGGTACAAAGAGACCGCAACAAGCTGCTAGGATCCATATTGACCAGCTTACAGCGCAAACGGGGACGAAGACGAAGGAAAGACAAGGTGACAAACAGCGCTCGTGTTGTCACCTTGTCTTTCCTTCGTCTTCGTCCCCGTTTGCGCTGTAAGCTGGTCAATATGAATTATCACCAACTCGCCAGATTTCCGTTCTCGTTAAGCTGCTAGGAGACGTGTTTGGGAAACACCCAGAGGCCAGAGCTCTACACCTGGGTTTGATGTGCAGAAACGGTAGTGCTCCTGGCTTCTACGGGCTCCCCAAGATCCATAAGCCCGGTGTTCCCTTGAGGCCGATTGTGGATTTCACATCTTCTCCACTTCGCGCCCTGTCAAGTTTTCTACACAAGGCTTTGGCTGCCCTCGTTGGAAACACGCCGACCTACGTAAAGAACAGCAGCCATTTTCTTGAACTCCTGTCCCCTGTGTGTGTTTGCGAAGATGAATGCCTCGTGTCATTCGACGTGGTCTCCCTGTTCACAAGCGTTCCCGTTCAGCTGGCGACGACCACAGCGCGGGATGCACTAGAGCATGACAAGAACCTCGGGAAAGAACAAGCCTGAGCGTCGACGAGCTGAGCCGCCTGCTGAACTTTTGTCTCAGCAGCACGTACTTCTCTGTCAATGGAGAGTTCTACAAGCCGCGAACTGGGACGGCAATGGGTGCGTCTGTGTCTGTCACAACAGCGAACCTCGTGATGGAAGCGGTGGAAGGAAGAGCATTGCAGTCGGCCGACATCACTCCGAAGATATTTTTGCGGTATGTCGACGACTGCTTCTGCATTCTTAAAACTTCTGCTGTAGACGCATTCACGGCCCACCAAAACTGATAGAGCCGGCTATTCAGTTCACCGTGGAACGGGAAAAGAACAACTGCTTGCCGTTCCTTGATGTCCTTGTGACAATGGTGGATGGCATACTCCAGTTCTCGGTGTACCGAAGGCCGACTCACACCGGTCGCTATCTGGACGCCAGCTCTAACCACCCTTTCCACCATAAAGCGGCGGTGGTTTCGGCTCTGCTGACCCGTGCACGGAGGGTTTGCTCTTCCGAGAATAAGCGGATAGAAGAAGAACAGGTGGTCAAAAGCGACCTTCTGAAGAACGGCTACACAAAAGCCTTCGTTGGAAAGGTTGCTCGCCGCCAGACTAATCCCCGCCGACCCCTTCGAAAGGACACTGACCCGCCGCATTCCAAGCCCATATGCGTGTCTATTCCCTACGTTCAGGGTACCAGCGAAGCGCTCGCGCGTGTGCTGTCTGAGGTGGGAATAAGAGTAGCACACGAGCCAATTTCCACGCTTGGCCGTTTCTTTCCGCGCCCGAAAGACAGGCTGCCGAGGGAGAGAGCGCAAGGTGTGATTTACTCCATTCCTTGTTCAGATTGCGGCGCGTCGTAGGTGGGAGAGACCAAGAACTTCCCAGAGAGGCTACGACAGCACAGGAGCGATGTCCGCAAGTTCGACAGACAAAGGAGTGCATTAGCTGAAGACAGCGAGTTGCACGACCACCGCATCGATTTTGACAACTCCCGCGTCCTCGACTTGGAAACCAGTTCTCACAAGGGGCTCTTTGTGCAATCATGGCACATTCAGGCGACACCTGGAAACGTGAACAGGTCTGCAGGTGCAATGCCAAGTGTCTATTTCAGTGGACTCCGGCACCTGGTTCAACACTAGCATGACCCGCCTGGGCTTGAAGAACCGGAAAAAAAGAGAAAGTGAGAAAGGAAGGAAGAGAGAAGAAAGAAGGCCTTATAAGCACTGCTGCTGTCTGGTGCCCTCCAGTCACCCCTCAAGAAGGGTCCGAGTGGGACCCGAAACGCCGGGTTTTTTCATCTTTAGAAGGAAATTTTACTTTAAATGATTAAAATTTGGTTGGTGTCCCCCTGTTTTCACCTTTAAACATTGGTATGTTTATGCGAATAGTACTGCAACTTAGGTAGGGGAAACTGAAGCAGAATTTAGCTTGTAATTTCCGACTTATGTAATTCAAACTGAAGCAGACACTGAACCATTGGTAAGCTCTGACAGCGAATACCTTGAAGAGTCACTTCTAGTGAGCAACTACTAGAGTACTGTGTGTGTTGTAAGTCCAAATATACACATGATGCAGATTTGAATGCTGACTGTGGTATCGATGCAACAAAATTTGTATCACCGACTGATTTAAAAATATGCAATATTTTCCCTGCGCTTAACTAACTGGCGAGTGTCCGTCACACTGCTAAAAAACAGTTAGGAAAATGTAAAGAACGTCAAATGTGCACTTTTCAGTTTCCTGTGTGCCAGGTAGAAATAACGTAGCCACGCCATTTGGCTACGGATGAACATGTGTCAAACTGATTCCTTCACCCTGCACCAGTCAGAGGTCGTGACGTAAGGCGGCACTTGCGATTCGTCTGCCCCAAACGCGTACGTCATTTTGCTTCTGCGTGGGTGGAAGGCGAATACGCTGCAGCCATGCACACGGCAAGACACCATCGCAATGCATCATATGTAGGGCTTCAAGCCTTTTTTATCACTGTGCACCCGACGACAACGCAGGGCACCTTTTTTTTCTATCCTCGTCACTCCCTGTGTTAGGTGTGCGTGCAGAGTGCGCTCGCTTGACGACACCGACTGCGGTGCAGAATTTCACATTCGCCAGATTGAACCCGTCCGCAAAACCGACAGCCAACTCCGGCACAGCTGTTTAGGAGCTGCCGAAACTGAAGAGTGTAGGGCACAGAAGCAGCCGAAAAACCACTGCAGTGGCTGCGCGCCAACATCCGAGAAGACATATCCCGTCGGCACAGCTGTCCATGGAATAAGTCCACGGCAAAGGTGCATCTTATCACGCAGTATGAATCTCCCAAGGGCAACCCAAGGTTCATTGGTGGGGACAGAGAGCCCGTTTCCTTAAACCATGAACGTCGCCTCCGCTGCATCTGATAGGGCAAACGGCTTGTGCGTGCTACCTTCGAGTGAAACTTGGCGATACTGCCGCGGCGTTACAAAGGAACCGCAGCTTCACAGGGAACCCTAGCTTCAACAACCTAGGTGCATGAGCACGTGCTTGCGGTACATACGCGAACGTTATCATGTTTCAGAGGGCCCCTAAACAGGCTCCTACTTTTTTAAGCTATCCAAACAAGCTAACTCAATCATAGAGAAGGTTGCGGTGATCACATTCTGCGATTATGACAGGGCTGCGCGCCACACAGATGCCTTATTTAAAAAAAAAACAATTCCCGAGCCTCTATCCTGCGATTCACCACTAGCCCTCGCATTCTAGATGTCGTCACGTTGTATCACGAACTTTGCGTAGTCGTAGCTCGTTCATTGATCGAAACCAGGTCTGTGAGATCCTGTGGCCATCCCACCGGCATGAGCACCAGAGCAACCGGAACTGCAGGACAAGCGTCAATGACGTCAATTGCTCACGTCATGTCACGTTTCAAAAGTGGGCGGAGTCTCGACGTCACGCCGCGCCTACCCTCTTCTCGGCAGAGAAGGGTGGGGAGGCCGACCGAGAAAACGAAACCGACAGAAGCGGCCGCTTAAACCCGTGGAATTTCTTCATTATTGCACCTATTCGAAAAATTCCTTAGGGAGCATGTTCACATCGCACAGGAGCGAAGTTAAATCTTTAAAGCAAATTTTGGACCTCGGGGTTGTTTTGGGGCCCTTTAAATGCGAAGCATTTCTTAGCGAAATTTGGCGACATTTAGCGAATCTATCTATCTATCTATCTATCTAACTATCTATCTATCTATCTATCTATCTATCTATCTATCTATCTAGCCGCCTAGGACTTTGTGCTCTCCTGGCCGTTTAGTTAATGAGATGTATACGAAAATTGCTGTTCCACAACATGACTGCATAACGAATATAAATGGCAGGTCATAACATCAAAATTATGACATGCGTGTCATGAGCGGCATTATTTTCATGCCACGGTCTTCGTGCTATCCTGGTCGTTTCGTTAATTGGATGTACACGAAAATTGGCATGGCACAACATGACTGCACGTCGAACATAAATGAAAGGTCATGATATGAACGTCGTGATATATATGTCATGGGCGACATAATTTACATGCCACGGTCTCGGTGCCCTCCTGGCCACTTCGTTAATTGGATGAATACGAAAGTTGGTACACCACAACATGACTGCATGACGAACATAACTGACACGTCATAAAGGAAAATCATGACATGCATGTCATGAGAGGCATGATTTGCACGCCACGGTCTTGGTGCTCTCCTGGCTGTTTCGCTAATGGGGTGCATACGAAAATTGGTACGCCACAATATGACTGCATAAAGAACATAAATGACAGGTCATAACGTGGAAATTATGATATGCATTCTATGAGCGGCATGATTGACATGCCACGGTGTTGGAGCTCTTGCGGCCGTTTCGTGAACTTGATATATACCAAAATTGGCATGGCGAGACAACAATATCTAAGGACCACGGGTGACACGTTCTAAGAACATGAAAATCGTAACATGCATGTCATGAGCGGCGTGATTTACATGCCACGCGTTTCGATAATAGGATGTATACCAAAACTGCTATGGCACAATACGACTGCATGACGAACGTAAACGACAGGTGATAACATTAGAATCATTACATGCGTGTCATGAGCGGCATGGTTTACATGCCACAGTCTTGGTGCTCTTACGGCCGTTTCGTTAACTTCACATGCACCAAAATCGGTATAGCGAGGCAACAATGCAGATCTATTTTACGTTCCTGACGGGTGCTTCGGATTTCCTTGGTTGCCACTACACGTGAGACCTGCCAATTTTTTTTTTATTGCGGAAACTTGCGGGACTCAAGCTAACGAAGCAGCCCCACGGTGCCGAAAAGACGGAGTTGCACGAGCGCGCCGGGTAGTGCAAAGGACAGTTTTCTTTCAGCGGGAATACGTATCATCCATATCATAGCATTAAATGAAGTTGGCAAAGTTATTTGTTTACCTCATCTTATTTATTTAACTGCAAAATATAGTACACACAATGACAATAGAATCAAGTTCATTGGAATCAAACACGATTCGAACATCGCTCTTTATTCCACCTACCACCCCATTGCAGGAATCGGCTTCGTTTCGTCATAAAGCGTATTAAAAAAAGAGAGAACCGGCCTTTTTGTGAAGCGAGAGCTCAGGAATTATGGACTACGTTGTGCTTGCCCTGTGAGCTCTACCCTTTGCGTACTACTGTGGAATTTGGGTGAGCTGTTTATTGCAACGTACACTGCCGATAGAATGTGTCTTTTCGCGAAGTCAGAGGGGTGGTTTAGGACCCCTTTAACTCCGAAAATCAAGTGTAACGTTTTCTGCCGCGGAAGCTACAGAGAACGATGGTGGCGCCAATGGATCGCTTTTGTGCACGCCTTGTGCATGGCCTTGTGGGGCCAAAGGACGCTTTGTGCCTCATAGCCAACAACGATACCACCCCGAAGCAGCCTAGTGGCATGTTCGGGGCGGTACCATTCTGGCTGGTTCGGCGCTGGTTGGTAACATGCGACGCATTCGACGGCTACGAGGGCATTGTCGAGGCTAACATTCCGCTATTGCTTTAGCGGAACCTTAGTGTTGCAGAAAGCTTCGTTCACCTTCAGAACCGATGCTCATTAAAGCTTTTGACAACCTTCAGCAAGGAATACCAGCACGTACCGGAACGCGCAGCTGTCGCCTTCCTCCTTGAAATAGCAGCGTGCACAGATGTTGCCTCGCTAGCAACAGCTTCGCGAAACCCACCGAAAGAGTGCACTCTCAATGGAAGGGCGGAAACAGTGACTTCTAAGCCTTATGAATGCCTTGTCTGACTGCTACTCGACCGAGTCAAACGTTCGATGCACCTCCGTGGCGAAGCGTCGTACTACTATGGACGAGTCAGCCCGGCCGCTTCGCCAGCATCCGTATCGCGTTTTAAGTCAAGTAAAGTTTATTTGTTTTATCATGCATAAAAACCGGGTTATATAATACGTACAGCATGAGGACCCAGTCGAAAATTCCGACAGGCTGTCCGGCTGTAAGCCTGTAAGCTTTACGTTATTTTGGCCTATTGGTCCTATTTGCATATCGGCGGCTGTTTGCAGCCTGTCGGTGCTATTTGAATATCGGCGGCTGTTTGCAGGCCGGAATCTGTAAGCCTATGAGCAGCCTGTCGGTGGCTCTAAGAGGGGAGGGGAAGCAGGAATGCTTGACCCTCACCCTCGACTAGCCGGAAATGTTTCCTATAGGCGCGAATTTTGAACGCCTGTTTATAGAGGCGTCGAATTCACGCAGTTATTCCAAGGGACACAATACTGCATGGAGAGGAAGGCAGTCGCACACTCATTTGCACATTTTGCAATGAATCAGTGCAATTAAACATTGCTAAATTTTGATTATGGTCATGTTTTACTTTTGTGCACAAAAAAGCCTAAACGTTGCACTCAAACCAGATGCACAACTAGCTTTTCATTGCACCCACTTCTAGGAAATGAAAACGGACATAGTTGCGATTGCATGGCATGTCAAAGAATCCCTTGAACACAGTGGCAGTGCCTTGAGCACACTAGCCGACGGCAGTAATATGCACGCACCCACTGTATTTAAGTGGACGACACACTGCAGGAGGTTCAATACTTCTAAATTTTAGAGTTCCTTGCTTTTTGTTGGCTGAGTCGACAGATCTGGCAATGACAACGTTTGTCCACAAATGTAGACACCGTACCTAAAACACCAATCTAATGGCTGCATATTGTCCTGGGCATGTACTTTTGGAATGAAACATGCAGAAACATCCCAAGATTGATCACAGTTGACTAACTGTTTGTGCACCTCCAACAAACAGAAGTCATTATGGAGTGTACCTCTGAAATTCATCAAAAATAAGAAACCTATCTGCTTTTGTCTCAATGCCCTAGTCTAAAGAGAACCTGCTAGTTTTAATGACTTGTGGCCTGCAAGCGAACATGCATGCTCGACCACGCTAAAGGCATACACCGTACGTAAAGGGGTAAAGGCATACACAGACGTAAAGGTATACACAGGCGTAAAGGCATACACAGTACCACTGTTTCACAGTGGAGAAGCTACATCCACAGCCACTCCATCATCGACTTCCTAACTGTCCTTTCCCAAATGTCGTCCTTCTCCTCAACCTTTTCCAGTAGTTCTTGATTTCCACATACACCTTTTTTTTCTACTAAAGTTCGGGAAACATTTAAGGTCATCACTCATCACATTTTTTTGCTAATTTCCACTTACACTAAAATGAGCTGTACAAAACGTTCCCAAGTAAAATCCCCATACAGCAGTATGGCTTCTTCAACATAAAGGTCAACAAAGCACTTCGAGTGGAGCAAGCAGCACCATGCACTACAGACCTTACCACTTCCCAACTTAGTGCGCAAACTTTCGAAGCGAACTCATATTGTTGCAGCTATAGCTGATCCCTGGGAATTCAATAGTTGTAGCATGTCATCTTGAACAAAGGTCCAAGCTGGCACGTATACATTCACGTGGGACCTGTGGGACCTGTTGAATTTGATCAAGAAAGCAAAATAATTACAGCTACCCAATCATCATACACATACATATGTGGATCACATGTGTAGAGTTGAAAACATCTTTTTTAGGACCTCACCAGGGAGATTTCGAAATTGTATTTGACAATATAAACGCTGTAATACTTACACAGTAATAATGCATGACCTTAAATAAATGCCAAAATGTTGCTTGGAACACACAAGCCAGTCCCTATGCCACAAGGTGAACACCATGAGCAGCAATAAAAGTTTATAGCCAATAATTATGATGCACCACTTCTAGTCCATTTGTGAGAGCACATGAAAACAGTGAGGTAGCTTACGTATAAAGGTAGCACCAATTAGTCGGATTACGTGTAGATATTGAGGAAAATTGAATGAATTACACTGATGTTTCTCTACCCACAGTGCCACTTTGTATTTATTCGGCACTCCTTCGAAAAATGCAGGAAATCGAGGGCATAATTGAACATATGACACCTCGCTGTATTTCATAGCTGAAGATCAAGAGTGATAGCAACAGGCACTTTGAAATGAAGTTTTATTCTCAGATGATCAAGTTCACTGGTGTAGTCTTCCTCTTCTTGCCAGAGTCATACATACACCGTGCTGTTTTTCTTGCTAAATGATTAAGTGGGCATTTCAATTCCATGAATTTTAGGTGCTTCGATGTCATTTGTCATTTTATTCTAGTTTTCTACTTCAAGCCAATAAAATTGGGTGTGCGTTCATTGTAGTGATGTGTTATTCTCACAGTGAACTGCACACCAAACTATTCAAGCATGTTTCTTTGTCTCTTGCACCAATAATTCGAACAATTAAATTGATGAAGTCAAGGTTGCATTAATTGAAGTTGCCCGTATTGAATTAATTAATCGCATCCTATTTCCTTTGGGCATCAGCAACTTCTGGCACAAGGTTCCGCAAACATCTTTTTCTTCCTGTCACTTGGTGCTGGAAACCATGAAATCTTGAAGAGACCTGCACACACACGCACAAAAAAGTAAAGAAACGATCGCATGATTAAAAGGAACAAATGGCACTTGTTTGCATATGCATGGTTGGGCAAAGCAATGCATAAAACATAATTGCTATGAATTGCCAACACTTTCCAATGTTTATGCTGATTAATCCACGTTGGCTTGCCCCATACAACACACTAGTGCATATTGTGATTGCCTTTTGTTGTGTAAAGGTTAACTGTACCTCTGAGCCACATTTTGGTTGACAGTCCAATGTGCCACAAACACTACTAAGCTAATGACTGTGACTTCAGTGCAAGTGTGGCAATGTCTTTTTGGGCAGGCAAACATAGGAAAATTCCCAAGGTATTCTGGTGGCAACCGATGCACCGGTACAACTTATAGGTGAAAAACTTAACATAATAAGAACATTAAGCTATCTGCCAAGTAGTGTTTGTGTAATAAAACTTTTGGCGCTGCTGTGAATGTACTGCAGGCTTTCAATAGGCTAGAGCCCACACACGCCTTGCCATGGTTTGTTGCCAGGTTTTTGTGTGGGTTCATCAAGAATGCTTGTTATACGTTATCACTGTAAAACAAAATAGGTTAAGTGCATTGTAGTCGAACACGCATATATTGAGCCCGTAAATTATTCTCTTGAAAATTGTGTGTAAAAGTAGAGAAATTCATACGTTTATGTCGCACGTATTTTTACCAACCATCGGATATATTGAACGCTGCGCAGAGTGGAAGGTGCGCTTCGGCACTCGCTGCATCCCGTGATCTCCATGGCACCGCACCTCCATCGACACCCAAAATACTAGAAAAACATGTGAGAGAGGGGTCTCGGACTGTACTCCTGCTGGGTGCGTACTTCCGACTTGTGGAACAGCCTGTTTTTTCGCTCTCATTCTTTCCCCTAGCTACCGTAGTAATGAGTTTGAAGAGCTGGAACGAAGGCGCCGATGGCCTCCCGCTTTCGCCATTCTTTTTTTTCTTCTTACACTTTTGCGAGTTTTCATAAGCCAACCACAGCCCGCACCTTTAGTATTTGCTCAGCCCACCACAACTCGTGCCTTTCATACAACGCTGTTGCCCTTGGAGGTGGCAATCGCGAGTGCTTTGTTGGTGGAGTCCACGGAGTTCAGTGAGGGTTGGCATCGTTGCTTACCATCATGTCTTGCGATCGCTGTGCGTGGTGTGCGAAGGTACAGCGGACTGGTGGAATTTTCCAGTTGTCGCGTAGCAATGGCCGAAACAAGCACAAGCAGCATCAAGAAGCACAAGCACCTTGACTTTGCAACAAAGTTCAAAACCATTCAGCGCTTTGAGGCAGGCGAAAGAAGTTCGGCAGTGCCAGGATACTTCGGGCTTCTCAGGAGCCCTCCGAGTACATTGTTAAAAAAGGTGCACATAAAGGCAAAAGCGCCGGAGCCACGAACGTTGGGGGCCTGTCATGTGCGAACTCCGGCCCACAAGAAAGTCAAGAAGGCACTTAATGCCTGATCTTTAGAAGCCCGGACTAATGACATTCTGGTGGATCGCTGAGTGCTAATGGCTAAGGCCAAATTGTTTGCCGCTACACACAGTGAGGAGAACTTGGTCAACAACACCAGGTGGCTTCACAGATTTAAGAACCACGTGGTTAGCATTTGCATTGTAAGATCTGCCAAATGCACGACAAAAGGCATCGGCATCGTTTTCTTTTCTTTGTTCCTCTTCGATCTCTGACCGAAAGCATTAGGCGGAAAGCGTGGGTGCGAGTTGTGCGCTGTGTAAAATAGCAGCTGTCAGAAGCAGCGACATTTGTGGATTACATTTCATCGCTGGTAAGCAGTAAGGCTATCCCGTTGCCTAGAGCTTTTAGGCGTTTTCTCATTAGTGCTTCTGCAGCATTTGTGAGCATGTATATTTTATCAGCTCGGGGGTCCCTTCGCGATTTTCTGAGCACACGGAGTGGGTAGCTAGCCTGTTTCCTTTCAAGAGCACTAGCCCTGAAACAAAAAAAGTAAGCATTTTAAACGCACTTTGAAATGGAAACACTCCTCCAGAAAGTGGTTGTTCCGAACAGTGTGTAGATTATCGCATTTTGCACTCATCATCATCATCATCATCATCATCATCATCATCATCAGCCTGTTCCGGTCCACTGCAGGAAGAAGGCCTCTCCCAACGATTTCCAATCCATCCTATCCTGAGTGAGTTGGTTCTACTTTATGCCCGCTAGCTTTTTAATTTCATCGCTCCATTTAACCTTTTGCCTGCCTCTGTTGCGTTTTCCCTCTCTTGGTATCCATTCCATCGCTCTTACTGTCCATCTGTTATCTTTCCTCCTCATTACATGTCATGCCCAGGTCAAATTCTTTCTTTTAATTATTATAGTAAGATCGGATACTCCTGTCTATTCTCTGATCCATTCCGCTCGTTTTTTATCTCTTAGCGTTAGCCCTATCATTTTTCTTTCCATTGCACGTTGCGTGCTCCTTAGTTCCATCTATAGTTTTTTCGTTATACTCCACGGTTCTGCACCGTACGTTAGTACTGCCAGAATGCAGTGATTGAATACTTTTTGCTTTAGTGAGCGCGGTAAGTTTCCAGTCATGATTTCGTTATGCCTTCCGAATACGCTTCCGCCCATCCTTATTCTACGGAGAATTTCTTTCTCATGGGTAGGAGTTCCTGTTATTAACTGTCCCAGGCATACGTATTCGTTTACACATTGTAAGGGTTCATTGTTGATTTTAAATTCTTGTTCCTTAGCTAGGCTATTCACCATAACTTTGGTCTTTCGCCTATTCATTTTTAATCCAATTTTAATGCTTTCCCTGTTTAGATCATTATTCATGTTTTGTAATTCGTCTCCATCATTGCCAAAGAGCACAATGTCGTCTGCAATTCTTAAATTGCTTAGATAGTCTCAGTCCATTCGAATTCCCTTTTCTTCCCAGTCTAGATGTTTAAACACTTCCTCTAAACCTGCAGTGAATAGCATCGGTGATATCGTATCTCCCTGTCTCGCACTTCTCCCAATCCTGATTTCTCTGCTTCTCTCATGTAGGAGTAATGTCGCTGTGCAGTCTTTGCATATATTGTTTATGGTTTTCACATATACGCCAGGTACCCCTTTTCAACGTAGATCTTCTAGAACTGCTTGTATTTCTATGGAGTCAAATGCTTTCTCGTAGTCTATAAACGCCATATACAGAAGTTTCTTATATTCCGCGTACTTCTCAACTACGAGGTTGATAGTGTGGCTGTGGTCCATTGTCGAGTAACCTTTCCTAAAGCCAGCTTGTTCTCTAGGTTGGTGAAAGTCGAGTCTCTCTCTTATCCTCCTAGAAAATATTTTCGTAAATAGCTTGTATAGTACTGGGAGTAGACTAATTGGTCTGTAATTTTTAAACTCCTTTATGTCACCTTTATTGTGGATTAGTATTATATTAGCATTTTTCCAACTGCACAGTACACTACATGTCTTGATACATTTCGTGAAGAGCGATGTAAGTTTTTGCAATATACTATCTCCTCCGTATTTGATCAAGTCGGCTGTTGTACCATCTTCACCAGCTGCTTTACCATGGGATATGCATTTGACAGCTTTTTTTTTACTTCGTCTGCGGTTATACATTCAATTTCAGTGTCCTCCTCTGATTCTATTTCTGTCAAGGTTGTATGGGCTGTCTGGGAGCTGTACAGTCCACAGTAGAAATTTTCTGCAACCTTTACTATTTCGTTAAAATTGTTGATAAGGTTACCTTGTTTATCTTTTAGTGCATGCATTTTGTTTTTTCCTAAGATCAGTTTCTTTTTGAGCGATTTAATGCCGGGGCCTTTCTCTACTGCTTTCTCTATTTCTATCATCTTAAAGTTTCTTACATCTCTTTGCCTGGCTTTACTGATTAATTTTGATAGTTCTGCGAATTCTATATTATCTTTTGACGAAGTTACCTTCATTTGTTGGCATTTTTTTCTTAAGTCCTTGGTAGATTGGGACAACTTACTTGTAGCTTGCTTTGTTGTTTTACCCCCGACTTCTATCACTGTTTCAAGGATTGCGTTTGTTATGGCTTTGTTTACTTCTTTTAAATTTTCATCATTTTCGCGTAAGGCCCCGGACTTGTTGCTTAGGGAGATTTTAAATCCTTCGTTCTTTGCTCTGATTACCTCTAGATTTCCATATTTTCTAGGAAATAATTTAGTTCTGTTTTCTTTACGTTAAGTAAAATCTTTGCCCTTACTAATCTGTGATCGCTGCATTTTATCTCACTCTGCTGCAACTTGCGTTGGGCTAGCACTCCCAAGAAAAATTATGTTTGTGTTTTCAGATGCGATAGACAGTACCAGTCGCGTATTTGGGATTCCCACCCGTGGGGAGGAAAATGCAGATTGCGAAAATGCAGAAAGTTTTCGAAACACGCTTGTCCTCGGGGGAAGGCACGTTATAGAGCCAGTCAGAGCTGTCCAAGCTCGTAGCAGCAGTCCCTCACGGAAATATCATATATGGGCCAGATATGTTTTATATATGGCCAGATATGGACATATAAGCGCTCATATCAGGCAATATACTGTCATATAAGGTTCAATATAAGGTCATATATAGCCAGATATAAACGTATACGGCATTCTATATGCCATATAAGGCAGCTATATACTGCCATATATGGCTTTGTATTGCGCCTTACATGACATGTACGGTAGCAGCATACTTCCATATACGGCGTCCGTGGCGTGTATATGGCTTTATATACTCCATAAAAATAGTATGCATTAAAAGTTACATAATGCAAGTTAACAGTCATATACATAGGTGTAATATATTATTTATGTGTCGACATCCAATTAAGTGGCAGTTCCTCACGATATATGATGATGATATACCATAACGATATAGCTCACGATATACCATGACGCGAGAAAATTTTATATATATATATATATATATATCAAATTTTTTCGCGTCATGGTGACTGATAATATATCACGCGAAGGGAAACAATCAATACCCAGTAATGTTATTTATATACACACAAATAATCGATGGATACGTGCGCATTATAGTGGTGCATTAATGCAAAACTTGTGCCAGCTTTACCACAATAAGCACCTAGATTGCATGTTCACTGTAAGTTATAGCTAAACGAATGATTGCTGGAATGTGTCAGTAACGTTCCTTACTTATATTTCTATTTTTTTATCTCGTCTTGTACGAGTGCGGCGCGAAAGAGGTGCGGCGCGAGTGCGGCGCGAAAGGCTTCTACTTTTCTACAGCTGACCCACCATTGCTCAAAAGAATCCAAAAGACGAGCCAAAAAATAAATCACAAAAAAGAGCCCCCTTCTGTCCACCCCCCCCTCCGGTTCTTCCGCAAAGAGCCACGCTTTCTTTTCCCGGAACTGTGCGGAGGACCTTTGGAGAGGGCCCCTCACTTTTTCCAGGTGCATGTGTAACAGATTTTATGCATCAGGTGAAGTGCTGCCAAAGCTAGCGCTCGTGTTTATGCTGTGTACTTTCGTGGCCAAAATGTAGTCCATTGCTTGTGGTAAGCAAGAAAATATACGTGTCTCACTGGCAGCCTTAAATCATAAAACATTTCTCATCAGTTTGACAAAACACGCTCGTAATTTCGGGGAAACAATCGAAATATGCGAGTTTCTGCTTTACGTTTGTCGTTTCCTCTCGGAACGATACACCTCTCCCTTTCTTTTTCTTACGGACTACATTTGCGTAGCCTTCACAACTGTTGAGCCATTTTCTCCGCGAAGGTGTGGGCTGCCTGGCTGTACTTTCCGAAAAAGTTGGTGCTGTGGTACTGAGTGCAGTGAGCGGCATGTTTCGATAGCGTTGCAAATAAGTGGACAACCTTCGATGTTCTAAAATGACCTGCGTCGGGAGTGACGGAAGAGCACACTCCTAATGAAGTGGTGCCACAAGTGCAAGTTTGGTGGCAGTACAAATGCTTCTTTCATGCCAGGCTGATTGCTGCAAGGTAAGCTTTGATGCTTGTTACAAAAATTCTAATACGGTGTGTCAGTTCAGAAGCACGTGAACTGGACAATTTTATAGCTGTTAAGCGCTTTATTTTGGCCATCGGATATCGGATAAACGGCTAATGTCGCAAAGCTAGCGTGTTTCTTTTCTATATTTTTGGTTGCGCCTTAGCCATTGCTTTTGCTTCCGACCATTTAGCGGCGTTTTAAAAAGACGCCAAATGCAGTATTTTCTTCTTGTGGCAAGATCGAATGTGGTGCTGTGCTTAGACACGCTATAATTTTCTGATTTTTCCTTACGAATGCCTTAGAAACGTTGCTGTTGAAATTCTGTTCGTTTTACGGGTGTCCTTCCCCCGCCATTTCACGCAATTCTCGTTATTGTAGCTAATTCTCGGAATCTGGCACCAGTGCAGCTGTTGAGACAGCTGCTGGTGGGTATGCCACGAAGCCTTGAGGCTAGAAATGCATGCTGCTTCAGAAGCAGCTGAAAGTGCTATATTGAGGAGAAAATTGGTGTGGCCGCATTTTAGATATTATCTGCATTTATTTTATTTATTTACCAATTAGAACACTGCACACGCTATTTCGGAGAGGTTACAATACACTCAGTCGTCCCTATACATCAAAGGTCAGTTGCTTTATTGCAATAATGTATACACATCAAAAGGACAGAAAGTTGAGCGAGTTGGTAACATTCCATAATCAAAAGAAGAGGCGTGCAGGACACGGACACAAGAAGAGCAGTGAACACCACGAACGCCGACTAACAACTGAGGCACAGCACAGAGGCGAAAAAGAAAGAAGACACACAGCTTATCTGCGCATGCTCGGAATGGTAGCGCCACCTGTCATACTGTTACACGTGCCGTTCTACGCGATAGACAACTGTTGTCTATCGCGTAGAACGGCACGTGTAACAGTATGACAGGTGGCGCTACCATTCCGAGCATGCGCAGATAAGCTGTGTGTCTTCTTTCTTTTTCGCCTCTGTGCTGTGCCTCAGTTGTTAGTCGGCGTTCGTGGTGTTCACTGCTCTTCTTGTGTCCGTGTCCTGCACGCCTCTTCTTTTGATTATGTATACACATGTTTGCTGGTTCAGCTATCAATGATAGTGCTTTATGTGCATATGTTTGATGCCCATTTCGGAGGAACGGCCTCACCTGATTAACAAACTAGTCACATCGTTGACAAAAGAGTGTTTTTTTTTCTCTGCGTGACCGCTGCAGCTTAATTGCCATGAATTGTTTTTCACAAAATAGAGACAAGGATTTCCCTCGCTTTCACCTGAATGTGCAAGAAAATAAATTGAAATAATAATTGAGCAGTTGCTTGTAAGGTGCTTTGCATATCGACCAGCACATTGCGTAGTCATGCATGGTCATGCAGGATGGCTTAACGATACGGGCGTGTTCCGATGTTTTATGATTGTTTTTCTTGGCGCCTAAGTGAATGCATGCATGTGTACATATAAAATATTGTGTCATTGCGTCATCAGCTGCACATATTTTGGAGCTATTTATCGACCCTGATAATGTAAGCATTACTTTGATGCTCCAATTGTGTTTTGCCATTTACAGCTCGCACAAAAGACTTCCCTACGAGGTGCCAGTTGGAGTGCAGTGGAAAACTTGATTGTAATAATATCCCTGGGCCCAAAGCTCAGCGACCTGAGAAGCAAAAAGACAAAAGACAACTTCAATGAATGAAAAAATAGTTGGAAAATAAAATACACACGTAAAAGCTCCAATGTAACAGATTTCATGCATCAGGTGAAGTGCTGCCAAAGCTAGCGTTCGTGTTTGACATGTCCCTACATCTCGAAGTAAATATGACAAACAGTCATTAACACGCACTGTGTTCATCTTACTTAATAAACTCACAAAAGAAGAGTTTGATCCACTACAAAATTCTAATCATGCAATAAGAATATTCTGTCAGTCGTACCAGCGAGATGACTGATGTTCAATGAATTTTTTATGTATATAGACCTGTGTACATAGCATACTTGTATATGGGGTAGGGAAAATGTGTGTATGTATAGTGTACACTTTCTTTCGTAGGTACAGATTTTTATTTGTGTATGCGTAAATATGTATGTACACATACTTTCTTTTTCTGATTGAATTGTATCTCTGTCTCGCGTATTATTTTTTTTCAAGTGTTGTGTCTATTCAATAGATATCTGCAATGTGCTGTTGTCATTTGGAAAAGGGGGCAGGACCCCTGTCATGCTTCGTTAGCTTTTAGTCCTGTCTCCTCTTTTTCACTGAGAAAAGAAAATAAAAGTTGATTGATTGAGTGATTGATCTTGCATTTGTGTTCTGTTTTTGTTTATATATGTATTCATCTCTCACATATGGCCTATAGTGTCAAGCAGATATGACCATATTAGGCGCCATATACGTATATATTACAAATTGCGCAATTATGGCCGTATAAGGACCCATATACGGATATATCAAAAATTGGGCAGATATGGCCATATAAGGCGCCATATATGCATATATTAAAAATTGGCCAGATATCGCCATATACGGGCCCGTGCACGGATATATTCAAAATTGGGCAGATGTGGCCATATAAGGGCCGTATATGCCATATATGGACATATCTGCCAAATTTTTAATACAACCGTATATGGATTTTTTCATATCAGTCCATATATGGCATTTTCGTAAGAGGGTCGGTCGGCGAAGGTTGCACATCCGTCGCTTGGGCTCAGGCGAGTTGGAGCCCACCGGTGATGATGGAGTCGCAAGCCTGGTGCCAGGAGTGGCCGCCCGCCCTGGTTTTGACGCTGTGGGGGTCGCTGGGTTACTTGCCGGTGATGTCAACGGCGGCAGCGGCGGAAATACAGCGGTGGAACTCCATTCATCGACTTATCGATGGAGGACTGGCTGTCGGCGCACGGGAGTCACGGCGGGCTCTGGCCGCATTAAGCAACAGCAACTCGTGAATTGGCTACGCCATGATGGCACCATCGAAACTTGGGTTCAGGCCATCCGCAGCAAGCATACGGCGCGGGGGCAGCCACTCGAGCCCATAGTCGAGGAAAAAAGGCCCCTGGTGTGGCGGCAGGGCCGTCTCAGCATGCTGTTCAACTTGCATGCTTCTTGGAGTCGATGGTTTGACAAAGCATCGTCTGGTCCGGAAGGAGCATGAAGAAACGAAAAGAATGAGCGCCGACCAAAATGAAAAGGATTAAAAAATGATGTTTCGGCTACCGCACGATAGCCATGTTCACAGCAAAATGGCCCAGCGAAGCGGGCTTATGTCCGTTTCAGAAAGCTGCCGAGACACCTGGCGTACGCGGGTGGCACATTGTCATCATTTCTGCTCAGCGCTTTTTTTGTTGTCTGGATAAAGAGGGATTCCAGGTACTGCCGCGAACACCAGTTTCTTTCCTTGGCGATTACGGTTGCCTTGGCCCAGTCAATGTAGTGATTAGACGTAGCCATATGTTCAGCAAGTGCATTGGATATCACGTTTCTCTTCCTGACGTCATTCATATGGTCTTTCAATGGTCTTTCAAAATACCACTCTCCCCGATATAAACATAGTCGCAGTCTGCACATGGAATTTTGTAAACAATGCAAGGCAACTTTTCTTTCTTGAGCAGGTCCTTCACGTGCACCAGTTCGTGTTTAAGTTTGCGGGCAGGAACATGGCGCGACGTGTACGTCGAACGTTCGCAGAACCCGTGCCAACGCCTCACGAACACCAGGCACATAGGGGATGGCTACACGACCTTGGGGCTGCACCGCGCGTGGTGCGGCGACGTTGTGTGTGCGGTTCTCTACGGAACGAACAAAACTTACAGGGTACCCGTTATCAGAAAGCTCCCTGCGCACTTTGGAAAGGTCAGAGGCGCGGTCCGCGTCCCTCGAGCAAATCCTATGTGCTCTCTGTATCAGGGAAACGGCAATTGAACGCTTGTGGCAGGCCGGGTGGACTGACTTGTAATGCAGGTAAGGTCCGGTGTGCGTCGCCTTCCTGAAGACACAAAAATGGTGGCCGATTTTTCGCTCTACAAGTACGTCCAGGCAGTGTAGACGGCCAGAGACCTCCGTTTCAGTTGCGAACTGAATGGATGTTTCGATGCTGTTTAAATGCGCTGAGAATTCCTCCAAAGCCTCTTTCTTGATGACGCAGAAACAGTCGTTTACATAGCGCAGGAAAATCTTTGGGGATGGTCATAAGACGTCGAAGCCCATGTCTCCACTGACTCCATGGCAAGGTTCGCCGCCGTGACCGAAATTGAAGCGCCCATCGCGGTTCCATGCACCTGGTTATAGACAACATCCTGAAACACAAAGTATGTGTTTTCCAGGCAGAACCTCAGCAGCTTCAGAAGATCGGGTGCTTCTATTGGTGATCTGTCCCCCATTTTATCGTCCGCCTGCAAGGCCGCCTCGCACACCTCAACGGCCAGATCCACTGGAACACTGGTGAAAATGACTTCACATCGAAGGAGACTAAGATCTTATCATCGTCAACCGTGATGACCCGCACCTTTTCGATGAAATCATAGGAGTTCCGGATGAGAGGTGCGAACACGCGATGAAGGTATTCAGAAAGCTTGTACAGTGGCGAACGTGAGAAGTCCATAATCGGATGCAGTGTAATACCCGGCTTGTGAATCTTCGGCAACCCGTACAACGCAGGTGTCGAGCCGTTGTGGCAGAGGAGCGAGCAGTATGGGGACTTCTTGTGTGGGGGAACAAAATGAAAGACGACGGGGAGAAGCTTCTCAAGCTATCTTTCCACTTTGAGCGTGGGATTCCGCTTAAGACGGATGTAAGTGCAACCGTCTTCAAGCAGGGCGGTCATTTTGCTTTCGTACTCTTTTTTTTTTTGTCCAAAACGCTGAACAGAAATGATGGAAATCTGCCACCAGCGTACGCCAGGTGTCTCGGCAGCTTTGTAAAGCGGACATAAGCCCGCTTCGCTGGGTCATTTTATTGTGAACAAGGCTACCGTACGGTAGCCGAAACGTCATTTTAAAGCGAAGCTTTGTACCTCTGCCAGCCAAGGGTTGTGTCGTGTCCGTCGTTGTAAGCAAAAAACGATCCCGACGAACCGCTAACAATTGCAGGTATAGCAGTATAGCTTACTTGAATTCAGGCATTCAGCGTACAACTAAGCACTCGTTTTCGCAAGAAAAACCACAAAAACAAGCTTCAAAGTGATGAGCCAACATGATGGATGGTAAGGGCTGCGGGCAAACAACGGAAACAGGCTCGGCGCGGTCCGTAAGATTAGATTGCAGCTGTTGCAAAGCTGATGCAGCTGCTTGAAAGAGGGTTGACGTCATTCGAAACCCTTCCAGCCTAGTAACTGCTTTGGTTCATTTCTAGACTACCCCACTATGGCTAGACCACGGAAAGTAAAGACGGCAGAAGAGCGTGAATATAAGGCTCGGCGGAAAGAACAAAATCGTCTCGCTCAACAGCGTCGTAGGCAAAACCCAGCAGCTCTCGCCTTGATTTAACCTTGGCAAAGAATGTAACTACAGTGAAAACTGAAAATATGAGTGTATGTTGATCTTCGCCATCTTCACCATCGCCATCGACATGTGCAATACCGCCCGGATGATCACGTTTGTGTGTGGACTCCGGTTCGCCGCAAAGGGTTGTCCGAGAAGCTGCTTAGTCACTACTTCGGACCCTACAAGGTGTTGCGCCGCGTTAGTGACGTCAATTACGAGGTTGTTCCGGATGGCATTATGTCGCCACATCGTCGAAAGCACCACTCCGAGATTGTGCACGTTGTACGACTGAAGCCTTATTTTACGCGTTAGGATGAGAGAACTTCCGCCTTAGTCATTTTTCATCTTCCGTCCATTTCCTGTTAGTTTTTTTAAATTTTATTCGGCTGTGCCTGTCAAAACTCTTGTGCATCGGGACGATGCCGTTTTCAAGGGGGGAATAATGCCACCGGGACATGCACGGCTGGCGCGAGCCAGCATGGACACAAAGAAAGAAAACGAAGAAGTTGCTTTTGGCTCAGCGCGCGCCCCAGTCGGAGCCATCTTGCTCAGCTAGCAGTTCTTGCCTACCTGACGGTGCGGTCTCTGTTATCACAGTCTCTTGTGTGTCACGTGACAATATCACACCGATCATAAAGCAGTAGTGAACATTGCTGTGAAGTAAATAACAATAAAGGCCGTAATTAACGTTACGTTGTAGTGTGTGAAATATCAAGTGCGCGGCAGTCACCGTGAGGGTGGCGTAAAAAGCTTCGCTTTCCAACCACCTTCACAGGGTCGATTGGCGGGCAATTTTTTTAAACCCCTTCATTGGGGTTGGCGCTCGTTCTTTTCGTTTCTTCTTTCATACTCCTTGGATGCAGCGTTCGACAAAGCGGCGGTTTCTGCAGCCCTGGTGGTGATTGGCAGCTCTGGGAAGAATGAGACTGGCGTACAATTTGGTAACCTGTGGCAGCTTGCGTGTAACTGCCCCCAAAAGGAGCTTGTACCGCTGAAACGCAACGCTGGATCTTTTTCTTGGAAGGTCATTGGTACCCATTTTTCGCGAAGTCGTTATAGCGTCCGATGTGCTGACCCCCACGATAATGTCATTTGTAGAATGCCTCCTTACAGCGGTTAAAATGGCACGAACTCGTTGCAGAGGGCAACCAAGTCAGGTGCGACCTGTGCCGATGCCATACCTGCGCAGTCTGTAGCACAGTCTCAACAAAGTGGTGCAGGAAAGCAGTGTTCCTGTCGTTTACGCTGCACCACGAAAACTCCAGAGAATCTGCCGCTGGATGAACTGTGCACAAGACGCTAGAACACTCGTGATCAATCGGAAAGACGGCTGTTCTGCTGTGTCGTGGTTCTGCGTATCACACGGGTTCTGTGCTATGTGTCAAATAAAATATTCAGTGGAAGTTTAGCGCTCGCGCTGTCTGTCCCCTGACTTTGGTTTGTGTGTTTGTGTGCTTATTATGTTCCTTTCCAGTACGCACCAACTAGTCCAGCTTTCTTAATTAATAATGCTGACGAGACACCTGCAACTATATATATTCTCCATATAAACCGAGCACTTCGGCGTTCACCTTAGCTGTTATGATCGATGCACGCTATTACGATGTGGTGATTAACGTACGCTATTTTCTGCAGCCCTAGTTGGGAGAGAAAGCGCGGCTCAACATCGCGTCAGGGAGCGAAAGGGAAGTGGAGTGTGGGAAGTAGTAGCCAAGGTCCCCGGACACAAATTTACACGAGCGCACTCTTCTCGTGACTGGCAACTGCCGCCACAATTTTTCATATTTTTCATTTTTTCAGGACCCCTCGCCGGCTTAAGGAATTGCGACTTCGAGGCGGTGTCATCGTGGCATTAATACGTGACGTAACGCTATTGCTTCAACGGGACATACTGTCACGTCAAGTCATGATGTTTCCATTTGGTCTAGTGGATTTTTCCGACACGTTTGGCATCGTTTCTCGCACGCGTACGGCCGACTTTACTACAAGCGCCAACATTGTTACTTAGGGCTGTCACCTTTAAACAAGTGGTACATTGCGATTCTCTTCTTTTCTTCGCACAGAATCAAGCTGCAGTTTCTCAGGACACCCGCCAAGATGTGCTTCACGATAGACCCTGCTCTCCTGGCAAGAGATCATGTGTTCTTCAAGTGCAAAGCACCCTGGATGTACGGTATGAAAAATAACTTGGCACACGCACAGTGGTTTTACGGGTGTGTTCTGAAAGTGTCGCTAATAATTACGGCATGCCTTTATACCACGCATTGCACGAAATGTTCAAAAATCATATTGATGCAGAAGCTGACATTTTTGCGCACTTTGAGACGGTTGCTTTGTTCCCGGCGCCAGCTGTAAATTAGTAATCATAGAAAATTTGAAAGTAGTTTACAAGAATAGGCTAATTACTATAAGCTACCATGGCAGGCATTCAAACCTCATGGAGGAATGCAACTTATTTATGATGGCAATGCAATGATGGCATTTCAATGTTCACAAAATGGTGACGTTCTTGAGTTATACACATCGAACAAATCCGTTTGATATCATTCAGGAAATCCAAAGTGAGAGGTCGAAAAGGAAATTGTCAAGGGTCTTGAAATGTTCCTGTGTGAAAGCATTTTCATCGCATTGCCAGGTGAAAATGAGCAAGTGTCGGTATCACGCTCAGAGTTTGCTCGTTCCCTTGCCCTGCAAGCAAGTAAAAGTATATAAGAGAACGCCTGTCTTGCGCAAGCTGACCTCCTCTTTAGCCGCAGCCCCCTCGTTCTTCATTTGGAGGAAGGCGGAGCGTGCACTGGTAAAAGAATGATCGTTAATTTAACAAGAATTTCTCCGACATATTTGGGTGCCAAACTTTCACTGAGGCCGTCCTTCATTTATCAGCTTGCGGTTACCAGAGCGTAATATTGCAGCCAAATATCAGGGCAGTTCATTGTTAAAATAAGCATCTTACAGCCTTGTGAGCATGCAATGTGCACAAGCTGAGAAATTAAAGGGATCATCCTTTCTTGATGTGCGTTCTCGGGCAGTAAAATTTAGAGCGAGCAGTCCCAAATACAGCTGTCGGTGATTTTTCGCGTGCATTTCGTTCACTTCTTCAAACGAAAGGTAAATAAATATCAGGGCAAAAACAACAAGGTCCAAAAGGCAAGACGACAGGCCGAGCGCTCCCCAGAGACGTGGAAGTTGTACAGGCCAAGCTTCAATCTAGTAATTGCAAGTGTCCTTCTGAGGCAAGTTCATATGTCAAAGTGAAGCCTTGGCCGATTTGATGGACTGACACCACGTGCACAATGCTAAAATTGCTGAAATCATCAAGATCACTAAAAAGAGTAAAATATTGCTTCTAAAGAAGCACTCAAAAATCATCAACTTATCTGCGTACCTTAAGCACATTGTACCTGCGTACCTTTTGTGCTATTACAAGCATTTGTAATAGCACAAAATTTTTCTCATGCTTTTTCTGTAATTCTACACAAATGTTCTCTCCCTTGCATATATATATATATATATATATATATATATATATATATATATATATATATATATATATATATTGTAAAGAAGCATTGGAACCTTGTAGTGGGCCGTCCTCTTCAGCGCTCTGTTGAAAAAGACGCTGCTCATGCTGGAGGTCCGTGCCCGTTTGGATAAGACCATTACCGCAGGGCTGATAAACACCTTAACAACGTGGTGGAGAGGTACTGGGATCGGTACCCAGCACTTCCACCACGTTGTTAAGGTGTTTATTAGATGATACTAGACGCAGCCCTGAGGCAACGGTCTTGTCCAAACGGACACGGACCTGCAGCACGAGCGGCGTCTTTTTCAACAGAGCGCTGAAGAGCGAAACCCACTGTAAGGCGCTGGAGAGGACGGCCCACTACAAGGTTCCAATGCTTCTTTACAATATATATATATATATATATATATATATATATATATATATATATATATATATATATATGCAAGGGAGAGAACATTTGTGTAGAATTACAGAAAAAGCATGAGAAAAATTTTGTGCTATTACAAAAATAATCTGTTACTTGAACTCTGTTCTAGAAGGAAGAATTTCTGTAGGATAACAGAAACGTGTGAAAATGCGAAAAGCTTGTTTTTTTAAGGAGATACCAGAAACAGAAAATCTCAGTAAAAGTACAGAAACACAATAACACAATACATGCAAAATTACCGCGATATAGAAAAGGGAAAACACAAGAACAGAACTGTTATGTCACTAAATTTGCCATGCATTTTCTGTTTTTCTCACAAAATTTTTTTTTGCAGTGTAGGATTGCGAGCAGGTGGCACGTGGATTCTTGGTTTTTTTGGTTATTCTTGGTTATATATATATATATATATATATATATATATATATATATATATATATATATCGTGTTAAAGTAAGAATTATTTTGCAATCAAGTTTTCTGTTTATATAAGGTTTGAGAAAAATATGTTCAGCTCTCTCTAAACGAAGTATATTTTGATTTGCACTTAATACTTCTACAGTTTGTGTCATCATCTGCAAAAGCATGCAACATACAGAGCAATCTGACATGCATGTAGCTATCTACAACCAGTGTATCATATTCACTAATGAACTAGAAGGCTACAGCGTGACCTTCCAAATTTTACTCTTTATTTAGAGCTCAACCACAACCTTAGAACTTGTACTCATCCAGGGCATTCGCCAAGGCAGCCACCTTTGGCGACAAACAATACTGCTTCTTTGACGTTCGCCGCGCCTTTGAGCTTCTTTCTGGGTTGATTCCAGCGATTGCCCTTAGAGAAATGAGGAGGTAAGATTAATGCACTAATAATGTGTACTCCCAAAGCTTATATATTCTATCAAAGCATTAACTGAACAATCAAGAAATATGCTCAGAATTGCTGGCTGGAATGCTGTTAATGTAAAAGAAAGTCCCCAAAAATCATCACTAGTGGAAAGCTAGGAACAACTGCCATGCCACTTCCTTTTTTTACCAGTGCACAAGGACGAAAATTATTGACTTAATTCTTTATGTAGATGTATGAAAGAAGTCGAAAGTCACTGAAACGAAGGACAGCATAACAAATGTTGCCTCCTCATGTGGTCTCGTTTGTAGATTGAAATCACCCTGCTGGCACCTTTTCCGATTTCAGAATAAAAGATAAATGTGGGCTACGACATTACATGAAAGACCGCACGATGTGGACATGAAGCCCAGCTTTAACCAAACCGTACAATCGTGACTGCCTTGCCTAGAGGAAACGTGCCTCACATGGGATGCAAGTGTCCTGAAGGGCTTCGTTCCCCTCACCTTCCCACTTCAATGCAAAAGCCTGAATGAGCAGCTCGTACCAATATGGACAAGTTATCTGGTCCTAGCACGTAACACAACCCTATGGCAAATCAGAGTCAAAACATGTTCGCTGCCAGCTCATCGCTTGTCAGAGTGAGGCTTTCTTTCTTTCTTTCTTTCTTTCTTTTTCTTTCTTTCTTTCTTTCTTTTTTCCTTGAAGTTTGGCTCTTGCCCACTACGGGGGATTGGCCATGAAGCCGGCGGTTAATATAAAGAGGGAAAAAAATTGAGCTAAAACAAAGGAAGAATAAAGAATCGGTAACGTAAGTAAGAATGAAATGTTAGAAAAAGATAGGCTATTTATAATAGAAATGAACTATAATAAAATAATTTGAGGTTTAATCAACTAGTGGAAGCAATTTCGAGGTACGAAGATTTGGATTGAATGATGATTAGCAATGAATTCTTTTTGTGTCACGAAGGAAATTGCACATGGCTAAGCAGACGTTCCTGTTGCTATAACCTAGTGAGGACGCTCCAAAGGAAAGAATGTTCTGAGAATTTAGGGGAATGTTTAAATTCCTGAATAAAATTTCGAAATGCCTTTTTCTCTGACTACTATAGCGCTGACAGGTAATTAAGAAGTGATCAATGTTTTCAGGCTCTCGACAATAACAGCATAGCGGAGATGGCACCAGACCAGACCTGTGTAAATAAAAGTTCAATGGAGGGATACGACAGCGAAATTTTGTTATTGCCACTTCCAGTTTGCGAGAGGGACACCACTTATTATCCCAAACAAAAGAAAGATGTCCATATTCTTCAATTGGTAACTTCATTTTTAAAGAATCTTGAATTAAAGAGTACTTTCGGAATCTCGACAAAGTAACGAAGGCAGTAGTAGGCACCACGGACATTACCGGCCCATCTAGGGACCACCGCGCGAGAACATCAGCCATCTCGTTTATAAATATGCCACGATGGCCCGGCACCCACACCAATCGCACTTCACGCACGTGGGGAGGAATTAATGATATGAATGTGTTTACAACAGAAGACTTGGAAGGAGAAACTGAAGCGAGGGATGTGCATACCGAAAGCGAATCAGTCACTATAACAACTGCCGAATTTTGTACAGGAAGTTTGCGAATGGCTAAAAGAATGGCTAAGAGCTCTGCTTCAAATATAGGAGTATAATCCGGGAGGCGCAAGGTATATGACCAGGAGGAAGTCTCTGAAAAAATGCCCACTCCCGCTTTCTCCTCACGCATGGATGCATCCGTCGCAATTATATCATCAATTCCCAATTGACATAAATGATCTTCTAATAAGCCTATTAAATATCTGGAAGGTAGGAGTTTGGCATTAGAAGGGAATATATTATCCAATTCAATTTTAGCATTGGCCAATGGTTTATCCGTTGAGACGATATCGCAAATGTTAACATCTAAAGCCTCTAGTTGATTCTGCACAAACAAAACTTGAGGTCTGTATATGCGAGACCAAGGCTCATGAAAAAATGTTAACGCTTCAGTGCAGAATACGAAGTGTGACCGCCTCTGTGCAGACGCATAAATTTGCAAATATGTTTTGACAGTGAGGATACGGAATCTGCAAGCTAACGTGGGGATTCGGGCTTCTTGGTACAGAACATGATTTGCAATAAATTTTGGTACCTTGAGACAACTCCGAAGAGCCTCTCGCTCTAAAAGAACCAAAGGATTAATCTTGTATGCCGGACCACCAGAGTATAAAATGCAACCAAATTCTAAAATCGGACGAACATACATACGGTATATAATAAGAAGAGTGTCTCTGCGTAACCCAGAGGGGTGCTGGCCAAGTCTGCGTATCATCCCAACAGCGCGAGTAGCCTTACATTTAATGTGCTCAATATGGTGGCGCCAACTCAGTTTATGATCATAAAACACACCTAAATACTTCATGCACTCTGTTTGAGGGATTATTTCCTGGCGATACTGAAGGGAAATGTTTACTGGATCATTCAAAGGAAAAACAATAACAGAACTTTTACTAACATTTAAAGTCATGCTAATTTGAGTAAACCATAACTCTAGTCTTCCTAAATAAGCTTGTAAGATTGCATGCAATGAGTGAATATCACCAGCAGACGCGAAGAACGCAATGTCGTCTGCATATACATACACTTGAATGTTATTGTCTAATGGTATTGAGCTTAACAGAACGTTAAATAATACAGGAGATAAAACAGAACCTTGAGGGACTCCTCGGGACTGATTATATTTCAGTGAGGATAATCGACGCTGGGAACAATAAAACTTTCTATTATTTAAAAACTCATACAACCAGTTAATAATATAGCTCGGGAAATTCAAGCTTTTTAATGAATTGAGAAGGATGACATGCTCGACACTGTCGTATGCCTTAGCTAAATCTAGAGTTACTAGTGCTGCATATTGTCGCCTGTGACGAGCAAGCTTAATTCAATATGCATATCTACTCCTCGTTTTTTAAGCAGCAGGATAATTTTTGCTAGTCTCCAATCTGGAGGAATCCAACCTCTTTCGAGGGAGTAGTTGACGAGATTTAGGAGGTCCTGAGGAGACACATCAAACAAAATTTTTAGCATGCCTGTCGTAATGCCGTCTGGGCCTGGAGCCGAATTGGGGAGCGACTGAACTGCGCGCGCAAGTTCTTCTATAGTCACCTTCACGAAATCATCTACACATACAGGTTTGGGGAATACTGTTTGTATTTCAGTGGTAAAGCGCCTTCCTAATCCCAATGCAATATCATTTAATACGGCAGACAGTTCTTTTGGAGCTAAAACAACCGATTATATGGTTACGGGTGCAGAAATAGCCTTACGAAATCGAAGAAATCTGAAAAGAGCTTTCTTGTTTCCACTTTGTGAGAGAAAGCTGTATTGGTTTTCGTCATGAGTAGCTTTGGCTATGAAAACAGTTCTTTTAAACATGGCTGAGGCATACTTGTAGTTACTCCAGTTAGTAGGGCACTGGTTAACAAGGAGTTTTTTCCATGCAGCTTTTCTGCGCCTGTATTCTCGTTCACAATCAGAGCCCCACCAGGCACTTATAGGCTTACTTTTCGCCGAGGATACGGTGAACTGTGCTTTTCTCATAGAGCATTTTAGAACACCACAAAGACTCATCGCTTTAATGTCATTTCCAGAACTGGTCAGTGAAGATAAGCTTGAATGTAGACTTTTTTTAAATTTTGAGTAGTCGACAAAAGTCAGTGTCTGAATATCTAAAGGAATCACTGGATTATTAATGTCCATGAATATTGGGCGGTGATCACTATTTGTTGCAGTATCAACAACAGCCCAAGAAGAGACGAGCAAGCTTGAGCTGGCGAATGATAAATCTAAAACCGATCTTGTGTTGCACCGTACAAAAGTGGCTGCTTTAGAGTTAAGACATGTATAATTGTTCGTACACATCCAATTCCACAACAATTTACCCGATGAATCAGTGCGGTAACCCCAATAAACATGATGCGAATTAAAGTCACCTGCAAAGAGACAGTTTGCTTTACAGAAGCTCTGAATGATGTCCAGAGTACCTTCCTCTTGTACACCAGATGGAAAGTAGCTGTTGACAATGCTGAGAGGAGCACAACCTGGGAGTGCTAGTTCAAGCACTAAAATTTCGGAATCACTTGATATTGCCTGATAAACCAGTTTCGCTCTATGGCAAAATTTTGTTGATATAAAAAATGCCAATCCTCCACCTCGTGTATTCCTGTCCAAACGAAAACATTTATAATTTGGTAATCGATAATTTTGACCTGATGATAACCAAGTTTCTTGCAATAAAACTATGTCGGGAGACTGTTGAGATATAAGGTAAAGTAAATCTGTAGTTGCAGAAAGTATAGATCGGCAGTTCCACTGAAGAACCCTAAGGTTCCCTATTTTGCTGACAAGCGAGCAGCCGCAACTGCTTGATCCAAAATACTATCTTTTAAAAGGTCAGTTCTGGTCAAGGGCTCTTTCACACATTTTTTGGCTTTAGCATTAGAAGAATTCTGTTTTCTGTTAGTAGGTGATCTGGTGCGTTTCAGAATTCGAGCGTCCATGTCTACATCCTGAATATCTTGTAAACCTGAATCAGAAAAGCAATCTTGACTAGTGTTTTGTGAATTAGAAGGCCGTAACTCATTATTGTTAGGAACGTCTGATTGGGACCCAGATGAAGAATTAAATAAGCTAAAAGGATTCTGGAAGCTCTTAGCGAACTGCTCCGAAATACCAGCCAGCTGCGAGGATATGACTTGGGCCAATGTCTCAGAGACAGTCAGAAGAAGTTTTTCTAGTGATTTTTCTACTGCTTTTTCAACGATGGTCGAAATGGACTGAGCAACTGATGCATCCATAGCGAGAGGCGAACGGGCTGTAATTCCGGCATATCCATGCATCCTGCTCTGAACTTCAGCAAGAGCGTCTCGACGCGAACAACGCCTTCTCTCGATAATTTCAATAACCTGCAGTTCTTTAGACCGAGCAGGACAATCGGTGTGATCAGCTGTGCAACTGGCTTGGCATAGGCAACATGACTGATTATCAGACTTGCAATCTTCAGCACTATGATCAGCTCCACAAACACGGCACCGAACATTAGATCGGCAACCGCTTGCGCTATGTCCATATCGCCAGCACTTGCCACACTGTAGAGGGCGTGGAGCAAGGGGTTCTACCTTGTAGATTAACGGCCATGCTTTAATCTCCGAGGGACGCGATGTGCCTGCAAATGTAGCAATAATTGTCTCGGTTGGAATCCTGACATTATTAACTAGCCTGTTACAGCGGTACACTGACACAACGCCTGCTTCAGAAAAAATCTCCAAGACTTCCGCCGGACTTAGGCTGACATCTACACCTCGAACTAGACCTTTACAACAAGCAAGGTGGGGAGGGATGAAGCAGCTCACCGGATGAGTGGCAAAGGAAGTGCAATTTAGAAGATCTCGGATACAGGCCTGGTCTGGTGAGCAGCAGAGAATCCCGCCTCGTCCAAATTGACGAACCTCGGTTATTTGAAGGAAGTGTGGCGTAGCCGTGCGAAGCTCTGACTGGATGGCCTTAGGGTTCTTCATGCGAATGGCCCCACCATCCGTCGGCACCAAAGCAACAGGAACGCTGCTGATACCACTGCGCAGAAATAGCTCCAAAGGTACATCCTGAGAGGGAATAGAAGCAGACCAGAGGGCAGCCCTCTGGCCTGGAGATGAGACAGACATCTCAAAAAGTACAAGTTACACTTGAATGCGCAGATAACTTAATACGGTAAACTAATAAGACAAAATAAAAAGTAACCGCCGGCAACAAAGCAAAAGCCCCCGAGAGAGACTTCACCAAAACAAGAAGCCAAGGAGAGAGCAAGCGCAGAGTGTTCGAACGACCGTGGCCCTTGTTCGCTCCACCGCCCCTCAACATCTACTTGATCAGCCACAAAACCTCCGAAACAAAAACTACAAGCTGGGCTGCGAATCGAAGAAAATATAGGTGCATACTGTTTCTTGCAGTAAATCCAAAGTGAACGAGAACGGAAATCTGGGCGAGTTGGTGATAATTCATATTGACCAGCTTACAGCGCAAACGGGGACGAAGACGAAGGAAAGACAAGGTGACAACACGAGCGCTCGTGTTGTCACCTTGTCTTTCCTTCGTCTTCGTCCCCGTTTGCGCTGTAGCTGGTCAATATGAAATGCAAAGTAAATTTGTTTTTCTACGTTTTCATGAATGTTCCTTTGAGTGTGTGAACAGAGGTGCATGAAATCAGTGAAGTTGTGGCTAAGCCTACCAGCTATCTTTTGTCTTGAAGAGAGAAAATATATGGTATTTTGTATATTCTGGAATTTTGTGGATTTTACTTCAATATTCAAGCTCGTGCAACTTTGGTTTAGAGAAAATTTTGGTTTTCGTTCCTGGAAGGGTATTCATACAGCTCCATTTTCAATATCTTATAGCGAGATACTGCAAAAACAGTATGAAAAATATTTCCAACACCAACCAAAACTGCCTTTTTTTTTTGCAGTCTCTGGAGGGTCAATATCACTAGCCACCACAATTTCTCAAAACTTTCTCCCAACCCTCTGTAGAGGAATAAAAGGAATTTCAAAGCAGCCGACTAGCAATGTTTCTACAAAATATGTGTGACTAAGAAATGCAACAGGTTAACTTGAACATATATAACAAATTTAAAGCGGACAAGCCCTCACCTTTGCACGAACTCCAATGACAAAGCCACTTCAGTTGGATACTCGATGTTAAGGACAAAGTATAAGAGAAACATGACTGAATGCTGCAGCATGCCGAGTTGTCAATAGAGCAATACTATCCACGCAGACAGTGAACGTTTCTGCCTCAAGGAGACCTGGCCCTAAAAATAAAGAGAATAAAGAAACCTCAGCATATGATCAGATGGTCAACGATCCCCAAATCAAACCTTTCACACATATTATGGGTGTCATGGGCATGTCTCCTGAGTCATCGTCATGGGCGGTCTCCTGCAAAATGAGGAAAGCAAGAAGAGGAAAGACATTCACAAACTCATATCATGCTGCAATGAAATAGAAATGAGGAAGTGGCAACTCCTGTTCGAGTCTGTTAATACACCATGCAATGCAATTGTTTTTTCACTCTTTCCGCTATCTTGGTCAAGTATGCTCATCTCAAGAGAGATTAAAGGGTACAAAAAGATACAGTATTCATTTCGACCTCCTATCTCGACGACATTAAATGAGCTGGCTGGTCCGGCCAACTCATTTCATGCAGCCTCGTGACACCACACAATACACTGGGCAATCGGTGATTTCTCACTGACCATGTCAACGCCTAATATACTGTAAAAGAAGGACTTGAATGATTTAGTTTGAATAGCTCACATTAGTGTCATTCTACTGTATTTTTTAGGGGCGAAGTTCTTTAAGGCGTGGGTCGTGCGTCACCTGTATGTATGTATGTAGTAGCCACCGCTTGCCCTCAGCCCACTAATGCATAAAGGCAGGTATGCGGCACAGAAGAAGAAAAGAATGTGTGTCCAGGCTGCTACCTGGACAAACGCATTATCATCATCATCATCATCATCAGCTACCTCTTTCCTGAAGCCATGCACTACGCCACGAAGCGCACATGGAAACATGCACCACGGTGACACTAAATATCCAACATTAACGAAAGACTGCCCGTTTCTAACGATGATGATGACGATGATGATGATGATGCGTTTGTGCTAGCGCGTTATGGTGCGTGTAAGAAGGTGGTGTAAGATGCTGTGGCCTCTCCGCCTTATACTCTTTCAGCAGTCATGTGATGGCGTCGTCAAACGCGGTGCGCGTTCCGGCCTGTGTAAGCGGCTGCGTAAGACGCTGTGGCCTCTCCCCCTTACTAGAGTGTACTGCACGTTTCTAACGCGTTTGTGCTAGCGTCCCCTTAAACGCGAGATCCCAGCGTTCGAATACAGTGTTTCTCACGTATTTGCATGAAGATCGACTGGGCGAATTACACGGAAGATTCACGGTATACCGACGATTCCCTCCGGAGCTTCGCCCACTCATCATCATTCACCCCGTGGATATGCTGTGATTTTTTTTCTAATACCTACTCCTGGAGTCGGAGCACTCTGGCATGAATAAACATAAGATGGGCAAAGCTCAAAAAGATTCCAAGATGTATGACAGCAAATTTTACGCATCACTACCCTAAATACATTGTAGTAATGTATTACTGGTAAAGTAATGCATATATGGCAAGTGGAATGAATCTTTTGTATACATATGCAATGAACATCTGAATTCTGCATGTGTACTACAAGCACTTAGCTGTCAGATGGGGACAGGAGGGAAAATTTTAAGCTTGCCTCAACGGTCTTGTAGACGAGCTCTTCATAATCGTCAAGCAGGGCAAGCAGGAGAAAAGGTGCACCGTCATGTTCTGGCGTCGCATTTTTCAGACGGCTTTTTGCTTGTTCAATTTGCTGGAGACATTTCTTCACCTTTGGCCGCTTAATCTGATTATAAGCATAGCGATATACACGAAGCCCAACGATTTCCATGCTAGCATCAAGTCTTTGACAAACCTCACTACCAAGTAGCTGTTTGGAATGCTCGAGAAGACACTCCTCAGTAAACAAAAATGGCCAGTTCTTTTTCACCTCTGTCACACTCCTCGAGTGATTAATGGTCAGTCTTTGTGATGCGTACGTCTCAATCATTAAACGAGTGACAAGCTGCTTGTCGGGGTACATTTTAGCCTGCTCAGAAAGCAGCTGCTGTTGCTTTTCCCGCTGTGTCAGCAAACTTTCTCCATGTGGCAACTCTGGCTGCCACGCTAGGCAAGCATAGGAGTATCGGGTAGACCGTCGACGTGGCTCCAATGAGTCTGGGTCAGCAATTTCTGCAGCAGCACATGCGCAATTGGTCCCTTTTTGTTGTTGATGTAGTTTTCGAGCTTACACATCAATGTCTCAACTTCTATGCCAACAACAATACCCTCTACCAAATCCTGAAACGTTGAAGGGTACACTGACACAAGTTTTGTTGCAATTATCCTCAGGTTTCGTCTGCCAGGTGATGAATGCTTATCCAGGATCAGAAAACTCAGCATTCTCACCATTTGGTTCAGATCGGCTTTTGTAGCCCTTTCTTGGGCTCTGCATGCTTGAAGTAAGCTTGGTGGAAACATTTCCCAAGGAATGCAACATTTCTCAGCCCATTCATCTAGCTGCGAGTTGGCATCCGAAGTCATCCTAGCACATGTGCCACTTGGCCCCCATGGGGCAGGATCAGCTACTATGGTCTGAAACTTCTCAAGGAGAATACGCCTTTGCACCGGGGCTAAGAAATCCAAGTCTGATTCTTGTAGATATCTGAAGTGTTCTCTACATTTTACTCCCAACTCCCGCAGTCTCTGATGAATACTTGTGAAGTCCTCCTCGCTGAGTGCCGGAAAGCACTGCTCAACAAGTGACGTAAAGTCGTCTTGGATGCTGGGAAAAAAAATCAGCAATGATCTAAAACTGCATGCTTCAGTGCAACGGCTGTGACTTTTGGATGACCAACATCATACGACTCAAGCGGATAATAATCTTGAAGTTCCTCAATGGAAATTCACTTCAGTGTTCCAGATTCTGGATCCGGCAACAAGTATATCATCATCATAGGTTCCAAACAGAACGAGTCACACGAAGAAGAAAACAGGCTTCGTCGCCTAGCAATAAAATGAAAATAATCCGGCCAAATACCAGCTTGCTTTCTTCACGACCCAAAATTACGACCATATCCTTGCTGTACTTGGTGCCCCTGTATTCAATGTGGTGTGTGCAGTGCAATTGTTTTCCTAGTAGTCCACAAGCCTTCATGGCTTCCTGAACTTCCATATTGAACAAACTAGGGCAAAAAGGAAGTGTTGAGTCGACCATCAAATTTTTTTCAAAGCGGCAAGTACTCCCCCTGAATGCCTGAAGAAGCTGGTGGTTTTCAGCAAGTGTTAATGTGATGTTCTTGAAGTTCTGGGCACTTCTTATGCAATTGCGAAAATAGCCGAGCTTGCTTTCGCAACGCATAGTCCAAAACCTTATAAGTGGTCCGAACTGAGTAATTAGATAGGGGTAATGAACCATGTAATGGTGCTTCGGTTTCGGAGGAGTACCAGGGAAGAGCTAAGTTCGCCGGTCAATGTAATCCTCTACCAAATCTTTCAGTCGCATTACCATGGGTACATTTATAGCTGGAGCACATGCCAACTGAACAAGTTCGGTGAGCATCAATACTAGTTCCCATACTGGGTCATTTCTGCAGGCCTTGTCATGAAGAATGGTAAAAACCGAAGCATATTCCAGTTCTGTATTGCGTGTCCATTCAGCTTTTTAAATGTTTTAGGAACCTCAGCTGGCTGGTCAGTCACGTCTACTTTTTTGAACATGAATGAAATAATCCTTTTATTTATTTCTTCAATGGACAACCATCGCTGCTTGGTGATGAAGTATTCTAGCATCAACGCAAGATCGTAAGATACCACGCCTTCAAACAGGTCATGTGCTCAACATGGAGGGAGCCCAGGAGCACAAACGTGAAAGTATTTTAAGCCATTAAACAGAGCGTCAAATTTAATGCCTTTGCATGAAGGAAGGACAGAGTCATCCTGGAGTTTCTCTACTGCCTCTTTGTAGTTTGCTTCATTTCTTAGCTCACTGGTGTCAAAAATTCTTTTCTCAAACATACTTTGACGCTTCACTAAACAAAATGTGCAGATGTACTCAGCATTGCTGAAATTTTCCACGAATTCTCTAATAGTGTGGCTGCCTAGGTTGTCGCCCAGAATGGCCACCACAATGCCATATGTTGGAACGTTATCCGATAAAATGCAGCCAGCTTTCAGCTTTTTGATGTCACTAATCAGTGCAGCAAACACCTTGTCCTGTCCGAAGAACAAAAGGTCACTTTGTTTACAAAGCTGCACTAACTGAACAGCACAGATGCGACTTCTATTCCAAGAACGTAGGTTTCCAAGCAGCAGATAGACAGCTAGACTTTTGTCCATCGTGCTTATTTAGCGCAAAAAAACAATACACAGGAAGGACGGACAGGACAAAGCGCTACTCTCAACTGATATCGTTTATTGCTTCACCCCACTCTTTATACCACCCAGATACTGGAAGGACATGCGTAGTAACACCAAGCGCGGCAACTACCACAAATTCATCATCCGAGCACACTCATGATAGCGCTTCCAAAAAAGAAAATTCCTTGCCAAACAAGGTCAAGGAAGGCACGCTAATACACTGGGAACCCAAGACTTTATGTAAAACGCTTCTGATAATTCTCGGGCGGTGGTGTCACCGCTCTTCTTTAAAATACCGGTCTGTCTAAACAACGCTTGACACTTACACTTTTTGCAATGTTGAGCTAAATGGGAGCCTGTACCGGTTGGCAGGGATCGCTCATGTTCTTTGAGGCGCTCCTTGACACAGCGGCCTGACTGACCTACATACACTTTGCCACAGGAGAGTGGAATCTTGTAGACCACACCTTTGCTGCACTGTACAAAGTTGAAAGGTTTCTTTTCACATTGCGGCTTATTATTTTCTTTACCGATACGCGAGCACAGCATTGACAGTTTCCGGGGGGCAGAAAACACTACTGGAATTTGGTACCTGGCAGCCACATTCTTGAGATTGTGAGCCACTTTGTGGCAATATGGCACAACTACAGGCCTCTTCTTCTGTGTGTCATAGTTACACCTCTTGCGCTTGCCTTTCAACTTCTGAATCAACACCTCGGAGACCGACGTCACTGCCGCACTTGGGTATCGCGCATCCTGTAGTCGTTTTAGCTGCGCGTTAAAGCTCTCGTTCGCAGTGTGATGGCACGACTTCATTAAAGATGATTCTAAGCACATCATGGCAATGGCGCGTTTCACAATTTTTGAGTGCGCAGACTCGTAAGGCAAGAGACCCTTACGCGCACGTGGCGAGTACATCCAACAGACGTGACCTGCTTGTAAGGACAATTGTAAATCTAGAAACTGCAATTTACCGTCCCTTGTGAGCTCGTGTGTGAAAGTTACCGTCCCTTGTGAGCTCGTGTGTGAAAGGGACGGTAAATTGCAGTTTCTAGATTTACAATTGTCCTTACAAGCAGGTCACGTCTGTTGGATGTACTCGCCACGTGCGCGTAAGGGTCTCTTGCCTTACGAGTCTGCGCACTCAAAAATTGTGAAACGCGCCATTGCCATGATGTGCTTAGAATCATCTTTAATGAAGTCGTGCCATCACACTGCGAACGAGAGCTTTAACGCGCAGCTAAAACGACTACAGGATGCGCGATACCCAAGTGCGGCAGTGACGTCGGTCTCCGAGGTGTTGATTCAGAAGTTGAAAGGCAAGCGCAAGAGGTGTAACTATGACACACAGAAGAAGAGGCCTGTAGTTGTGCCATATTGCCACAAAGTGGCTCACAATCTCAAGAATGTGGCTGCCAGGTACCAAATTCCAGTAGTGTTTTCTGCCCCCCGGAAACTGTCAATGCTGTGCTCGCGTATCGGTAAAGAAAATAATAAGCCGCAATGTGAAAAGAAACATTTCAACTTTGTACAGTGCAGCAAAGGTGTGGTCTACAAGATTCCACTCTCCTGTGGCAAAGTGTATGTAGGTCAGTCAGGCCGCTGTGTCAAGGAGCGCCTCAAAGAACATGAGCGATCCCTGCCAACCGGTACAGGCTCCCATTTAGCTCAACATTGCAAAAAGTGTAAGTGTCAAGCGTTGTTTAGACAGACCGGTATTTTAAAGAAGAGCGGTAACACCACCGCCCGAGAATTATCAGAAGCGTTTTACATAAAGTCCTTGGGTTCCCAGTGTATTAGCGTGCCTTCCTTGACCTTGTTTGGCAATGAATTTTCTTTTTTGGAAGCGCTATCATGAGTGTGCTCGGATGATGAATTTGTGGTAGTTGCCGCGCTTGGTGTTACTACGCATGTCCTTCCAGTATCTGGGTGGTATAAAGAGTGGGGTGAAGCAATAAACGATATCAGTTGAGAGTAGCGCTTTGTCCTGTCCTTCCTTCCTGTGTATTGTTTTTTTGCGCTGAATAAGCACGATGGATTCACACCAACTAGCCCGACAACGCATTGTGTTGAACTAGACTTTTGTGCTTCTTTTTTGCTGAGCCTAAAGGATTCACCACTTCAAAAGCATCTTGAAAAGGGATCAAACGCGAAGCTGTGGGATGATCCTGAAACAGTGGTATTGACTGAAAGACATTCCCATCAGTGAAGTCCTTAAAC
>CM023481.1:73022954-73204861 GCA_013339685.2 Hyalomma asiaticum | reverse complement strand
CCGTATCGATCCCCTTCCAATAGTATTATGTTTCCAGAGTCATGCTCATGTCATAGCATGACCTGAGCACATCATGTCATGTCATGAACCTAACTACGACCAATATTACATTCTTCGACATGCACCTTTTGTTTGACACCCATATCGATCCCCTTCCAATAGCAATATGTTTCCAGAGTCATGCTCATGTCATAGCACGACATGAGAACATCATGTCATGTCATGAACGTGACTATGGCCAATATCACATCCTTCGAGATTCACCTTTCGTTTGACACCCATCTCGACCACCTACTTACAGTTTCAAGCTTTTCCTTGTATTATGTGTCATTAATAACATGCTTTGTAAAATCCGGTCATTCTTTAATCGTGATTTGGTAATTATCACGGTGCACTCTCATTAGCGTAACCAGTCTAATCTACCTTGTGTGACTTACCAACATTAGTTAGGGTTTTTCAATCGTTGATTTCTGGACGTGCTCACTTCCATAGTTATAGTCATGAGCATCACTTAAACCCTGGCTCTCATGCTGATTATGCCCGAGTCATGTCTGCGTTAAATCAAGGGTCCTTTGATATATCGCATTACATGATTAGTCATTTATTTCTCAAGGCATCGTCTCTTGTGATAATTTTCCATAATTTTGAAACCACTCTCTTTTAAGGTGACTGAAACATTAAGGTTACTCTAATTGAGACATTAAGGCGTAATGGCACCGTTGTTAGCAAAAGCAACAGTATCTTTATTATGATGCGAGTAATCTTACAACCAGTAACTCAAACAAAGAAGAGGCGACAATGTTCCCGGTTTCCCAGTTTTACTGCTACCAACCGGCCCCGCCGATCCCGCTTCTGCCCGCGCAATAAGACGCAAAACAATGCCGATAACAACGTTCTGCTAATCAGGCAGATCCCACATACTCACAAATTCACCTACCTAACGATTCCGCGATGTTTACAAACAGCGAAAGCAAGATCTTGCTGAACACACACAACGAATGCACGCGCCCGCACGGAGAGCCCGGCGAGCAAACAGCCCAAGATGGCGCCGCCGCTAGACGTCGCTAGCGGCATTTCATGGCGGCGCCCAGCAGGGCTCTATTGGAAAGGTCTATACATGGCGGTATAGGACGTGGTCTGCGTTCTTAAACTGTGTCAGCTGTGGACGACTGCGGGCGTTAGGTGGGCGCGAAGTTCCTTGAAGGCGGGCTATGATGCGCTGGCAATAAGGGTCTGCAAGCTGACGCGATAGGAATGATGGGTTGTCATGCGGCAGTACTTGGTCCACAGTAGCTAAGGACGTAGCGCACGAGGAGGGACTTTGCCAGAGCTTGTCACATAAGGTGGTTGAAGGTCCATTGCCCTGTGACGCAGGAAGCGGACACCGAGAAAGGGCGTCTGCATCCTGATGTTTTTACCGCTCTTGTAGGTGATGGTAAAGTCATACTCTTGGAGACGTAGAATCCACCGACCAAGGCGCTCGGACAGGTTCTTCAACGTCGAAACCAGCATAAGGCGTGATGGTCCGTCACGATAGTGAAATGTCGGCCGTGAAGGTAAGGTCGGAATTTCTGCACGGACCATACGACGGCTAGACATTCTTGTTCAGTAATCGTGTAGTTCTTCTCGGCATTTGTAAGAACGCGGCTTACGTACCCAACGATTCTTTCGCGTGAGGACTGGTCTCGCTGTAGGAGAATGCCACCGATGCCGTGACCACTGGCGTCCGTATGCAGGAAAGTAGGTGCGGTTTCGTCAAAATGGCAAAGTACGGGTTCAGAGGTTAGAGCGCGCTTGAGATAGTCAAAAGCTGATTCGCATTCGGCAGCCCACACAAAGGGAACATGAGATCTGAGGAGTTTGTGTAAAGGGGAAGCTATGGTGGCGAAGTCGCGTATGAATCGGCGAAAATAGGAAGCGAGTCCTAAGAAACTGCGGAGATCTTTAGCCTTCTCGGGACGAGGAAAGTGCAGAACGGCGGAAACCTTGTCAGGGTCGGGGCGAATGCCATCCTTGCTGACAATGTGGCCTTCATTTTCTTGCTTGCGAAATGGCATTTCTTGGTGTTTAGCTGAAGTCCAGCACTGGCAAGGCACGTGAGAACTTCGTCCAGACGGTGCAGATGCTGAGGGAAGCTTGACGAAAAAATAACGATATCATCTAGATAGCATAAGCAAGTCTTCCACTTCAGGCCACGGAGAACGGTGTCCATCATGCGCTCGAAGGTTGCGGGTGCATTTCACAGGCCGAACGGCATTACATTGAACTCGTAGAGTCCGTCGGGTGTTGAAAACGCCGTCTTCTCTTTATCGTCCTCATGCATAGGTATTTGCCAGTACCCGGAACGCAGGTCGAGAGTCGAGAAGTACTCGGCACCCTGCAGGGTATCCAAGGCATCGTCTATGCGCGGGATAGGGTATACATCTTTGCGCGTGATCTTGTTGAGTGCCCGGTAGTCTACGCAAAACCGCACAGAGCCGTCCTTTTTTCGAACGAGAACAACGGGGGATGACCAAGGGCTCGACGATGGTCGTATTATATCCCGTTGTAGCATGTCGGCGACGTTTTCGTCAATCACTTTGCGCTCAGCAGACGACACGCGATATGGCTGACGGCGCACGATGGAAGTGCCTTCTGTCTCGATTCTATGCGTTGTAATGGATGTCTTTCCCAGCGAAGCGGAATGCGCGTCGAACATATCTTCATGCTTCTTCAGCAAAGCCAGCAATTCTTGTGATTGTGAAGGTGTCAAGTCGGAACTGATTGTAGATGAAAGAGCAGGAAGGGACTCAGAACTCTGAACAGATGACACCCCAGAGGATGTTGATTTAAAGGAAAGCAGTGATATAGCTTCCGATTCAAGGACGCGCGCCAGTGTAGTGCCGTTAGCGACGAGAATTTTTTCGGTAGTCGTGTTCGTCCCGTAGAGATGTGCACGGCCACTATGAAACCGAACCAGCCCTGCTGCAAAGGCTATCCCTCTTGCGAGGCAGCGGACAGATGGTAAAACCAGCACGTCACCCTGGTCAATCACATCAGACGTTATGGTCACAATTTTCTGATGGCGAGGTGGTAGCTCAGTGTCGTGCGCAGCAACAAAATGAAGAGGTGCGTCATCGGCGTGGAGTGAGTAGTTGGTGTCGGTCAAGTGGATAGCGCGTTGCCGGCAGCAGACTGAAACGGACGCCGTAGAAAGAAAATCCCATCCCAAGATGAGCTGCTGCGGACACAAACTTAGGACGGCGAATGGTATGCAATGTAGAAGTCCATCAATGAAAACACGGGCGGTACACATAGCAGTAGGGCGAATAGCGGATCCTCGAGCAGCAAGTAATGTAGGTCCGTTATATGGAGTGGTAACTTTTCGCAGACGCCAACACAAGTCACGATGAATTACCGATACGCTAGCACCAGTGTCAAAGCTCCTACTAACACACCCTCTACGGAAACCAATATCATGTTACATGGGCGCGCTGGAGGAATTTCTGTCCCATCGTCGGATGCAGCTTTTCCTCCGGAAGCTGCATAAGTTAGTTTACCGGACGGCGATCAGAGAAGGGAGAAGCAGGGCGCAGCGGAGACGTAGAGCGGTGAAGTGGCGATGGGGAGCGGCGCTTCGCCGGGCGGTAGGCACCAGCATTCGCGGACTCTACAGGTGGCGATGGAGAACGACGTCGAGGAGGAGAATACGGACAGCGTTGGAAAGTAGGTCCGGCGGAATAGTCATCTCGTTCGTAGACGTCGTAACCGCGGCGCTCGTCTTGCTGGCGCTTGCGGCAAAACCGCGCGATGTGACCACGATATCCGCAGTAGTAGCATGTAGGACGCGGCGGGCGCCACTGCTGATAACTGGGCTGAATGGATCCACCGACAGTCATAGAAGCCATGTGGACCGGTGTTGGTTGAGGAGGCATCGATGGAACTACGGCCGGTGAACTTGCGGCTACTTTCGCGTATGTTGGCGGGGGATAAGTTGTTGGACGGTCCGCACAAACAGCACCAGTCATGGACGCCAACTCTTCCTTGACAACGTCTCGCAAAGAGTCACCGGAAGCAGCCAGGGGCAGTGAAGCTGGTAAGAAGCCAAGCGTCTGGAGCTCTTCCCTTATGATGGTACGGATCATCGCGCGCAATGAGGAATCGGTGGTAGCGATGTTTTCTACGGTGTCCGGTTGCAAGCGGACCGACTCGAGTTCATCAAGGCGCTGGCAAGTGGAAACTACATCGGCAACGGTTTCGGGGTTCTTGATGGCCAGGGCGTTGAAGGCGATACTCCCGATGCCCTTGAGAATGTGCCGAACCCTGTCGGATTCGGTCATGGCTGAGTTCGCTCGACGACAAAGGGCAAGGACGTCTTCTATGTAGGAAGTGTATGATTCGCCGTGTTGTTGTTTACGGGAATCGAGTGTCTTCTTTGCGAGAGCAGAGCGAACGGCTGGTGTGTCGAAAATTTGTCGAAGCTGCTGCTTGAAATTGCCCCAGTCTGCGAAGTCTACCTGGTGGTTGTAAAACCAGGTCTTTGCCACTCCCGTTAGATAAAAGGGGACGTGGCTTAGCTTAAGCGGCTCGTCCCAACGGTTAGCTGCGCTTACTCGGTCGTAGTCGTCAAGCCAATCCTCCACGTCTTCGCCGCGAAGTCCAGCGAATAAGTGGGGGTCACGCTGGTGGCCGCTTACAACCCAACAATGAGGGGCGGCAGATGTCTGTGCCGAGCTGGGTGATGCGGTAGTGTCCGTTGGCTGCGACATGACGGCGGGCAGCTGACACAAGCGGCGGCCCGATCGAAGCTCCAGGGGTGTGAGCGGGGTGGCAGAGGATGGGGGACCGAAGAGCACTCTCCACCACTTGTGAAGCTGTGACGATAACGCCGTTTTATTAAGCCTTGAGGCTACAGAGGACGGTTCGCACCCAAAGCACAGATTGAACTCTAGATGACAACCCACAGCAGAGAATGATGACGAAACCAAGGTGATGATGATTATGTACAGATGAAGTAGAAGAGGCTAATGAATGCCCCCAGTGAATAATTTTATTACTAATAAAACTTAGAAGTAAACTAGAATGGGTGCTTCCTAGCAAGAAATCCGACAGTTGACATATTGCAAAGCCAGGGCGCACACTTGACTGAGCCAAAGCGATAGGAGAAGGAAATGTCGAAAATGTGTATTTTTCCATTATATTATCAACGTTGCAAATAAATACAGGAAAAAATTTAAAAGCATTTAAAGGTTCTCAAACAATCAGGAAAATTTTCAAGCTAATCAGTATAAAAAGATCACTGCTCTAGAGCAGAAGTGAAACTTGTACGAACTAAGCAGAGAAAGGTGCTTGTACATCAAGAATAGGGGTGTGCGAATATTGGAATGTTTCGAATATTCTTGAATATTGCATGTCTAGATAACATTGCATTTTATGCTGATAGCTTAATAACGCACTTCCTCAAAGTAAATTTTTGTACTAAGTGCGTTATTATTATGGAAGAGGCATTCTTCTTTTGATATCCGATATTTATTCCATATATTAAATTTTATATTTCTACTGTATTCGTATTCGGAAAATTTGGTCTTCGCACACCCCTAATAAAAAAATCTTTGAACATTTCACACATAATGCGGACGTTTCATGTCCCATCTGCACAAACCAGAAAGCACAGCAATAATTAAAATTTGGGAAGAATAATGGTCTATGTATAGCTATAAAGGGTGTTTCAGAAAATGTGTCCAAAAACGTTTTGAATACAGGTAACCATCTGCAAAATCTTTGCGGTCTTCCTTCATGGCAGCACGTAGCGTGTAAAGGATGTTAAAATACTAACGGTAATTAACAATATTAGAATGATTAAAGCCCAGACGGTAACAGCCAGACACTCAAACCTAATGGAAAGATGCATGTTACTTATACGGGAATTCGATATCCGTTGTAATATTTGTAAAAGGGCACCTTTTTAGAATTGCCGCAGGGCGATGAAATTCGGCTTATTTCTCTCAGGAAACCGAAACTGAATGGTCAAAAAGCGCTGTTGTCGGTACTTTCCGTGCTCCTCTGTGCGACATAGTTCCTGCCCTTGCGCTACCACGCAACAGTGAACAAGTGTCGTTGTAAAGCGGCTATTCTGGCAAGCGTGAGCAGGCGTAGCAAAGAAACAATAAATATAGGCGCTTGATGACAATTGCCTATCCTCGCTCGCCGGCAATGGGAGGACAACTGATATACGTCACACTGGGCACATTCAATTGTAGCTGCAACTGCGCTCTCACACCTTTCAGTTTGTGTTTCCTGAGTGAAATTAGTCAGATTTTTATCGATATGGAGAAATTAGCAGCATCCCGCCTTAGCAATTATGTTGGGCGCGAACTCCCAGTATAAGTACACTCCATTTTCAATTATGCTTGAACGCGTGGCTTTTCAGGTTATAAAGTTAGTCAATCGTGTTATACTATTCGATTTCACTCCTACCATATTACAGTGCGCGCTGCCGTGAAAAGCGATTCCGAAAGTACTACGCAAATATCCGGTGTTCTGTGTATACAAGATCTTCGCACATGTTTTCTCAAGATGTCTTATATAATCACAGAGATACGATGAATACAGGGCAAAGGTAACTCGACCCGCAGCTCGTAGCATAATGCAAGTTGCCGTTGCATTGTATGACTGCTTATTCGTATGTACAGAAGTCACAAGATAAAATTATGTTGACATTTATATATGTTTACTGGCAACTTCACTTGCATTCTTGTGTAAGTGTATTTGCACAAAATGACGACCTTTTTGCTGACTCTCTAATCGTCTTTGTATATGTCGATTGGGCGGTAAATTTTCTGCGCACACAATGGAAATAGTTCCAGGGCACGTTCATTAAGACTGGCTTAGAATGCTTTGTCAAAAAAAGAAAAGCAGATATGGTAAAAAACAAGCAATCATATACGGACTGTCGCAATGATACAAAAGCTTGACTAGCACATGCAAGAAGGAACACCAGCACCATCTGCGCCCCTACAATATTGGCGCTTAATTCCTTCAGCGAGCCGAAGAAAATGATTCTCAGAAAAATAGCCTCGCTGATCGCGTTAATCGCCCCACAAAACAAGTACAATGTAGGGATATACAGGGTGTTTCAGTGAACACGTGCAAAATTTCTTTCAAATATGCTGTTCGAGAAAAAAAAGGAAAGCCTCTTCATAAAGAAACTGTTCCCTGAGGTAAACGTCATGAAGTCTCAAAAAAGCGTTCATTAATTGGATAACAAAGTAATACTTACTAATTACATCATTAATGAAAGTTTTTATTAATACAAAGGACGAGTTTTAGCCACGGTGATGACGATGCCATATGAGCCTTGAAAACAAAGAAAAACGAATTGTATAAAGCTCTGTAGCTCTAGAAAAAATGGGCTTTTTTGCGGCACCGAAGCGCTCATGAAGAACGCCAGAAGTCATGTGCGAATGCAACCACTGCTGCTGACGTCTAGCAAAGATTGTGCCGGCCAATTCGAATTATAAGATGTCCTCGATGCTCTGCATATGGAGAGGCCTCCACTATTTTTTGCTTATTCGCTCGTTGCAAGACGCTATCATCATAGACTACGTAGCCACGACTTTGGAAAGCCCATGCATATCGAGTTGACAGGCGCATGCATTTGAACACGTCACCAGCGGATGCTGTGTTCACAGGCGGCTTCCGGAGCTCCTTTCGCAGCGAGTTCCATGAGGCAAAAAACGCTAGGTCACTGGGTCTCGGCGAATAATTTTTTCTTTGGTTTAGAGGATAAGCTTCGTCGTCTTTCGGCTGCGAATTCCTCAATGGCATGAGCCTGAAAAGGCTGCTAATTAGAAATGGATTGTGCAATCTTAGTTGTTGACAGGGCAAACTGCAAGTTTCTTACGACTGCTCATGTCCGCCCAACCTTAGAGGTCGTTCCGTAAGAAAATAAGCGTTTTTTTCTCTCAGAAAGCCTATCTTTGGAAACTTGAAATCATTCTCTGAAACACCGGGTATATAGAGCACCACAACTTCATATCGTGCGTTACTGCATGCGCGGAAAATTCTATTCCTTGTCAGACAACGATAAGGTTTGCCTGATAGAAACAATACTGACACAAATAATCTGCTCCCTCTCAGTCATAAGGAGAGGTCACTTCACGTTTTTTTTTTCTAAAGATAACTGCTTTACCAAATACATTCATATCTGCAATCGTGGCTATGCATCGCGAGAATGCCATCTTATGGAATTTTAACGGACATGTTGCAACGCTTTCGAATAGTCGCTCATTTGTGCACCGTCCTGTTTTCGCGATGTGACGTGCGCAGGACAACGGGATCCGAGCTATGACACCGGAATTGGAGTCAGATTTTTCCCTTCTGCTTCTTTTGACAACCACGCTTTGCCTTCTTTGTGGGATCAGTGCTTCTTCTTCCTTTTTTTGTTGTTGTTTTGTGGGGTTTAACGTCCCAAAACCAGTTCTGATTATGAGAGACGCCGTAGTGGAGGGCTCCGGAAATTTCGACCACCTGGGGTTCTTTAACGTGCACTGACATCGCACAGCACACGGGCCTCAACATTTCGCCTCCATCGAAATGCAGCCGCCGCGGCCGGGATTCGATCCCGCGACCCTCGGATCAGCAGCCGAGTACCTTAGCCACTAGACCACCGTGGCGGGGCTCCTTTTTTTTTTTTTGTCACAGATCGCCTTGTTTGCTATAGTGCTGATAATACAATCTGCACATTTTCTCATGCGGCTAATTTCCTCGCAGTAAGGGAAACGTGGTTGTTGTAGGGAATAACACCACTAGAATACTTTTTTTAGAAGTATACATAGGATTAGCGTCACCCAGTTGAAAATCACAACAGAACTTGCCTTGAGTACTACAGAAATTTCTGTTGTCACAACAAGATTTTTCTGTAGTTACTACACATTCCTGATGCTGCGATAGACTTTTCTGTTGCGGAGCAGATATTTCTGTAGTGACAACACAATTTAATTCTGTCATATGTGTGTTGTTACAACAGACAGCTGAAGTAGCACAACAAATGTTAGTAGCACTGCACAAAAATGTGTTTTCGCAACAGGCACTTTTCTGTAGCTACTACGCATTCCTGACGCTGCGATAGACTTTTCTGTTGCAGAGCAGATATTTCTGTAGTGACAACACAAAGTAATTCTGTCATATGTGTGTCGTTACAACAGAGAGCTGAAGTAGCACAACAAATGTTAGTAGTACTGCACAAAAATGTGTTGTTGCAACAGGCACTCAGTTATTACAACAGGAATGTTCCTAAGCAATGCGACAGAACTTTGTAGAACAACACAAATCTGTTGATCTTATGCGACAGACTTTCTTAGTACTACAGAAATGTCTTGTGCAACAACAGGGTCATTCCTGTCTTAGAATGCTTCCAATTGTGACAACACAAGTGTTCCCAAAGTAATGCAACAGAATACTGTAGCAATACAGAAATGTGTTGTGGTGCAACAGAACCTTCTTGCCTTAGCATGCATCCAATTGTGGCAACAGAATTTTGAACCAATGCGACAGAGTTGTGTAGTACTACGGAAAAGCATTGTTAGAAACCGCTGCTATGATAATCACTCAATGTAGAAAACATTCCTGCCTGCTAGACTTTCCTGTTCTGAAAAAGAATACTTCTCTACACCAATGGAAAACATCGTGCACAATGTTGCACGAGAGAGAGCAACAAGCAAGCACAATGCTACTGGCCCATTCATGAATATACATTTTAAATTTTAGGATACGCTCATAGAGCAAACACCCTTACCATGGTATAGTCGGAAAGAAACTAACCATGCAAACAAAAAGAACAAGTTAACTATTAAAACATCCGTCAATAATTAAAGCTTCACTTCTTGAGGCTGGCACAGAATAGTGCATTTATGAGCTTGTTGAGATAAAGCTAAGAAGTTAACAAGATAATATTTTGGGGTTTCACTTTGTGAAATCATGAGGCAAGGCATAGCAGGGTGGCTATAATAAATTATACCATATCAGGAGCTTTAATGTGAATTAAGTTTATGTGCATGTGTCCATTTTTTCATTTCATAGGCCTTGTACAAGTGTGACCAAGAACTGAATATGCACGCTTTGTGCTAAGTAGTTAAACATTTTATAGCCAATAAGGCACAACGGAGGGTAAGAAAAATAATGAACTTAGTTTTGTACAACTTTAATATCCATAATTCACCCAGTCAATACATATTTCGCAAGTAGATAAATCAAATGGGGTTTATAACCTCAGCGGTCGTTCAAAAGGAGCCAGGTACCCAAGCACATATAACTAATACGATACTTACAAGGAGAAATAAGTGCGAAAGTTTAAGAGACACCTCAATATTGCACCATGGCCACAGTTAACCATACTGAAACAAACAAGCTCTTGGCATATGGGATGTCGCTCTCCTGAGTAGGTAAGTTATTTACCTACTAAATTACAAGCCAGTAAGCCGCTCTGGATAAGTTTTTATTTCACAGCAATCACTTTAAAACACTCAACAAGGCAGCTAGCTACATAAAGTGCAAAACAAAATACTAATGGAAATGCACAAGTGCTTCATTGCAAGAACCTTGTGACAACAAAACCCTACGTGCAAAACAAAATACTAATGGAAATACACAAGTGCTTCATTGCAAGAACCTTGTGACAACAAAACCTTACGGCTGAAATTTATCAATGCTAAACATGACATTCTTATTTTAGAACTGCCTAGAGAGGTAGCCTTATACAACAGGTGGTTCATGTTCAACGAAAACTGCAGCTAAATGGCTCGATAATACAGCATATCAGACATAGCATACACCATAAGGACAAAAACTGAGTTGCTTACGAACAGGCACTGCCACTGAAAAATGCCACAAGCACCAGCCCTAGAGACCGTTTTGCTTTATGAAAGTTACGGGAAGAAAAACAGCAGTACTTTAAAAACAGGCAAGACAGGTGATGGGCACATGACTGTAAACCAATGCTGCAGCCTCATTTATGTAGCTTATGTACCAGCACTACGTACCAAGGTTACGTACCAGGACAATATAGCACGGCTAAGCCAACACAGAATTGAAAATGATGAAAAGAGAAAAAAAGCACACTTTTGTGGCATGACCTTGACAAAAACCGTTATAGGCATAGTGCAGATACATAACATTAAAACACCAGAATACCCTAAAATAACAAATAATATTCTTTAAGGGGTTAAGTACACTACTATAATTCATGGCCTTTGCATGCACCAGTTATACCACGTGGAAAACAGGTGCCAGCCCACGCTCATTGCAAGTCGGCATCTCAGAGTAATGCGAAAACAGCGGCCGATCTAGAATAGGCCTCGTGTTTAGTCCTTTCAAGAGTCATGCTAAATATTTCCTGTTGAAGTCTCTAAACCAGCTGTGTCCTTCACAAGAAGTTAAGGAAACAGTGAGCAAGGCAAAAGACAAAAATTGAGCAAGGAATACACAATGCCATGGCTTATATATATGTATGCCCTAAGTCAGGTGTAAAGTTAAACATGATCACCTTTACACATTACGCTGTAGCTCTTTACCACTGTCTACCAGAAGAGCTACTAGCTGGGAATAGTGTTGAGCAATGGATGAGCATGGAATACACAGCAGCCACAGGTGTAACAAGAACAGCATTCTATGGCCTGCCCTTAGTTCAGTAGACGTTTCTTTATTGTTATGACAGTGTGTTCGACTTGAGAGTTGCAAATGAAGCCGTCAAGGCAGGTTTAGCTGGCTTCAATTGTGTGCCGCAATTGCATGCCATTTCAAAACTCACCTCCAACGCGATTAGGCCATAATGAAATCGGCACATTACCGCTTACACTTTATTGGAGGCTGATATCAAGTAAACAGGTTGTCACTGACCACAAGAAGGAATATATGCAGACTACAAGATGTGCTTTTGCCATGTTGCAAAGACAATGACACTGCATTCTACTCCCCTGACAGGAGTCTGCTGCCAATATTGTAAACACAGTTTGATTCTAACATGCAGGTAATTTTAGGCCTGTTTTAGCAAAGCCAAAATATGTGCGTGTTAGAATGCCATCAATATATTCTTTATATATTGCCCACAACATGTTAATAAATTCCCATTTGGGAAGACACCTGCATATAGTGTTTTATTTTACATTGTGATTATGGAGAAGTCTACCTACATTCGAGTCAACTTTCAATTGTATAAATAGGATAGTTGGTAACACATATTAAAAGCTACAAGCACCCCGAACATTGCACAAAGGAAGGCACAGAAACACTGCAGATCTCCATGCAGTCTCACAGCCATTCTATGCAGCTTTACTAGTTGACGTTTCTCAGGAAAGAGCAAAGTTCAAGTTTAGGTCACATACTTCCTATGTGTTTTAGATGCATTCCCAGACCATTTGCAAACATACGAAAAAATTACCACATTGAGACGGAGCTTCCATCAAGTGAAAACACATGTAAGGGCGTGACATGAATAAAGTCACCATGGAAGAGAAACGCAAGTGTACATGGCAAGATAACAGAATGAGTGAAGTAGACCTAATTACTAATAACTAGTTTTCTTCATGTCGTTCAGACTGATAAACAGAATTATAATTTGACGTTACAGGAAAATGGAGGCCATTCCACCATGTGAAAGTGGCTGACCAGCAGAGCTCTAACAAAACGGATTGTTTAGCTGGTTGGCTATCCCTTTCCAAAAGAGAACAGTGCAATAGGCCCACACACAGTAGAGAAGGGACTGACGCTACTAACCGTCGTCTGTTCTTGCCACATTCCTGGCATCTTATATAAATTTAAAAGCACTGTGCATGCTCGCCATCAACTAACAAATGCAAATAAAAGGACAAGAAAATATGTCACAAGCAACCATACATGTCAAATGGCATCCTGTAGAAAATTATACTCAGAAGCACACAAGGTAATCGAAGCCTCACTTCCAGAAATTTTACTGTTCTCTCTGGTAAAGAATGCTTCCAAGGTGCGCTGAGGACAGCAGCTTTTACATCTGCCTAAAATCTGTTTCTGAAAACCTTGGCATCAAGTTTCAAGTTTATTTCGCATTTCCTTTTTTACAGGAAAAAAAAGAAAACGCAAGGGCAAGGAACAAAAAGCTGCAAAACAGCAGCTTGACGAGGTTCCTGCCCCCTTGGTTTGGCGACAAAAACATACAGCATATATACAAATAGAGGGGAAAAAATACATATTCACACGCTTCTATGTCCACATATCCATGTATACATAACATCTGAACACTTTCCCATGTATACACACAAAATATCTACATCTACTCACATACAACAGTTTTCATACATGCATACAAAAAAAATGTATACAGTAATGTGCGCACATATAAACTTAGTCGATGCAGGAGTGATTAACGCGCACATACATAAAAATACTTAATAAGGGTTTAATATCGAAATTGACAATGATGGGCTGAACAAGACAGGCAAAAAATATAGATACATAAATACACAGATAAAGTAAGGAGTACTAAAAAAAGGATAGAAAACATGAATGTGAAATTGGCAAATATTATTCATATAATTGTACCCTTATTTAATAGGTTTGATTTTAACGCCTTTTTTGTAACAGTGCTCAACTCGGTTTTTGAGGAATTCAACACATTTAATACCCAAGGCACTTGGTACTGCAATCGACATGAGACGTAATTTGTTCTTGAAAATGGCAAAACCCAGTGATTTCGTTTTCTGAATTCATATAATGGTTCCTGTGATACAAGTAGGTTACACAAGTTTAAAAATATCGCATTGTTGCACCGGAAATACTTTTTGATTTTCAAAACAAGGTGATATTCAATGGGCAGTACATTGAGAGCGCGGAATATTTCGTTGGTATGTGCATCAAATGGAGGAGTGACAATATGCCGAATAGTTTTCTTTTGTAAAGTTTGTAAGCTATGAATGTTTGTTTTTGATGTCGTGCCCCACACTAGATTACAGTAACTGGCATGCGATAGAAACAGTCTGTTATACAACATAAGTTTTATTTTGGTAGGAAGCATGTATCGTAATCGGCAGATAACACCACATGCTCTGGCTAGTTTAGACGCAATACGTGCAACATGTGCGCCCCAGTTTAAATGATTGTTAAAGATAACGCCTAATGTTTTTACGTTGTCAACTAATTCTATCTTGTCTGCACCTAGGTAAAGAGCACTGCTGCAGTTGCCAATTTACTCACATTGTGAGTAAATTGTCTCAAATGCGAAATACAAAAGCCACTCCTTTTTCAGACCTAACCACATTCCCCAAACATCCAGATTTAAACCACCAACAACTACAGGGCCGTGTCGCTGCTATTTACCCCAGAACCCACTGTTGCCAGTTGTCATCTAAGTTCGCACCTCTGCTCTCCAGGAGTCTTAACCATGCGTAGTCACCCCATAATGTCATACAAAAAGCTACCCAGACCCACCAATTTTATTTAGCATGCTGAGGCTTGCCGGTTAGCCACCTACAACCCTACGCTGCCAAGACACACAGATTCAGTGACTCCACGTAGTCTGACACATGTAAGCCTTCCCCTTCCAGATCGTTTTATTGGTTTACTCACCGTGGTAGCATAGCGGCTAATGTGTTAGCTTGCCAAGAACATGGTCGTAGGACCAGATCCCTGCCATGGAATTTCGATGAGGGCGAAATGCAGAAAACACCCATGCACTACTTACACAGAGGTGCGTGTTAAAGAACCAGGTGTTCAAAATTACTCAAGCGCATTCCACAACGGATGTGCCTCATTACCATACGGTGGTTTAGGCATGTAGAATCCCACCAATTATTATTTCTTACTGGTTTGCTTCAGCTAATAATAGAGGCCAGCATCTCTACCCTTCAAAGCTTTGTGAGCACTTGTGTGCGGAAACTCTTAACAACGCCCAGCTTTATACAGCTGCACTGTAAAAACTCTCCACTCGAGCATTTGATAGCAGCACCAATTATGCATGACATTCTATGGTAACATGAGGTTATACAGGATTTGTCCGGGAAGTATTGTGATAGACTTTCTCACCAAAATGCGGTAGAGGAAGGGGAACGTACTGCCCTGCTTGGGTGGTGGGGAGTCTTAGCTTTGAGTGCACTAGCCACCACTAGTCTCCACGCCTTTAAAGAGTGTAGAAGTTTAAAGTGAACCTCTTTCAAGGTGCCTTGTTATATGCACAATGAATGTTTTGATAAAGTTACATTACAAGGTGAGCTTTTGCATTGAACCGGGTAAAAAGCGCGGATGAGACCCATGGTATGATCAAGACTGTTTATGGCAATCAAGTGATTTTCAGTGCCACAGATTCTTTCAGGAGGGAAGACAGCACGTTGAAAATACACAACAGTTATGAACCCTTCAATGGAAAGCATGATGAAAACTAGGTTAAAGTGCTAAATGTGTGACCGCAGATTAAATGTGCAGATAATCAGACCATTTAATTCGCCGAAAACTGTGGTGCACGAAAACATAAATGAACACTTTGATAAAAGTTTGAACAAAATTGCTGCCAAAGGTGTTAACCAATTTAGAAGGATAGAACGCTGGGCGAGTTGGTAATGCATGACAGAAACGAACTGCGCGAAAACCGCGCAGTTCAATGAAGCCCTGTGATCCATCAAACTGCGCGTTTGATGGATCACAGGGCTTCATTGAAGGCCCACCCTTCATCTAATTTATGCTTACATTGCAGAGATTGTGAATGTCATCCGCTGTTGCGCAAAACGAAAGTGCTGTCCCGGCATAAAGATAGGAAAGCGCGAGAGGTTGCTGAGGCGTTTCACATTCATAAGTATGGCAATATGTGTGTCGCTAGGCCTTCGGTTCTGTTGCACCATCTGGAGATTGATTATTTAACCGCCAATCTCTAATCGGTTCACGTGATTTTATCATGTTCTTTATATATATGTGGTTTTCCAATAAATCTTCAGTTGCTAGTCTGCGCTTGTGCGTGTGTCTTCCTCGTCCGTGTTTTTCGCGCAGTTACCCCATAACGTCATACAAAAAGCCACCCAGACCCAACAATGTTATTTAGCATGTTGAGGCCTTGCCGGTTAGCCACCTACAACCCTACGCCGACAAGACACACAGATTCAGTGACTCCACATAGTCCGACACATGTAAGCCCTCCCCTTGTTGTGCAGCACTCCGGATCGTTTTATTGGTTTACTCACCGTGGTAGCATAGCTGCTAATGTGTTAGCTTGCCAAGAACATGGTCGTACGACCAGATCCCTGCCATGTCATTTCGATGAGGGCGAAATGCAGAAAACACCCATGCACTACTTACACAGAGGTGCGTGTTAAAGAACCAGGTGTTCAAAATTACTCAAGCGCATTCCACAACGGATGTGCCTCATTACCATATGGTGGTTTAGGCATGTAGAATCCCACCAATTATTATTTCTTACTGGTTTGCTTCAGCTAATAATAGAGGCCAGCATCTCTACACTTCAAAGCTTGGTGAGCACTTGTGTGCGGAAACTTCGTTTCTGTCGTGTTAACCAATGAACAAAAACAAAGATGTTTTAAAATTAGTCAAGAACTTCATGATTGCGTAAGTGACGATCCGAATTTCCTCAACAATATTATCACCACAGACGAGTCGTGGCTTTATTGTGCCACCCATGACAAGGCACCAAAGCTTGGAATGGCACATCTCCCCCTCACATTGCCCGAAAAAAAGACTGCATGAACAGGTTAAAAATGAAAATGATGTTTATCATCTTTTCCGACTGCAAAGGAGTGGTTCATGAAAAATTCGTGCCACATGGTCAGGCTGTGAATGTTGCATTCTACATGGAACTACAGTAAAACCTTCTTAATATGTACCCACTTACGACATAGTTATAGTAAAAAATGTAGTTGCTACAGTTCCCCTGCCAAACCCACATTGAAACAAATGTATTGATCGACCGCTTACAGTGTAGAGGCTCGTAGAATGCGTTCCGGTTAGCGCATACCATTATCACTAAGTCACAGTATATGAACAGCATGTTGTGCTGCAAATGCTTTTTTTTTTCACTTCTGAAAAAGAAACACGGAAACTGCAATTTAGTCGGTACCTGGAGGTACTGATTGATGCTGCATACCGACGGTGCCATAATGGTGATGGAGATAGGGCTTCATCCTTTAGATCGGGTTGCCAAACGTGGAGAGCACAGCAGCAGCACAGCTAAAAGCCTCAGTGCCTCAACCATCACTTTTGCGTTCACACCTGCCTATATTGCTGCTGTTCGCAACTGGTTCGTATGTGTCAAGGCATTGCATGTGTGCCATCGACATGGCGTCGTGTGTGGTCGTTTAGTGGCGACCGGATATTGCATCGCACATTTGACTTTGTCCTAGGAGTGTTGCGTGCATAGTGGTGCCCATATTCATGGTTGTCGATCATCGACAGAATATTTCACTGGGTTTCATCCGGAGAAGGGAAGCAATGCCAAAACATGGACAAAATATTCGCGTACTATGCATGAAGGAAAAGTTGGACATTGTTCGTATTACTGATAATGGAACTACGAAGACTACCATCGTGCATGCCTGGGGAATGAGCTCAACAACAGTTTGCGGCATATGAAAAGTACGCGAAAAGCTAAGAAGCGGTGCTGCATAGAACATTAAGAGGTGCCGCTTGAGGGATTCAGCCTTTCCCGAGGTTGAAGGGGCCTTGCTGTTCTGGCTGAAAAAAGCTAGGGTGCAAAACTTGCCAGTCAGTGGCCCCCTACTCGCCGAAAAAGCAGAAATATTTGTGAGCCAAATGAACTGCAATAACTTTTCTTGCAGTAACGGTCGGCTAGCAAGGTTTAAAGCGTGCCACAGCGTAAGTGCGAGGGATGTGTGTGGAGAGGCAGCACATGTGGACCCCGAAGGTGCCGCAGAATGGACCTACCTAGAGGGTGCCTACAAGAGTGCATGAAGGTTACATTCCTAAATTCAGGCTCAGTAGTTATCAACTCTTGACATCCAAGGTTTTCCACTCAGCTAGGTAAAAACAGCGAATGCCGGTTATAAAACAAAAAATGCCATTGCACGTTTCAACACTACTGCAGCTTGTTTTCAAGGTAAGTGCGGTGGGTGCTCTTAATCGCATATGATTGATCAGAGCTCAGTGTAGTGTATCAAAGACAGCAGGCCTGTAGGGGGGGGTTGGGGGGGTGCCCTAGGGGCACGGGCCCCTCCAGAAATTTTGGTTCTGGATAGTGTTAATAACCTAGCGTACTGCTAATAACATCAAATTTAAGCTTATTAATAATGTCGCATTTAAAAAGTTACATAATGTACTTACTGCGATTTTTACCGAAAATAAATACTGGAAAATATATGTTTTTCTCAAATAGTCCCGGCCTTTAGCAAATGGGCACTCCACAAAAAAATTCCTGGCTACGGGCCTGAAGGACGGCCTTGTCACATGAGTGTAAACAAACAGTGCAGCGATTTAACGGCACCCCTTGTAAATTCACGCCACTTGCTTTAGCAGCACCTGTCTGGACGATTTCCCTTTTTCACTGTGCAAGAGTTCTACGCAAATTTACAAGCCTTCTGGCTATCTATAGCCACAACTTCATTTGTGCATTGCTCTGCAATCTGCACAGCCACCCCTTTTGCTGCACTTACTACCTTAACCAGCACACCGTTTCTGTTTTCATTAGGAAAAGCTGACATTCCCCAGAGCAGTACAAGCATCTCAACACTTTTTCTTTAGCGTAAAAGTTGATTTACGCTGGATGTAGCACTTTTCTTCCTACACAATACACAAAGGCAGAAGCTAGTCAGCATTCTGAAGGTCACCAGTGCTCAAAAAGTCTTCAATTGAAAAGTGCAAAAACTGTCATACAAAGTAAAGTGTGTGAGGCACCCTCGATGGAGTATATCCTTCATGCATGGTAAGGAAAAATCAGTACAGACACCCTGTTCCTACCAATACTTCCTCGCATGAGATTGGTCGCCCTAGGTCCTGGATATGGTCCTCCACTTCTTGCAGGTGCTAGCCAATGGCCATGAGACACACTTTTGTGATTCACTGTATGACACCTTCTGGCACGTGACGCATGTAATCTGGAGGGAGGCACCACACAAGGTTGAAGCCTTTCAGTTGTAAAAGTGGGGGGGGGGGGGGACCTTTGATGCCATAACCAGGTTGTCCTTGTTCATGGGCATCCTCCATGTCCTGTACCATCCTCCTGTGAGCGTGCAGAGCAACAGAGCAAGGCCCCTGCATGGAAGCATATTTATTTTCTTACCGCACAACCAAATTTCAATGAGACAAAAGTCTGCTTGAAGCGGCCATAGTAATGTATGATTTATACACGTGCTGCATATGGCAGTAGTTAGCTTGTTCTTCTCTAATTAATGGGAAATGACTTTCACATTTAATTGATTTATTTAACCAGAATTCTTAAGGGAAGAGCCTTCTCAAAAAGAAATATTTGTGCAGTTTTAATGCAATTAAATGTAATTATTCCTCAGCAACACAAACCACCAGTCATCCATATTACACACTTAAGAAGCAATACCAGTGCATTACTATGATCATATAGACAACAGCTGTGCATGCATGCTTTTAAGTCGTGTGCAATGTTGTTGGACAGCCACGCAGGAGAAACATTGCCGTCTTAATAAAGCTTAAAGGGAAACACAAAGACGTTGTATGCCATACTATCACATGGCTAATGCTGCATTTCAGCAAAAGTGCAAATGTGTGCAGTGAAGATGAGTAAAAATCATCAGAAAATTAACAACTCGAACTGTTGTGAGAGGTTCAATCAACTTAAGCAATTTCTCTGCCCTTTTGAAAACGCCACATCTAGTGAAGGCAAAAGTGACAGCTATCCGACGAGGCTGTCACAGTGAACCTATAAGCTAGAGAACTTAAGCTGGTAAAATGAAAATGAAAAATATAAAATGACAGTCATCACATATGCTGGCATGAGAGTGAAAACAACACTCCACACGGCTGAGGCTCACCACATGAATATTAGTGGAAGTTCATATGTGTAATGTAGCCCTCGAGGACATTGGATAACGATCAAATGTCACACACAAACAAGTAGCTTGCGTGTAGGTCCACAAGTGTGCCACACTGACAGGTGGCACTGGAATTCCTCAGCATGCGCTAAGTTGTGCCCTTTTCCCCTGATACTATGCAGCCCTCCATTTAATACCATACTGTTTCCCTTCTGTTGTATGCTTGTCTGCAAACCTTCTGCACAACAAATACAATTCTACCATCTCACATACAGAAACTTCGGCCCAATTACAAAATAGGCATAATATCTAACCTACGTGCACGTAGGAGTTTGCGGCACATCAGTGAAGACACACCAATGAGCAGTAGAGTTGGCTGGCGTTATTATCACTAATAAAATTGTGTGGTAATTTCTCTGGAGTTGTAAATACAAACATCGTAACCTTCTTTTTCATAGCTTTGATGTGATTGCTCTAATGCATAACACTTCACACGGCATAATGACGTGAAAATTTGCTTTGTATGAAAGGCTTATAAAGACATTTTAAGACATGGCTTGCATGTGATGTCGTACCAGGTGGCTCGTTTGTACAGTAACCATGCTGTTGAACAACTGCAAAGGCCATAACTGTATTTGCAGTGGTGAAGTGGCAGCAGTGATGCGACACGAGCTTCCCAGCTTTTGTGGCAAATACTGCCACCTTAGAGTAACCTAGCTTCACACTATTAGGACAGAAATGTGGCACTGATGGGCTGGTCTGCATACACTGACTCTCATACAGGGAAGTAGGTTAAAGCATTCAGGCATGGGCACTTGTCTCCATGTTGTGCACTAGAATTGCTGTCATGGCCATTCGGTTCATCACGTGTTGCTTTCCTGGCATGCGCATGACATACAGAGTATCACAAATGCAGGTACTTGGATCTTGTCTAGCTTGGGTGAACATTTTAAGAAAAAAACATTTTAGGAAGTTTGCACTTCAAACTCTGTTGTTGGCTCCTTGCTATCAAAACAATCACACTTTACCGCACCAGGCACCACGAGCCACAATGTTGTATCAAAATGAGAACACAGTGACTGCATTGGTACAGTACAAAAAAAACACGTATATGTTAATGTTTGTTAGGTGCTGCTTCTTTGCTTTAGCTCCACTGCAGTTGGAACTCCATACAAATGCACATATGGACATGAACAAAATTACCTGTATGACACTTCCTGGTACGTTTCGGTGCAGCGTCAGTGGCATTCAGTCATCATTCACATACTGCTAACAACAAAAACACTGCACGTGTTTTATGTTGTTAGCAGTCAATGCTCCTATGAACCTGCTGCAGGGCCAATAGCACCGATGCACGTGCTAACAGCGATGTCACAATAGCAACAATCTTTTAGTACCTGTGTGCCAGGAAGCTGCATGGCAATGTATGCCTACAGTGAGTAAACCTTAAGTGAGCTGTCTTTAAAATGAATGCTAGCAAACATGTTGTTCAGGTCATCATCAGCAGCAGCCTATCTTATGCCCGTTACAGGACGAAGGCATCTCCCAATCCTCGCCATCCTTGCGTGTCCTGCACGAGCTGCTTCCATATGACGCCTGCAAATTAACTTCAGCCCCTATCTTGCTCTCTGCCGCCCACGGCTGCTTGGTATCCATTCCGTCGTTCTAACTGTCGATGGGTTATCTAGCCTTCTCATCACGTGGCCTGCACATGTCCATTTTTTATTCTTAATATTGTTCATTATGTCGGCGACCCCTGTCTGTTTTCTCTGACCCACTCGGCTCTCTTTCTATCTCTTAGTGCAACGCGCATCATTTTTTATTCCATCAACTGCTGCGCAGTTCTTAACTTCCTCTCTAGCTTCTTCGTAACTCTGTAAGTTTCTGCCCCGTAAGTCAGTACTGGCACGATGCAGTAGTTATATAGTTATATAGCTTGAGGGATAGTGGTAGGTTTCCATTCATGAATTGGGAACGTGTCCCGTATGTGCGCCATCCCATGTTCATTCTATGATGGATTTTTTTAAATGAGTAGGTTCTCCTGTCAGTAGCTGTCCTAGGTCTGTGTATTCTTCTACGACTTCTAATGCTCAGGTATGCATCAGCAATACCTAAGCATGCAGGGAAAAAGATAAAAAAGTATAACTTACGTTCCACAGCAGGGCCTCCATCCATGCGCCATGGGCAGCCGTGAAATCTGTTAAGCTGCTTCATCATCAAAAGTGAAGCCCTTGATGGCGAGTCACCACAGCACCATGTCAAAAAGCCATTTGCAATAACCTTTTCTCCAGCGTGTACACACGGTACTGCTGTTGTGTTGTTAAACACGCTGAGAAAAGTCTTCATGAATTGATGCGCTGGAGGGTGACACTTCGCGAACGACAGTTGTCCGGCAATAATGTTGCAGAAGCGTACCTCATACTACAGTTCATTAATGGAAAGCTAACACAGTCACATTTTGTTTGACTTGAAGACTGGTTGATGTCACATCGCAGCGAGACCTTTTCTGGTGTTGTACAGACGTGCATCAGTAACATCCGAATGCCACCCTTACGCACACAGCTGTGTTGAAGCTTCCGAAACTGCACTGAGTATTGGCCGCTTTAAGCCAAAGAATAGGAATAAACTGCCTTTAGAAAACAGGCAGCTTACAGTTACGTCACGTTACAATGCCTACAAGTGAAGACACTAGGGTTGCCGCACATTTTGCGTTCCAACGTAACTATAGCACTGTTGGCCCATACCTTTCTGAACACTGTGACCATGTAATACCGGCGCACACGACGCAAGCCATAATGAGCAATACCGCTCGCGCATTGTTCATGGACGGTATGGTCAATGTTTAAATCTCGCAGTTTTCAAAGTGTCGCACGGCATCGTCCTCAGCTTTGAGTCGTCCCCCGCATTGTCGCTATCATTGTGGAAGTCGTCTTCGCGCACTTCGCTCATAAGTTTCCGCACAGCACATCACGTTCTTCACTCGCGGTCTGCTCATCGACGCCGTTGTGAGGGTGTTTCGCCTAATCGACGGTTAGTCCACAGTCGATATCAGCTTGACGGAATTCGACAACGCTTCGAAATTCGGTCCACAGGCCAACGCACATGCGTATGTTTCAATGGTCGTGGTTTCAACGGTTTCAAGCGAAAATAGACGCTTTGCATAAAGTTAGTGTGTTAAGTCTACCTCCGTGTGCTTCTCCTGCTCCACGCACCACTACCGTCAAGTAAGCGCTGGCGTCGGTAGCGATATGCCAGCATCGCGTATGTCATACCTACCTGCTGTGCGGTATATAACTATGAGAAACGCAGTGGCTGAAATGCACGCAGAATTTTCATTTGTTAGATGCTCCTTTACAGTAAGATTATGGTGAAAACGGGAGGTAACGGCAGTAGAAAATGCAGTTTTAACGTGAAGACTGCAGAAGAGATAGTCGCTTTGAACCAACTTCTGGCAATAAGAAAAATTATTCTCGTTATCGACCTGACGCACGAATTCAAAAATCTTAAGGTAGCCTTTATAATTATTTGTTTACTACTCATCAAAGACAGCTGGCGCGGATTCCTATCAGCAACCAGGACCGTCAAACACAGTTCTCATATGCGCTCATATCTGCGACGACACACATTTGATTGCCCCCTTGATCGTTTGCCGTGGCGGCAACACTGCTTTCAAGTTGAAAATGCTTCACGACACCAAATTTATCCCTGCATGCCACTAAAACAGACGGTGCGTGCCAAGTTCGTTTGTGCAGATCTGGCAGGCGCGGGCGTGCGGCAGGGGGTGTCGCCGGCATGTCCAGAACGTATGTATACATGCGAATTTGATGCCGGGACGTTAGCTTTCTCGAAAAAGGGGCCCCCCATTTGTCAGGATTTAGTTGTGTTAGCCGATATACGTCATTATACGTATAGGGAACACGGAAGTTCATGGCAACACAGTTTCTAAAGTCAGCCGGGGTGCGGTAACTGCAACGATCATTGAAATCATCAGCGTGGATATATATTGAAAACCAAACAATAATTGCGCGTTCAGTTTGTTATGCTATAAAACTGTTTGGTTTGCGCCGGACCTGCGTTTATTACAGCTTATTGACGAAATGATGAAAATAAACACAATTATGATTAAGCAGGTGGACACACTAATCTCTCTGTGGGCTCTGTGGGGCACCACGTCTATGTTCTGGGCACACTGGTGTTACATGTGTTCATTAAATGAAAAATACTATAGCTTCCCTTAGTGCTCCACGTTCCTGCAGAAACCTGCGAGGCTTTTGGCCTCTGAAAAATACTATAGCTTCCCTTAGTGCTCCACGTTCCTGCAGAAACCTGCGAGACTTTTGGCCTCTGTAGACGCTCGTCTGGAGCTATTACTTCCGACTCTTGCTGGAACCCCTCGCTTTTCCACTACATGTTCGGCGAAGGGAGTTGCTTAACGTCGAACTGGTTATGCAGTTAGACGCTTGGATGTAGGATGCACTTAAGTCACAAACGACGACGTCTGTCAATCTTTATTGACAGCGGATGCTACGACCACTACTTCAACGTGCGATTGTTTCTTGATCACTTGTGAGAGTGGTTGGATCACAAAGTGTGGAATTCATATTTGCGATGTGTCGCGAGAAATTAAGTCGCACATTTGTTGGTTTTGTATAGATTCATTAATATGAGCAACAAGAAAGACCGAGAGACCAGCTTCATGCCAGCGCTTCAACTGGCCGTCGCTGATGACGACAGCGCCAGCCCTGGCCGGTCCCCGTTTTGCCAGTTCGCTGTGATGCCGCCAACTAGTTTTCTTTACGGTCCTTGTTCTCTATATCACTTGTTTGTATCCATGAGTCATTAAGAGGCTATGTCACTATAAGAGACTATATCACATTTGTTCGTGTTGCTTTTGACCTTTTCACAAGCTGTAGGTAACGTTGTGCTGCTGCTTCTTCCCCTTCCTCGCTTTTGTTTACTTCGTCTGTGTGCGGTGTTGTATGGAATGCGTTCACGCTGCAACGTGGTCGCAGTGATCTCAACTTTAAGGCCTTCAGCAACGGTCTCTGCGATAACATCAATTTCGCAGCAGTGTATCTTATTGTGCGGTACAACAAGAAGAGATGAATACAGTGAAGGACACATATATTCGTTGTTTCCGCCCGCTGGACATTGACAACTGCCTGGAAAGTGTCGTGGACTGGCGACGACGAAGACCCTCCTTGGATATTTATACGGCGACATGAACCGTAAGTATTGCGTCGTTGTTTGAATTGGTTTGTTTTCAAGCGTACTTTTTACGCATTGTCTTCTAACTGCAGAAACTGAGGAATAAATGGAGGTGTGGGTGACCACCAACCGACGTGTGCTGCGTTAAACGTGGAGATGCTGAAACTGCCCGCGTGGCTAAACTGTGACCGGGACCGCACAGAAAAAGTGAGCTAAGCATACTTCTTTATTTAAAGGATCGTCAAGGTTCATTACGCGTAAAAAAAGGGCGCCGTCCGTCAAAGTTGCAGTCTTAGCCATAGCTCGAAGAGGCGGTGTGAAAAGCCTCTCGGGAGATACAGTAGTTTGTTAGCATCATTCTGCAGCATTGTGACTTGCTGTCTGAGTGAGCCCCGCAATGTCCGAATGAGTTAAGGCAGCGTATTTTTCTTCTTTTTTTTATGGAGCATACGAATTGTGCGACTTGTGCTTGTGAAGCGCACGAAATGAGCGTTAGACTCCGCGCTCAACTTGCTGTTCATTTCATTGCGACAATGCGAACAGCTTGTTGTATGTCCTACGCTTATTGCAGTTTCTCAGACCATGAAATTTAGTATAGCACAGCACCGTGCTGGAAGGAATTTCATTAATATTCACAACTTACCTGTGCATAGTGGACAATGATACATTGCCACAGTATGCACGTCCCGAAGGTATACATGCCTTGCACCTACGACACGACTAGGACGTCTCGGACATCAATTTGCCATCATAGAGGACCAGCTGAGTTTGTGAAAGTGTGAACCTATATGTGTTTCTTTACTCACCCTCATTAGTTATAGTGTTAAGCGCTGTATTTGAGTTTTCGAACCGCAGGAAAACAATGACGAGATAGGAGTACAAAAACACAAACCTCTTTCAAGTGCCAAAGACCGTACACAATCAGTGCGGCTGCACGAAGGCTCTGAGCCCAAAGCGTTGCAGTTTGTGCCAGACATGCATCAAGCGTGCCGATCGTGACATTGAACACGCACGCTGACAGCCAAGTGTGCTGGTGACCCTGGAAGCGTTCTTGGTGTTTTTAGAGCACAGTTATGCACATATTCTTGTGTTTAGCATCCATTGGCCCTCGCTGTAATTTAGGGAGAGTGCACAGAGTGCATAGATGTGCTGGCTCGCGCACGTTAAGCCACACTGCACACATCTTTTGTGAAGGCCGGCTGGGCTACGGGGGGGGGGGGGGGGGGGGCCTATGAGCCAGTATTCTGAGGCCAACGTTATCACAAACCAGGAGAACACGCCACTTCACGCTGACGAAACACGTGCCTATCGTACTTTCTCAACAGTGAGTGGCATATTTGGTGGAAGTGCTTCGTCGGCGTGGCAACCTAAATATGCGGGAAGGAAATTTTAGACATATCTCTAATTATTTCGCTGAACATGTCGCCACATCAACACACAGTTTTGGGCTGCACTCTGATCTCGCCTTACGCAGTATTGTGTTTAATGTTCTGATTACTGAAATTCAAGGAGACCATGAAAGAACGCACAAACTGCACTCATAGGCAGGCCATATGAGATGTTGGAGGGCACAAGTATTGATGGGGCTCCAATGCTTCTACTCTGATGCAGCGAAAATCATGAAAAGCGCACTGCAACAATGTGAAAGGGTGGCAGCTGCAGAAAAGTTAGGCTGCCACAGTGGCAGTCTCAGATTCACGGAGCACTAGGGGTCTACGCAGCACAAGGCCCGCCGTTACAGGAAAAGATGAAAGCCGTGCAGAAGGAAATGAGCCAGTGCACCACATTATGTACACAGTGTTGATATCCATCGCCATGTTGGCGTCCAGCTGCGCTTCTTGTACAGGCCGACACAGTCGCGCATTCGAACTTTTGATCACATAAAGGTTGTACCAATCCAGTGAACTCAGTGTAATATGCTTTCAACGAGGATTGGGCAACATTGCAATTAGTTAAAAAGAAAGATGGTTGAGTCAACAAATGTATGAGTGGCACTCCACAGAACGAAGCAACAAGTGGTCCCTATGCCCCCCCCCCATCCCCCCCACCGTGTCCATCCCTTCTACTGCGGGACAGTCATTATGTCACTTGCAAGCCATGTACAATTTTCTTCCTGCATATCAGCTTCTGATATTTTTGCAGGCTTTCACACACTACCAGTTTGAGCGTGCTACTGCAGCTGTGACCTAGAAGTGCAGGTCATGTGCGCAGTGAAATACTGGCAGAATTCATTTATCTTTCTTGACTTGCCTGTCGTAATGAATGCACCAGCTATGGCTGCATTTTTTTTCTTTTTTACTTTGAGTGACTGTGTCATTGTTGCTGTATTATAGCACTATCACATACCTTCGCTCTGCATCACTTTTAGGCTATTCTCGTGCGAGATAAAATTTCCTTTCTTGGTAGAGCTTTTGTTGTGCTTTGTGTCGAGGTGCTTTCAGACCATGTCTATTCTCGTGGCAGATCATATCGTGGTTTTGGCATGTAAAACCCTATAAGTCGACTCTTCATGGCAGTTATTTTCATATTCGAATTGTGTCCAACTAACTAGGGAAAGTTGGCTCAAGTGGCAGCAGGAAATTTTTTTTCCAAAGTTATTCTGCAAGTAAATAACCTCGAGCTGATCATGAAATAGAATGACACAGCACAACGCTGTGTTGTGTCCTACACTTCTCTCTATCCCCGTTTTTCTGCCCTGTGGACCGTGACAATAACCTGGAGCCACTTGAATACCTTGGCAATCCTCCTTGCGGCTACGTTCTTAATGAAGTTGCTGTTGAATACATTTCCCGTAATCAGCTTGATGCGTAATGACTACATTGGTTTAGACTCTCATAGCAGGTTTGAAAATTTGGATGACAAATTCCACATACTGCGTTTCACACCACGGCCATAACAGCCGACATTCAAGGTAACCTTAGTGGGCTGCCTGGCTCCTATGACAATTCGTGTGCTTGGCTGGCCTGGTTATGAGGCCGTCCAATTTCAAAACCTGTTGAAATGTCCCCAACTAGAGGGCATTCAAATAAAAGTACCGAAAATTTAATATCATAATTAATTGCTTCAGTTCATGTAGTGTATAGGATAAAGCAAGCCATTTACATGCGTATACACTTTGAGTAATTCTTCTAAGTAGTGGCAGTTATTGTGGAATTCGGCATAAAAATTCATTTGCTTTTTTTATATTTCTTCAAACCTTGATGCATCCAAGCTCGTGAATTGCCACAACAGCAGTGCATTTTGTTGTAAACTTTGGGAACATAGTGGTGAGTTTAGTGAAAGTTCGCTGGTCAGAAAACGTGGTCACACTCGGTGTGTGTTTCACCTTGACTTGCTCAGTGACAGCAATTTCTTCCTAAACTTCAGGAACATTGCAACAGGTATTCAAAATGTCCATGTGACCGGCACTTGCAGAGCGAGCAGCTGTAAAACCCAAATGTATGTGAAGTAGTCGGATGATGTATCACTCAGCTGTATTTTCTGATGACTCATAAGCACTTGCTGAACTTCACCAGGCCACTTGGCGATATTAAGTTGTGGGAAGGCCCATCTTGCCATGTGGGTCATTCAAGCCAAATGTTCCAGATATTGCGCTCTACCTTCTCTGATGCTGTTCAAAAAATTATAGACAATCATTTTGGTACACCATCTGCTCTTGTGATGTATTTTTGCAAGAAAAATAACTTTCTCTGTTACAGTGATTTTAATGTCGCCGTAGTTTCAGAAAAATAGGTTGAAAAAATATATTCTGAGAAGTACAGTACTGCATAGAATGGTTACAATATTGCGTATTTGCTAGAAAAGAAATAGCACTGTCTTGTTCTCGGTAATTGGTGGCCGCTACTTTGTCAAACGTTGTGCTTTGAGGTGAAGCAAAACACAAATTTTGAGCCGTTTTGGAGGATTTTTCATAAATTCTACAGTCTAAAGAGACTTCATAATTATATCTTGGGGCTGGATGCATTAAGTTTGCCAAAAGAGTATTGAAGTTAAGAGCCCAGCAGTCTTCGTGTTGAGAGGGTACAAATGTATGAAAATGTGCAAAATTGACTATGTTCGGGCGCATTTAGATTGGTGTGGCAGTCCAAGTAAATATACACGCTTGTGCTCAACTGTTGATGTAGTGCGGGCCAGCATTGCACCTTGGTTTGTTGAGTGGCCGATAATGCACCACTGAAATGTTTACCATATAAGACTTGAGATAAACTGATTATGAATATTCTATTTGCTGCTGGCACCTGTTCATATGCGACGCACAATACGGTAAATATTACAGTCTCCTCCTTCGCAATGTAGCCTAGCGCAAAAACACCTTTAGTACCTGCTCCGTCCTCGTTGCATCTCGAATTCCATTCTTTTCAGGCCTCACAATTAATGTTACCTGCGACAAAATTCAGGGCAAACATTCAGGACAACCACAGAGAAGAGGCGTGACACACTGGTGCTGTACTAACAACTGTTTTTATTCATCTGTCCAAGCATATATACATCCCAAGCCACAGAACCATGCACATACTCCAATAGAGAACATATGTAAATAACAACATAGCTGAATTTACCTAAGTCGCAATAACATGAAATCATATTCAAATGAGTGTGAGGCCCATGAAGTGTCACTGATGCTAGAATCTGCACTTTATGTGGAAAGGTTCCAAGGCTAGCCAAGCATGTACATTTTTGCTTCACCCATTTACATGTTCTCTGCAGGACGGCGTGCGTGGTTCTGTGGCTGGTGACATATATATATACTTGGACACAGGAATAAAAAGTTAGTACAGCGCCGATGTTCTCTGCTAAATGTCTCTGCTGAATTTCATAATTCAATTACATAAATTACTGTGTGTCAAATGGGCTTTTGTTCCAGGTAGATTGATAGGTTATCTTTAAAATGTTTGCACGAGATTTCCTTTAATGCATAAGTCTGGGTGGTGTCTTATAATATAACGCAATATTCTTCTCTTGACAGCCCCTGTTGAGGAGCAGCAGCTGCCCCCTGCAAGTGGCGAATGGCTCGGCCTAAAGCTGCCTAAAGGTGCACATTTTCTCTGTTTCAATAGAGTTATTCTTGTTCTTGTTCTTTTATGGTCTTCAAGGATTAACCTGTCACTTTCCTGTCCCAGTAATTTAAGCATTTTTTAAATGTGGCAACTATTGTATAAACCGGACTATCGGTCGGTCGAGTGGGAATATGGGTCGACTCCCAAGTTTAGGTGGCCAGGAAAGAAAAAAAAAACAACCCAAAATTGCCTGAACACATTAATTTGCAAATCGGGCGCACTGCTAACCCATTGTCGGAGCTCCCCTCAACCATCATCGCAGCTGTTCCTATTCATCAGACGAAGCATCACTGTCTAGTGAAGACGAGTTTGTTGCTGGCCGCCTCCCACAGTGCGTCATCTTCCGTGCGATCCAGCGAGTTGCTCACGCAACATTTCTTAAAAGCGTTTTCCATTATGCAATGTTGTAAGGAACGCGAGGTGAAAAGCACCCAGCCACAGACAGTCGCAGGCAAAGGCCTCTGCAGGCAGGTCGTCGGCGTCTTCGGGTTGTCGCCGGACATCCACTGCTGGTACTCCAGCCACACTCGGTCCTTGAACGGCTTGTTCAGCACAATGTCAAGCAGCTGGAGGGTGGACGTCATACCACCTGGTATCACGACGAGGTCCATTTTTCCATTGCCGAGTGCGCTTCACAGCCTCGGTCAGGTGACCACAAAATGCATCCAACACAAGCGTGCTGCGAGGACACAGCAGTGCACCTGGCTGATGGTTCCACACTACTCGTATCCATTCAAGCATCATGGCCTCATCCATGTAACCTTTTTGGTTTACGCGAACGACAACGCTGGTCGCGAACGCTTCCATCGGCATTGTTTTCCATTTGAAAATGACGAAGGGCATCAGCTTTGTCCCATCTACCATCCAAGCCAGCATGACAGTGAAGCACGAGTGCTCACTGTCACTGGACAAGTGCTTCACATCCTTGGCGCTGTGCTCAGCGATCGTTGTCGACGAGGGCATGTGAAGCCACATGGGGGTCTCGTTAGCATTGCCAATTTGCCCCATCATGTATTTCTTCTCCCAAAGCTGGTTCACAAAGTGCTGGAAGTTCACAGACTTGTCCTCAAATTCCTCCGGCAACTTTTGACAGATGGATGTGCGCTGGCGGAAAGAAAATCCTTTGCATCTCATAAATCGATGCACACACGAGTTTGGTGCATGGAACTCTTGTGAGCCCAGCTTCCTGAGCGAGCTCCGTGCCTTTGTGGCGAATGGTACTGTATCCACGATCCACGGTCACTGGCAGTGAGCGTGGACGAACTCCCCGCACAAAGTCTGCGAGCGTATCCTCCAGCTGTGTATGAACTGCACTTCGTCCACGAAACGATGTTTTTTGAGGGTGGCACATCTGCAGCTTCCCTTTCTGCGCCCTCCAATAGCGCACACTCTTTTCTGAAATGCCAAAGTGGTGCTGAGCGACCATGTTGCCGTTCGCTACGGCAAACTCAACAAGATTTAGTTTAAATGCAGCTGAGAACTGCCTCCTCGTTCCGCTACTCATATTCAATGAACGAAGAAAAGAGAACACTATGAAAATCAAATCTGACGTCAGTCGGAGCGGAAAACTCGGGAACGGATCGGAAGCAGAGCACGAACACAGACGCAAAAATGCAGGCTGACTAAAAAAAAGCTTCCTATTGGATTTGTATGTGTGGCTTTTGACATACATGCACGCCACATGTTGCCAGATGGCGACGCACTGTCAGCTAAACAGCGCTATATAAGACAAGGGGTGACGTTAGCTCGTTCTTTTATCGATAATATCTTGACTTATATTCCGGTTTATGCGGTATACATTACCAAATAGTGACATGCTTGCAAGCTGAACCATGGATTACTGCGGGTTACTTGACAGTTTCGCTTAGCCCAAGCAGCTTTGCGCTTGTTGCTTGCGTGGCAGAGAACATAAGCCTGCATTCAATTTTGAGTTTAAAGTTTAGAGTCTTGGTGGCATAACAGCAGTGGCCTTAGTGATTGGTGTGTATGCATCTGGGACACAGAGTCTGCATTGATGCCACGGTGTGGCGATGCGCCTCTGTGGAATTAGATGCTGTCTCAATACAGCCTGATCAGAGTGCTGTCCATCTGTGCTAGTTAGAAAGGAATGACGAAAGCATATCCAGCACTTTTTCCTGTGAAGGTGGTGTCAGTGTAAAGTGAGCACGAAGTCGTGCAAATGTTGCACGCTTAGTTGGTTGATACAATAAATTGCCCTTGAAGATTTAACCTTTTTCTGCTTTGTCCACTTTCATTTTATTTGATATTATAATTAGTATAATTCAATGGAAAAAAATGAACTACCAATATTTTCCTTGGCTTCTTTCCGGCTCTGTGCGTTATGTTTAACAAAAAACAGCCCACATTCCACCAAAATGTGAAAGCACTGGCATTTTCCGTTGAGACACCGTGAAAGAGACAGAATGTCACTTCGCTGATGGATAATGTGCTGCTGTCGTGCACCACGACTGACCAATATGATTGCTGGTTATTTGATTTTTATATTTGTTTAGAATGTCAGCAAGCGAGGACATGAAGCATTGGTAGGATAATGAGGGGCTGTTCTCTTATGTTATACAACTTGTGATTATCTGCTCTCTGACACCAATGCCCACCCACTCAATTGGTGCGACGCATCTTTTATCTTTTACTTGCCTCCTTTCCTTTGAAGAGTTGTCTTATGCTCGCTTTTTACATTTGCACGCTCCTTTTCTCACTGTTCATTGAAAGTGAAGAATTGCCCCTGCATAACCACCAGAAGAGCCACAAGCGCCTGCAGGGATACCTAGTCCAAAGATGTGTCAGCTTGTGCTGCTTAACGAACTAAGGTGTCATGTAGAGGCTGTTTTTACACCGATAGGAAAACTGAATGCTTTGCAATGGACACAGTGTTTTCTCCTAAAGCATGTACGAATATGCATTAATTTTGTGCTAATTTCAGTGTTGAAGATTAAAATCATCATTCGTATAAAAATGAGTACTTGTCAACTTGACTTGCATGGTACTAAAAGGCGGCATAAGTGTATTTTAAAAAATTCGGTCACTAGCCTAGGCACTATCTATATAGAGTCATATGCTAGTGCAGCAGCAATAAACTTTTCATTGCTCCAGTACTGTAGGCAGATACAGAACCTAAGAGCATTGACTAGCTGAATGTAGCATGAGACACTAAATGCCTTTTCCAAAGCAGCACCCTTCTTCATTAGGTCAGTTAGTAAATGACCTTTAGCTGTCAACTGCAGTGCTTTCACCCCATATATTATACAGCATGCAGTGTTATTGAATTGTAACTGGCTTCAATTGCTTTGTGCATGCAGTTCTGAAACCATGTGCATTGCCTACCACAAAAGAGTAAATTATTCTTGAGCAAGTGCCACACCAAATTTGCAGTGCTGCTGTTTTCACTGCCGAGGAGCTGAGTTTCAGAGTGGCCATATTAAGACAGGCCGCCCAGCCAATGATGTAGCATTAATGTGATCATGAGGCTGTAGCACCACAAGGGATGATGACTGCATGGCAGACAACTGGGCTGCATGACATGAGACGAGACTGTGCAACAGACAGCTGGACTGCATGACACAAGAGTGGATTGCACAATAGGCGACTGACCTGCGCGACACAGTTGAAGTGTGCAACACACCACTGGATTGCACAACACACAATTGGACTGTGCGATACACAATTGAACTACGCGACACACGACTGGATTGCACGACACACAAATGAACTGCGCGATACACGACTGAACTGCGCGACACACAATTCAATTGCGCGACACTTGACTGAACTGCGCGACACACGACTGAACTGTGCGACACACGACTGAGCTGCGCGACGCACGACTGGATTGCACGACACATGACTGAACTGCGCGACACACAATTCAACTGCGCGACACGCGACTGAGCTGTGTGACACACGACTGAACTGCGCGACACACGACAGAACTGTGCGACACACGACTGAATTGCGCGACACACGACTGGATTGCGCAACACACAATTGAACTGCACGACACACGACTGAACTGCGCAACACACGACTGAACTGCGCGACACACGACTGAGCTGCACGACACAACACAATTGTGCGACAGACAACACGTCCCAAAATGGGACAAAATATCACAATTTTTGTCGTGGAATTGGTGGAATCGGCGGCATTGGTGGAATTGGTGGAATTTGTCGTGGAATTGGTGGTGGATATGAACCCCCCGCCTGTAATGGCAGGAAGAAAAAATGCGAAGTCAGTCAAAATAAGCTTTGACAGATCTTCCCCTTTCGGTATTAACGCATCGTTATCGTCTGAAGTGCCTTCAATGTCCGGTATCGTCCTTTCATTTGCCTCCTCCCAGCTGAAACATTGTTTTAGTTTTTTTTTTCTTATTTCAATACGAAAACTTGGGAAAGGAGGTAGCATTACAGCCAGCTGTCCTAACATCATGATATAGATATTGAAAAAAAAACACAAAAACAAAGGCGAGAATAAAAGAAGGAGAAACGGACAACTGAAATAATCAAGACCGTCATGTACAGATATCATCTCTTGCTCATAAAGGATAGTAATTCTAAGGGCTGGTTTTCACAGATTGCCAAGGATGCATTCCGTACAAATAGTCCTCGGCCGCCGCGCCGCGTTCACCTGACGGTGGTGGGGGTCTCACGAGAGCGAGCATATGCACCCGCACGAAGGGCAGACACTATATTCTAACAATTAAGCTTCTTTCGAAAGGCAACAAAAAAGATACATGCGGCGCACTCGCTTGTCCCCGCTCGTGTATACCGTCGGCTCGGGGGGCAGCTGCGGGACCGCCATCGAACCTTTCGCAGTGCATCTCTGGAGCGTTGAAAATCGGAGCGGGTACAGCCGAAGCTGCCGAAGCTGGCGCCATGGCCTGTAGGTCGGAACAGGGCAGAAATGATCTCGACACAAAAGGCGGTTGCAGCCTCGCTTGTAAAATGTCCCCCCTTTTTCTTCGCAGAACCCGTCCGGTCGTGTCTTGCTCGCCCGCCATGCATAGAAAAAAAAAGGAAAAATAAGCAAAAAATACCACGGTTTCGTGAACGAAAAGAAAGCGGGAACGACAGGAATTCTTTCATAAAATTTCTAAGTCGATGCCTCTGATTTTGTGATACTATTAAAGCATATCTTTTTCACCAAGATGAGCGCATCGATGTGTTCTTAAAGTCGATACCAAACAGGAATCCTTAGCGCAATTGGCTAATTTTATAAAAAGCTATATTGATGATTTCAGTTTTTATGTTTTTCTTTGGTCAGTTTACAAGATAGCTGAAAAAATTGCACCTGGTGACAGATATTTACCTAGCGCTTGTGAGCGCACGAAAATTTAACTTACGTATATAGTAAGTACAACAAAATAGCATCTTAACATTAAACTCGTTATAACTCTGTAAGTGAAATCGATACAATTATGTTTTCCACTGATGATATAGATACTCAGGCAGCGGCTAAGTATGCCAATTAGTAGAGGTTTATCTGCAAAATTGCGCAAGTTAGTCGCATTTATTTCGCTCTCCGAACATGTGCTCCAAACAATGGATTTTCCGGAATTCGGTTGACCTTTTCAGCTATATCTTGTGTACTATAACTACTCCTTTCGAGCTAGTTTATACCAGGAATCACGAATAGTGACCTATCGAATGGTACCGAACTTCACTCCTTCTATATCAAAATGAGACAAGTAGTTGAAATAGCACAGAGAGCTCACTCACCAACGAGGCCTCTGCGCCCATTATCCGTGGTTGTATTCGTTCACTGCACAACACCGGCATACAATTTGAATTCCCTCGACGCTTGACACTGTAGATCATAACCTTCGTTGACGCTCGTCGACGCTTGTAATATTCAGAGGATAGGCGAAACGATTTCCCTTTTTGTAACGTGGCAATAGCCTTTGCCAGCTTCGCAAAGGTCTCGCGTCCGTCCGACGTGGTCGCTTGTCCGGCCGCCATGTTATTTCTGGCTCCCGAGGCCCTCCCGTCGGTAGGGCTGCGACGTCCCTCCTCCGACAGCCAAAACCCGTTTCGCGATGCAGCGGAGGTTTTGCGGCATGAGATGGGGATTTTTCATGAAAATCCATGGGGGTATCGTCAGGGAAGTGCGCCGTTATAGTCCCTAGGGAGGTTGATGGCGGCGTGTGCCTCATATATCTTCCCCGACCGCGATGGGTGGGGGTAAATGTTGTGGTCATGGGAGTTTGTGGGGAGGTATACTTGCAGGACCTCCCAGCTGGGTGTGTTTTTATTCATAGTGCACTAGCATGCGTGCGCCGTGGCGTTGAAGTACACGGAAGCCTTCACTCCAAACACGGCACAATTTCACACACACAGTTGGCGATCTCATGCCTTAATGTTAGTCATGGCGCTGTAAAAAAGGCCTAACTCATTACAGCAGCAGTGAGGCTCTGTTCAATGGCGGGAAACCAATGGTAATCGATGTAGCCCTAGAACGAGTTACGGCATTTGCAGGAGTTGCGGTTGCCCAAGCCCATTAGCCGTTATACAAGGCAAGGAATTATACCTCTTGCGAGCTCACAGAGCTTCGCCGTGGCCGTAAGCAATGTGAAGCCAGAAATGAACTACAACGCTTGCTTACCTTGTTCAGCGTGGTGTCCTCTCGTTCGTTGGCCGCTCAAACAAACTTCGCCCAGAAGCAGGTGACGAGACCTCACGACACGATGCAGCTACAACCAACCAAGCGGGCACCCTAAAACTACCGTTAACGAGCAGCCCGCGATAAACTCAACATGGACTCACAGAACGACCGCACGGGAACAAACCCCCACGCACTCTACAATGGCGCACTTTGAAAAGTACGCTAAGCGGCGAAAGTTGCTCCCGCATGCGAACGTTGTGTCACTCCGCAGCGTCTGTAAAATAGTTCGGTTTTGTTTTCAGCTCGTTTCGGTTTCATCTTTATTAAACTGAATGTGCGTAACGAACCGGTAGTGTTTGGTGTGCGTGACGGCTGTGTGAAGAAAGTTGTTCTCGGTATGCGGTTGCTATAACGCGACATTCCTGGTCGATGGCCTACGTAAGTGTAACGTTGTGGAAGTTCTGCACGCAGTTAGGTCAACAAAACGTCCAGGCATGGTCCATGTGAGCGCGTCTCGTGCGTGGCCTCCGCGATTGGTTCCGGCATTGCGCAGACGGGACAAGCTGCAGAGGCCGCATGCATTCTAATGGAAGCGTGCCGAGTAAAGAGCGTCCAGATGACCGAAATTCATATGAAATTCTCCGTTGTGGACGGTGTAGCACTTCGTTCCAAAGCATCTCCCTACTGACCAGTGGCGTAGGCAGGCATGGGCTGACCGGGCTGAAGCCCCCCCCGAAATTTTTCGAGCCGGCGCCGGGCTGGCTATGCTGATTCGTCACGATGAACAAAGGCGCATATCCTTGGAACGTGTGGCTACGGGAATTCACCTCTCAACGACCGCCTGACGTCTAGGGGCTTGAAAGAAGGAAGAACGCGGCTTGTTCAACGGAGCAAAGGTGATTAACTCGCCACGCTATAGCAGGGAAAGTCACGTCTTTTTCTGCAGTAAAGCAACGGCGGCAAACGAAAGACGCCTGTCATTGATCGGTTTTATGATAAGGGCCTTAAAGACGTAGATTCTTCGGAAAGGAAATTCGGTTTGGATTTCACGCGGTAAGTGTCTCTCGACTGAGGAGACCTTAGGAGATGATATATTCTTGATGGCACGGAAAGATAGAATGGTGGAGGAGGGTGCACGGTAACTGTCTCTCCGGAGAGGACACCGCAACCGGTACACTCAAAGGGAAGGGGGTAAGAAAGAACAGGAAGGAAAAAGAAAGTTCAAAGCACAAGGAGGAGCCTTAGCCGAAGCAGTCACAGGAAAAGGGGAGTGAACGAAGAGAGTGGAAAGGAGAGGCCACTTTAACGAGACTGGAGATCACTGGCGGCAACGAGTGCCAGGTGTGACTAAATCACTCCCAGTGAGAGAAACCAGTGGGTGCTCGGCGGCAGTGGGGAACACAAAACGGCCTGAAGGGGAGCCGGCGATCTTCACCCCCAGCAGCACAACGACGGCGTCAGACACACCTTCGCAATGTAGTACCACTCATGCAATGCAGTACTTTTGTCCTATGTGACAAAAGGAAGCGGTCAGGCTGCGTATCCGTCTACGTGTGCAGTTTGCTGGAGGAAGGTCGTTTGCGGGCGAAAGCTATCAAGCTAGCGAACGAACTTCAAAGCAAAGTATGCCGCTGTTCCTTGTATCACACGACTTTTCTTCCACGGCTGCGACTGGGAACACTCATGGTATGCGTTGTATGCAGCAGCCGGGCTTCTTTCTCTTTTTCCTGTTGCAGCTGGGGGGCCAGCGACGCCGTACTTCGTGCGGTTTCTGCGCTCCCGCAGGGAACATATCTACAGTATCTCCGCTGTGTCATTTTGAGCAGTGTCCCTAATGGGTTCGATAGTTGTTTCTTTGAAGCCTCATGGATGGCCTAATGCAGTTTCTTCTTCGTCATCTTTGTTGATCCCTTCGATATGCTCACAACGAGCGCGCCCGGCATGTCCCCTTCAGGAGGCTGTGCTGCAGTGAGAGGAACTTTCTACGAACCTCGCGATTGGACAGCATTGTTTGGCAGTGTTATCCACAACTTAAAAACGGGCAATGGCGAGTCGAAAAAAAGCTGTGCTGTGGTTCGCCGAGCGCGTTCTCGGCTTTATCCTCACCGTCAGCGTTCCTTACGACAACCACGACCACTGCTACACGGTCACCAGCCCCGCTACGAGCAGACGGAGGTCGCGACACTCTTTGAAGACCCGATGGTCATCTGCGGATCGTCGCTTTCACGAAAATATGTCCCAAGAGCAGAAGCGACTCTCCGACTTCTGGGCAAGCTCATCTTCGAAACGCCAACATATGAGCGAGACCTCGAGCGGTAAGTCATGTCTTTCAACTTGCATCGTTGCATGTTAACTGATGTAATCGATATAGTCACCTTGCAATGGCGCTAAATTGGCCTGTATGGATGATATCTGAATTATCTGAAAATGTTTAAATAATGCCTTTTAAATGTTTGCGTAGTTCATGGTTATTGCCAGGAAATTTATCGTTAATTTCATTTCTTGAGTAGCAAGTTGCGCTTGTTAGCCATAATAGCCGAAGCCGCTACTGTCGCCGAGATTATCAATCAGACTCAGTCAATGGTTTATTGTATAATGCGCAAAGAAAATGAATACGAAACTATTTGTATTGATACCATTTTTAGCTTGTATCAGATCAACTTCCAAAAGAGCATTGACAGTCCGCCGCTGGCCTCTTAATATTGTACAGTTGAATAAAAGCAAGTGAGGCAGAGAACGGTGCATTTGCAAGCAAGCACTTGAATAAGTTGATCGAGGTGCTCTACTGTAAATAAAAAAAAAAGCGTCTTCATGGATGATGAATGTTTCCTGCAACTTTTGTTTCAATGCGCATATCATTCCGGGTTATATCATCGAAATACAGGAGCGATCGTTCATCATATACGTCGCTACAATTGGGGAGGGGGGGATTTATACTGCCATTATTTGGTTGCCTGGGGCGCAGACGCGGGGAATGTAGATATGGTATTAGGAAAGGAGAAATATGTGTGCACTATCTTGTGTTTTAAGCAGGTGTACGTCTAGTTGCCTGCAGTTGCAAACGAAATCGTATGATTACTTGTACGACGGATAAAAAATACGTTCATAGAGCTCGTTTTTGTGACCACAGTAAGGCAGTAAAAAATATTATGTGCACTATTCTGCTAGAGTAACCTTAGTGTCAACGAAATTAAAAAAAAAAAGAAGAGTACGAGGCCTGAGGTAAGTCACGGTAAACATATTGCCCCTAGCGCCAGCAAAGATGCAAGAACTATAGTCAAGTTTTTTTATGAACACTGTTGGTTTGCTGTTTCCAATGTAGATGCCAGTCTAAATTGACCCTTGGGTGTCAACTCACCCTCTGTACTCTTTCGCAAAGTTGACATCTTTTTTGACATTTTAACCTCATGGAATGAACGCGAGGTGTCGTGGGAGACATAATGTGACTCGATATTCGTGCGACTAATAGCAATCATCCTGACATTACATAGTTTACTTTCGGCAGATTCCGAATTACAACCAAAAGCTCTCGCCTTCTTGAGAATGCTTTTGTGCTCTAAGCGCGTTCACGCCTGCACACTCCATCCGACGTGAACGAGCACCACGAAAGCTTCTCAAAATTTTGCGGGGGGCGAGCCGTCTCGCAGCGAGTTCAGCGATTAACAGAGAGGGGCAGAAGCGAAAGAAAGGAAAGGCGGGGACGGCCGTTGAACGGGATGAATAGCGGGACCAAGTTCACACGCTTAGAGCAGGAAGGCAATCTGTGGACGAGAAGTCTTGGTTCGGAGATATGCTTTCGGGAAAGCCAACTTTTGCAGGAAAGTCAATTTTTGCAAATGGTCAAATGGCGGACTGCATGACACAAGATAACTAAAAAAAAGTTCCTGCGCGTTTCAGGCAATGTCTTAGGATTTTAAATTTACATTGATCTTGATGTGGTAAACCATACCGAAGGCTTTCATAGTGTCTCAAAAAAATATCGACTTCGTTGCCCAGCTTTTTGTTTGCGGAAAGGTCGATAATTGTTTGCGGAAAGGTCGATGGCGGTGCTTACAGATTTGCCAGAGACAAAGCTATATCGCTGGGGCCGTAGTATGATGTTATTCAGGACGAATGCATTTAACTGTAACGAAATAAGTATTTCGAAAAAGGTGTTAATAGTACACAGGACTGATACAGCTGTGTAGCTGTATCTAACCCGAGATGTACTGAGGCTATATACTTGGAATCAAATCCTAGACGAGTCTTCGCTTTTCATGCAGACGTACTGATTTATTTTGATTGGTTGCTAAAAATAAGCTCCCATAGTGTAGTAAATATATAAGTGCTGGTGAGAAAACCGTAAATACTAAATACATAAAATGATACAATGTTCAGGAGGGTTTTCCACAGTTTATCAGGATGGCGTAGACATCAATGCATAAATGGACTCACAAAAGGCACCTTAGCGACAGTTTGGTATTGCGGAAGTTTTACGCAGCATCGCGGCATCGTTACAAGTTATATTAAAATTATCATTGCGCCATTAGTGTGCGCAAGTGAAGGACCTTTGTATTAACGGTGAGGAAACGAATGCGTCTCTGGTAGATTTTTTATCAGCTCTTTTTCTTTGCCACCTGGGAAAGTATTGTCTCCACGAGATTGTATTGTATTCGCGCTCAGTCGGCCGGGACAAATGAATGTCGAAGTTAGAACATACTACAGACCATGGGCCCTTTGATGAGCCCCAATGCTCCTTCAAAAATAAGATATGTATTGCTTTTCAATTGTTCATACCATGCTATAAAGTCGTCTTTGCGTTAATCTATTATATTTTCGCTAATTTTACATTTAAATGTGACACACAGTGGTGAATTTTGCAATGATTTAATGATCTACTTATGCAGGAACGCGTCCTAGACCCACCGGGAATGTCAGCCCCAAACAAGCACAGGATGATATTCGCCTTCAGGAAGACCAAGGACCTTCTCAGGGTAACTGTTATGTTGATTCTTAGGAAAGAAGAGTGGGACACTTAAAAAAGAAAAAAAAATCCTAGGACTATCACTTAAGAGACGTAAAGGTGAAAGCCAGTGGCTTTGGTTATCGAATGTCAAGTGGGTAATTTCGCACAGGCTGTAAAGATTGACATGGCTCATAGCCGCGTATCCCAGCCTGCCTATCCAGTGCGGCAATGAGCCAGCTTGTTGTTTGAGCGCTTCCAGCCACCCCTGACTTCCACCACCTGGTCGGGCACCTTGTGTTCTCAGCCGTGGCAGTGGTGAGGGAAGTTTTCAGGGCATTAATGTTTAACAGGTTTTGTATTTTCTGTACCGCATTTCTTGTACCATATATAGTTTTCCGCAACATTGTTCTTCATTTTTTCTTTACGGTAACGTCCGCAACTCCGCACAATAGATATAAGGTCTTCGCCTAAATAATGGAACTCTTTCAGAACACCAAGGGACAGAGTGCAGCAGACTCGACATTGGCCTGTACCAAAATGTCAACCAAATTGACAATGTCCTAAAGCACCAGCTCCTCACGTCCCCCTGGCGACCTGGTAGAAGCTATGAGTTCAAGTGCGTCAAGGACTTAAAGCAGAAGCGGAAATTTCAGCTGGCGTGGTTTGACAAATACCCATGGCTGAGTTATTCCGCGCTGGGTGAGGGCTCATTCTGCCGCGTTTGTGCACTCTTTTGCAGCCCTGAAGTTGGCAAAGGGCGTCATGCGTCCACCGGCGCACTCGTGTCTAGAGCTTGCCGAGATTGTAAGCACGCACTGGAACTTTTCGATTCACATCAGAACACGGTGTACCATCGGGAAAGCCAATCGGCGGCTGATCATTTTATAAAGGCCTTCTCGAGTGGTGCGCTTACTGTAGTTGAACAGCTTGATAGCAGCAGAAAGCTCCAGATAAAAGAAAACAGAAAGAGACTGGCCCCTATAGTCGACACAATAATATTTTGCGGAAGACAAGGGCTGTCTCTTCGTGGTCATAATGACAGCGGGCCACTAGATCTCGACAGTGCTCCAACAGAGAATGAAGGCAACTTCAGAGCACTACTACGCATGCGGAGTAGTTGCGGAGACAGCTACCTTAAAGAACATATACAGAACTGCTCCGGCAATGCGTCATATCTAAGTCCTACAGTTCAAAATGAGATTGTTGAAATCTGCGGCACCCTCATTCGAGAGAATCTCGTGTCAAAAATTAACAACGCGGGCTGTTTTTCTGTTCTCGCGGATGAGACCACAGATGTTGCTGGCATTGAACAGCTCACCATATGTGCTCGCTACTTGGACAAGGGAAGCAACCAGGTTGACGAAGTTTTTTTGGGTTTTATTCCTGTAGATGACCAAAGTGGCCGGAATATCGCACGGGAGATTGTGAGGTTTTTAGTGAACGTTGGGATTGATATGGAGAACCTTCGAGGGCAAGGGTACGATGGCGCAAGTGCGATGGCTGGAAAAGCAAATGGCGTGCAAGCAGCGATTCGCGAGAAATACCCAACTGCTTTGTATACGCACTGTGCCAGCCACTGTTTAAACTTAGTGCTTTGTGCTGCTTGTTCTGTAGCTGATATTAGGCACTGCTTCGGAACAGTCAAGGAGACTGCGAAATTCTTTCGCAAATCGGCAAGCCGATCAAACGTTCTGCGTGCAAAGATCGCTGACGTGCGATCCGAGTCAAGGCGCAAGCGACTTCTCGGCTTGTGTGAGACTCGTTGGGTGGAAAAGCATGACGCGCTTCTTTCTTTTGTTTCTCTTTTTGACTGTGTCATTGCGGCGCTGGTTGAAATTGAATTAAATGGGAGTTCCGAGAATGCAGCCCAGGCGAACAATATGATATCTCCCCTGCTATCACCATCCTTCATTGTGGGCCTCCATGTCGCAGAGCACGTCCTGGCAGTGACCCTGCCTTTATCGAGACAACTTCAGGAAAAAAATTCGGACATGTGTACGGCGATTGGTCACATAGATGTTGTGCAACGCACAATTGAGCAATACCGAACACACGCCGAGGCGTGCTTTGGGGAAGTATTCTCCAAGGCTCAAGAGTGTGGAGAGGGCCACAACGTTGAAATAGCAAAGCCAAGGATTAGGAGCCTCCAACAACATCGCGGGAATGATCACGCAGAAAGTGCAGAGGAATATTTCCGCAGATCCGTGTATATACCTTTCATCGATTTTATACTTTCTCAGCTAAAGCAGCGATTTGAGAATCACAGGCGGTTGATAGAAAGTTTCGGTGCATTGATTCCCGCAGCAGTTCCTCCATCACATGATGCCCGCCTAAGGCAAGCGAAGGAACTAATTCTTACGTTCTCTAACGATGTGGATGAAATTGCTGCTCTCGGTGAATTTAGGCTCTGGTGGACTAAGTGGGAGTCAACAGGACCAAGCTTGCGTCCTAGCACTGGGCTCGACGCCCTTCCTCACTGTGACAGCACATTTTACCCCAATATTTATAAGTTGCTGCAAATATTGGTAACACTCCCTCTAACCACCGCCACAGCAGAAAGATCGTTCTCCAGTTTGAGGAGACTAAAAACCTACTTGCGCTCAACAATGTCCGAGGAGCGGCTGGTTGGCCTAGCCCTCCTCTACTGTCACAGGGATATAAACATAAATCATTCTGATGTCATCGACCGTTTCGCGAAGCTTCCCCGCCGTTTGGGGTTTGTTCTCTAGCTTTTCTCTAAGGATTGCATGCGGCTCTGTAAATGCTTTAAAACCTACTGTCAGATTTCTTCCCATCGCTCATATTCATAGGCCATTTTTCTTCCAACACCTCCTGAGAGCTAAAGAAAAACCACATTCCTTAAGTTGGAGATGTTTTTAACTATCGTGTAGCGCTATTATTTCTCAAATTAGTAACTAAACAAGTTGGTTACGACTTCACCGGTTCTGATCTACTTCTTAATCCTATTAGCACAAGGTTGCAGCCCGACAAAACCTTCTGTTACCCATATATCATACTAATTACGGTAAAATGTTATCCTCCTTTTGTGCAGCAGCACTTTGGAATAGTCTAGCATATGCCAAAAAAATTGTCTTCCACTTCATACTTATCTTAACTCCAGCTAAGAAGTTATTCGCTTACTTATTGCATTGAAATTTGGATAACATTATTTGCTCACTTGTAGCAATGTATTTTGCTACGTCTGCGTATATTATCATTCGCTTTTTTACGTGTGTCCGGTTTCCTGATTATTTTTACTCCTCTGTATTCCGCCTTTTGTGTAACGATTAATCAAGGATCCTGGTGCAGTGCTATGTGACCCTTGTATGTTTGTTATTTCTTGTACTGCATTGCATTGTCCGAAACAATAATAAGTTATTGAAACCGCTGAAACTGTAAAAGCCGCTAATCTCGTTTCATTGTGTTGTTACATATTCTGTTGGCTTCCTTATTTTAGATTCCACGTTTTGGATACTGTGCCATAAATGCAAGTGCCTCCTTTTATACGTTAGTACTCCATCACTCCCATGTTACTGTTTATGAAAACTGTTAGCATTTCATCAGTCACTGTGAACTATACGCGGTTGGGGTTCTTGTTTCTGGCCCAGTGGCGAATTATGAAAAGCGCAGAGCGACGCTGCTGCGTTGTACCAACCCGTTTCCACAAAGGAAACGCGTCAGCTACTCAAAGGAGAGACGTGGTACAGACTTTTAAGTCAAGACTTTTACGTCGTCTAACCCTTTGTTGTTCTGACGGAAACATACATATGTTTTCTGTATATGTTGAACTCAAAAGCAACATAAATTATTGCTTCAGGTACTTCCGCGTTCGCGAGATCACCATTGTTAGTTCTAAATCAAGCGACGGAGTCAGTGCTCCTTGGAGCGCCTTTTGATGCTCGCCGTTTTCAGACAATGTTAAAAAAGTGTCGCAGCGTCCTTCAAGAAGAAACCTGTGCTACATGTGCTGCATGCAGAGTTTTGATCCTAACTGTGCTGAATGGCCTCGACTGGACTTATAATCAATGCTGACGTACGGACCCAAAATGTTTGTATGTGCGAAGTATTTGTTATGTGATTTACTGCGTTTCAATAAGAACAAAGCATTAAAAAATATGGTCTTTCACTCTATGGTGTTTCCTTGTGGTTAACATAGAGCTCATCATAATCCACACGTTGCCCTGCAGTAAGCAACCACATGGAAATATAGTCGAGCAATGTAATGCCTCTGCCTGCACAAGGAGTCTGTGTGAGCACCATGCACGCCAATTTTCTCTGCGCGGAGTTCCACTTGCTTCCAGTTTTCACCTACACACCTGACCTGACATCACAAAACGGCAGTAAACAATGCCAAAATCATAAGAGCGACCTGACAGGTCCTCCAAGACCACCCAATGGTCGTATGCAATCTTCAAGCCCCTCCTACCCCGCCGCCCACCCCCCTCCCCCCCCCAAAAAATAAAAAAATTACAGCATATCCACGGACTGAATGATGATGAGTGGGCGAAGCTCGGGATGTTCATCGTAGATCGTGCCGAGTTCCGGATTAATTTAGTTAACGCGCACGCTACGAACCATTATGGTTCAACTATGCACAAGTGAAATCTCCCACCGGCACTTCATTCCAAGTCAAGTTCCAGTGCCTATATATATATATATATATATATATATATGCGTTGCCGGTGAACGCTTCTCCAACGCGAGCAGTCGGTATTTTTCTCAATCAAGAAACTTGCTAGGAGACGCTGCCTGCGCCAACGTTGTCACTCGCGGGTGAGGGCGCGTTCTCCTTTTTTGCGAGCTGGTAGAGCGTTCATCAACGCGCGCCTTTCGCTCTCTCTCTCTCTCTCTGTCTCTCTCTCACAAGACAGAGAGGCACGAGAGCGTGCGTGTCTCCCGGCAGGCACGCGCCGGTGGCTACCTACTACATACAGCGGGGACGCACGACGCACGCCTTAAGAAGCTGGGCCTCTAAAAAAAAAAAAAAGCTACGCGCTTGAACGGCCGTATACACTGACTCTTCAAGCCCCCCACGAAAAAAAATCCTGGCTACGCGCCTGCTACTGACTCAGGTATGGGAACGTGTGTCTTGTTACAATAGCCCTGTATCGAGCCACACATTCTACAGACGTATCTGTGAAATGATTTACGAAGGTAATGAGACACTAAAAACAAATCGTCAACATCCGGAATTTCTGTTAAATTCAACAACCATGTTTCTTCTACAAACATTTTCTGTTAAATTCAAGATAAAGTGCCTATATAGCGCTAACAGAAAAAACTTGTCTTCTAAGGAAAGACATTTCTGTTATTTTTCAGTTCGAGAACATTTCCGTGCCCGAAACAGAAAATCTTCCTCTTTGTTGTGTTATTTAACCGATGTGTTCTACAGAGTACATCGTGTTCTTTTGCTCCTGCGTCTTCTCTTATTAACACTCCCGGCCCACGAAATGTTATCAGCCCATTTCTAGGAAGCACAGATGCTGTTCAGGCCGCGTGACTATTTTGCCGTTTACAAGTCTTCTCGGTCGCTTCCCGTAAGGTTCTCTAGCAAACATGCAAGTATTCAAGATAACCTTGACGCCGAATCTTCGATCACACCAAGTATACTGCCTGATCACATATTTCAGTCTTTTTATTTCGTCACCCAGAAGCGCTCTCGGAGTTCGGCGATCGTCGTTGCGATCCCCGCACGGAAAAACCTTCGATGCAGGTGCGTCGCGATGAGTTCATTGGCGACGTGATAACCGGGAAGCCGAATTGGGTGGTTGATGCCTTTCTCGTCCCCAACGTTTCCTAGTCTTGCTTCAACGAGCAGCAAACCATCCGCCTCCGCAAGAAAGGGATGCGAATTCCAAATTTAGGAGGCCTTGTGAATATTTCGTCCTGCATGGAGGGCTGCTGATTCTGGACCAAATCGTTTCCATTGGATAATTAAAATCCAATAACTTTCAGAACTGGCAGCTTCCTCTTCCATTAGGTGCCCCTCAGGGGATGGCAGGCCGCGGGACGCTGCGACAAACCTCAAAATCCATGCATCGACCCGGAGTCGATATTGGCAAAATCACAGCACCGTCTTCAACATTTCCTTGTTTGAGGCTTGGACCCCTTTCCAGGTGGTCATTTAGAGAAGTCATTCCAGTGTCATCGGAGGACGCGGCGAAGACAACTCTGGTCGCACACGACGATTATATGATCACTTCTCGATGGGACATGTAATACCTTGTGGTATTCACATCCTCGATTACGGGAACTGGTTCCGCATGACGATCCTCAAGATACTGTCGGACTGCTGCATCAAAGCTGCGCAGAACGTTCTTGTCTTGAGATAGCGGATGAAAGAGGGAGCAAAGCCACTTGATCACTACAGCGCGGTTATCGCGCAGGTCGGGCGGTAGGTTTTGCCAAGGCAGACGACTTTCATATTTCTTGTTGCACAACTCAGTGCTTTCTTTGAAAGCTTTTATAACTTGCCTGTCGTGAAAACAAACATTCGCATCTGTATGCGGACGAACGGCTTCATCGCTGTTGAAAGGCCCTTGGATCGTCCAACCCAGTGCCCTTTCAATTTTCCATTGAAACGGCACCGGGTTGGACGATGACAAACACGAAGACCTTCGTGTTTGTCATCCAGCGCGACGTCCTTTCCAAGGATTTTCCACAACTGGCCTGACTCAATTAATAAGCTAATGCGTTCTTGTTTAATGTGCGGGAAACAACGAGCGCCAGCCAACCTGCGGCCACGATTCTGTCAGTCTGATGAATTCTTTGTCACTGGGTACTTCACGAGGGCTTCACAAATGTGCGCTATTTCTATTGACACGGTGAACACAATCACCCTGATTCCCTGATTGACACGGTGAACACCATCAAATTGACTCTGTAAGGTTACTTCGACCAGTCGGCGAAGGGAACTTCGGCATGCATTGTTGTTTCCAAACACATTGACGGTAATGTCAATTTCGCCTAACACTTTCAGCTCATTGTTCTTGAAACGTCTTCCTTAATGAAAATACACTTGCTACCGTTATGCAAGATGCCTCTTATGTAGCACGCGCTCTTGGCGACCTTTATCTATCCTCTGAATGTTTGAAGAAGTATGGCGTCATTACTTCACTTGTCTCCCTGTGACACAACATGCGTGGAGGTACTGCTCGTTGTTTGCAGCGGTGGCGTCGGTACGTTAGTGCCTTTCGCGTGTGCTCTGACACAAATCGAAGTACCATGTCTTCTTTGGCAATGCGAGCAGCTCACCTTACGTTGACAGTCGATTGCTCGGTGGCCCTATGTCGAACACCTGAAGCAGCAGGCAGTCGCCAACAGTAAGCACTTTTTCTCGGAGTCATGGATCGTTGCATCACAATTCTGCGTTGGATGTGCCTTCTAACAGAGGACGCACCCTTCCTCCCTCGTCCTGGCGCTGTAAGTGAGGGCTGCAGCTGATGTCGTTTCATGATTTCCACGGCTCACGGAAGGACCCCTTTCACCGTCGTACGACGCGCGTTGCTCGTAGGTAGCCCGCTCCGTGCATTCCCCCTCGATGCGAAGGTAATCTAGAAGTTGCTGAAGCTCTTCCGAACTTGGCTGGTTATTAGCCCTTGACGCCGCAAGTCGCCGCTGTAGGTAGTATTCCACCATTATGTCCTGTGCAACGGACTCCATCAGCACCTCACCAAGCATAGCGACGTAGTTCGACTCCGTGATCCCGGGACCTTGAAGGCCTCTGATGTTTACTTGGAGGAAGTCGTACAGGCTCCTAAGTGCACTAACGTTCGCCGAGGTAGTGACAAGCCGTAATGTGCGAAGATTTTCCAGGTATCTTTGTTCAATGATTCGCAAGTTTCCAAAACGCTCCTTTAAGATGGATATGGCATCCTCGTAACTACTGTCTGTCGTCAGTATGCCTGCAATAGCCTTTGCCGCCGGGCAGAGACCGGACGTACTGGAACCGATCGACGTTGTTAATCCGCGGATCCTCGAGAACCGAATGGCGAAAGAGGCCCCAAAATGGAAGCCAGTTCGTGGGGGAACCGCCGAACCTCGTTAAGTCGATCTTGGAAGCCTTGCTCCGGACACGACTGAGGGTCCGCTCAAAGTTACTGGATGCGAGTAAGATAAGTCACTTGGGCTATCAACATTTTGTCTGGACGCCGTCGAAGTCCTGTAGTCAGTTGTTGGATGCGGCCCGGTCCTCGTGTTCTAGCACAGAGTCAATATCCGCAGTCCAGTCATCTCGTCATCCGTCATCTCTGCGTGTAGAGCTTCATTGGCCTTCGCGAGCTCGTCGATGCTTTTTCCGACGTGCTGAACAACGATGCGAAGACCCCCCATATCGAACTTAGCGCTGGCTAACCGATCGTCGGCTTCTTGGATGATCCGCGTGCTATGTCGCCGTCGAGCAGCACTCACGTTTGGCAGGCATTCCATGGTCCTCCAAGAAAGCCTGGTCGCGTTTCGGCACCAGTGTAAAATCCGAGGACTTCGATAAATAATAAACCAGGCTTCCAAGTGCGGCGGAAGACAATACGCATGAAGAGCGCTGAGCAGCGAGTCGCTACCTAGCCGTTTATTTCAGAGAAAAAAAACAAGAATCTACGTCCCACGCGCTCGCGATCCTACATCGTCCTCTTTTGCGCCCGCTATTTCTTTTCTCTTAATAATATACCCTTCAGGAGAGTTTGGCGATTGTTTCATCTCGCCGCTCTCATGGCCCGCGTCTCCTCCCCACCCCAGCGCCGCCCTCTTCTCGTGACGTAAAACCTCTCTCCTCACCGGCGGCGGCTGCGACTGTGGCGGCACCACCCGGCGTGGAGTCTGGCTGAGCCACGACGAGGCGTTGGTGCACGCATTTCCACAACTACTGAAGAGCGCGCTTAGGTTGGGAAGCTCCTGTGCGAAGCCGAGCAAGGTCTTGCGCGAGTATTCGTGGCGACTGCGGCTCGCATTCATGCGTGAATTTGTTGCGTGCGATGGGCGCTCGCCTGGACCCAGATCTACCTTCCTGCTAGCAGTCTGTAAGACAACGTCGCGGCCTGCTTGAAGACCAACATCCACATTTTAAGTGGTGGAGGTGCTGGGTACTGCTCATCGTACATCCTGGAACTTCGCAGCCGGACGCTACCATCGCCTTTGATCATGGCTGACCCAGCTCCATCGCAAGCGGCTCCCGTACCAACGACGATCTTATGTGTTGGCGCTACCCGACAACGCGATCCGCCTGTATTTAGCGGCGCCGACGACGAGGACGTCGAGGATTGGATCGCCGAATACGAACGGGTGAGTTCCTGTAACAAATGGGACGGCCGCGCCAAGCTCACAAACGTCCACTTTTATATCACTGATGTAGCTGCTCTCTGGTGTAAAAACCATGAGAACGAAATAATGGACTGCTCGACCTTCACGACAGCCATCACAGAGGTATTCGGTCGTCCCTCAGTGCGTCGACTTCGCGCGGAACAGCGCTTGCGTAGTCGAGTCCAGCGCAGAGAGGAGACGTTTACAAGCTACATCGAAGATGTTCTCTCCCTTTGTAAGCGCGTCGGCCCATCTTTCGCCGAAGCAGAAAAAATAAAGCACATAATGAAAGGAGTCGATGACGATGCATTTCAAATGCTCGTTGCAAGAAACCCACAGACCGTAGCCGACGTGATACAGCTCTGTCAGTCATACGACGAGCTGCGAAAGCAGCGTGCCTCAACGCGACGAGCTGTTCAAGATCAAGCAGAAATATCCACCCGTGCCAATGACGTCGCTGCTGATCACACCGCTCTACTGCCCCACATCAAGCAGTTCATTCGCGAAGAACTCGCACGCCAGCTGTCGCTTGTCACCCACACACCTGAGCCGATGACTTCCTCTTTGGACCCGCCTCTTCGCCATGTCATTGAGACGCAGGTCGCTCAGGCACTACCACCTGCCCCTGCGCCTCTGCCTGTTGCTACACCGCTGACTTACGCCTTCGGTTGTTGCCAGACAAGCCCCACCGGTCCCTGGCGCCTACCGGACCACGGGTCCCTTGTACACGTCGCCGCCACCTTCACGCACCGTGCCATATTCCTCTCCGCCCCCCGGGCTAGCCCATGGCGCACCAGCGATAACCTCCCCATATGCTTCACGTGTGGCTTCGCAGGACATGTAGCCCGATACTATAATCGCCGCCGCTTCCGTTACCAAGACAGTGTGGCTCCTCCAACCTATCCCGCTCACCATTCGCAACGAGCTTCTTCTCCAGTCGCCGACTGTCCTTCTACACGCCGCCCCCTTGAGTCATACCGCTCGTCTTGTCCTTGTGGATCCATCTCACCGACGCTTCGTCGCCCTAGCCCCGCTCGAGAGGAAAACTCACAGCCGCAGTTCCAGTGGCAAGAACTGCGTCTTCGTCGAACTGTCCAAGACCTCATTTTTACCCGCCCAACGAAATTGATGTGTTAGTAGAAGGTGTTGCCGTGCGCGCGCTTGTCGATACAGGAGCCGTTGTTTCAGTAATGAGCGAAAAACTTTGCCGCGATTTGAGAAAAGTTACCCGCCGATTTCCGACCTTTCCCTGCGAACAGCGACCTCGCATCACATCAAGCCTACCGCCCAGTGCACAGCCCGTGTAATCATTCAAAATGCCATGTATGCCGTTAAATTTATCATCCTTCCCCGCTCCTCCTATGATGTCATCCTAGGATGGGATTTTCTTTCCGCGCATCAAGCCTTCGTAGACTGCTCTCGTGCCGAACTTATATTGTCGACGCCGTGCCCTGAGCTGGACGACCAAAGTGCCCCTAAAGTGTTTGCCGCAACCGACGTCCACATTGCGCCCTGGTCTACCGTTCTCGTGCTGGTATTTTCGCCTGCCGTCACTGACTCATCTGTTCTGTTTTCACCATCTGCAGCTTCTGCAAGTCGCCGACACTTTCTCCCCCCGTTTGCTGTAATTACCTTCTGCAGTGGTTGTTCTCCAATCTATGCGTGCAATGTCTCTGCATGTCCATTACTTCTGCTGCACGGCGAGTGTCTGGGGAGCTTCGAGACATTTGACTGCGTCTTCGACGATGCAGTGCTTGACGACAGGACACCACTGCCCATTTGTGCTGTCGCACCTAGCCCTGACGCAGAAGCTGGTGACATATTCTTCAGCGCTATCGATCCCGAACTCACACCCCTGCAGCACAAAGAGATCGTCGGTCTTCTACAACGTTTCCGATCCTCATTCGACTACAACCGATCATCTCTGGGTCGAACGTCAACAGTTGTTCACCGCATCGATACAGGTGAACAAGCACCACTGCGCCAACGCCCATCCTGCGTGTCGACCGCAGAATGCCGTGTCATTGATCAACAGGTAGATCATATGCTGAACCGCAGAATAATCCAGCCATCCAGCAGTCCTTGGGCCTCTCCAGTTGTGCTGGTGAAGAAGCAGGACGGGTCAATCAGGTTCTGCGTGGATTACCAACGTCTGAACCGAATAACGCGCAAGGATGTCTACTCATTGCCACGCATCGACGATGCCCTCGACTGCCTACAGGGAGCAGAATTCTTTTCCTCCTTAGATTCGCGCTCCGGATACTGGCAGGTACCAATGGCGGAGGCCGATCGCGAAAAAACTGCTTTTGTCACGCCCGACGGCCTTTATGAGTTTAAAGTCATGCCTTTCGGCCTCTGCAACGCACCTGCTACTTTCGAGCGCATGATGGACACTATCCTTCGAGGCCTCAAGTGGAATATTTGTCTCTGTTATTTAGACGACATTGTGGTCTTTTTCACCGATTTCGCGTCCCATCTAATACGACTTGACCAAGTTCTCACGTGTCTCACTGCCGCGCGGCTTCAATTGATCTTGAAGAAGTGCCACTTCGCAGCTCGAAAGCTTGTCATTCTAGGCCATGTTGTTTCGAAGGACGGTATTCTCCCCAACCCTGCCAAACTTTCAGCCGTTTCAGCGTTCCCCAAACCAAGTAGCATGAAAGAGCTCCGCAGCTTCATCGGTCTATGCTCTTATTTCCGGCGCTTTGTGCGCAATTTCGCTGCAATTATCACTCCTTTGACCAAGCTCCTCGCTGGAAGTCATGACCTTTCAGCATGGTCTCCTGCTTGTGACGACGCTTTCGACGAACTACGCCGTCTGCTAACATCGCCTCCTATTCTGCGACACTTCGACCCCTCTGCACCCACTGAGATTCACAACGACGCCAGTGGTGTTGGGCTAGGCAATGTCCTTGCTCAACGTAAAGATGACTTTGAAAAGTACGTCGTTGCCTATGCAAGCCGAGTCTTAGCAAAGCAGAAGGCAACTATTCGGTCACGGAAAAGGAATGTCTCGCCATCATTTGGGCTATCGACAAATTTCGACCATACGTATACGGGCGCTCATTTGACGTAGTCACGGACCACCATGCCCTGTGCTGGTTGTCGTCGCTCAAAGATCCTACTGGCCGTCTCGCCCGATGGGCCATGCGCCTTGAAGAAGACGACATACGCGTCGTGTATCGCTCCGGTCGGAAACATTCGGACGCAGACGCGCTCTCTCGCTCACCCCTACCTCCAGTCACAGCATGCTCCACCGACGCCATATGCGATACCACAGCCTTTGCCATCTCCGACATGCCTTCCGAGCAGCGCAAGGATTCGTGGATTGCTTCCATCCTAGACTTTCTGTCTGGTCAGACTCCTGCTCCCATTTCACGGACGTTACGTCGGCAAGCCAGGCACTTCACTATTCGGGACGACGTGCTGTACCGCCGGAATTACAGCCCCGGCGGTCGTCAGTGGCTCCTTGTCATTCCCCGTCATCGGCGCTCCGAAATCTGCTCCACTTTTCACGACGACCCACAATGTGGCCACGCAGGTTTTCTGAACACATATTCTCGGATTAGCCTTCGGTACTACTGGCGTGGCATGTGCCGCTTCGTTCGACAGTATGTTCGGTACTGTTCCACCTGCCAGCGATGAAAGACACTGCCTCAGCGCGCCGCCGGCACCTTACTACCCCTGCCATACCCTGCCCGGCCTTTCGATCGCGTCGGCGTCGACATCTACGGTCCTTTACCCGCCACAGTAGACGGTAACCGTTGGATACTCGTTGCCGTCGATCATCTCACACGATATGTGGAAACTGCCGCCTTTCCGTCGTCTACAGCAAAGGATGTTGCGACTTTCATTCTTCGCAATCTCGTCCTTCGTCATGGCGCTCCTCAAGAGTTGTTGAGCGACCGCGGTCGAGTGTTCCTCTCCGACGTAATCACAACATTGCTTCGCGAGTGCCGCGTCGTCCACCGCACAACCAGTGCATACCATCCACAAACAAACGGGATGACAGAACGCTGGGAGACATGCTCGCTATGTACGTCTCGTCAGACCACTCCAACTTGGACCGAGTACTACCTTTGGTTACCTTCGCGTATTATACCGCCATTCAAAGCACAACTGGATTTTCGCCCTTCTTTCTGCTCTTCGGACGAGAACCTTCTTGCACCATGGACACTATCTTCAAATATCGCCCCGACGCCTCGGATTCCACGACCATATCTCAAGCAGCTACATACGCCGAAGAGTGCCGACAACTGGCACGTTCATTCACGTCACAAAACCAGTCGCGCCAGAAGCAGACCCACGATGCGTCCGCTACAGTTACGTCGTATGCTCCCGGCTCGTCTGGCTGCGTGTCCCGTCCACTACCCCTGGCCTTTCGACGAAGTTTGTGCCCAAATACCAGGGTCCGTATCGTGTTCTGGACCAAACATCACCGGTGAACTACGTGATCGAGCCATTACAACCATCTTCGTCGTCGCTACACGGAAATTGTCCACGTGTCCCGTCTAAAGCAGTGTTACGATCCCCCAGTGTTTTCTTGCCCCTAGGTCGCCAGGATGGCTCCTTATTCCGTGGGGAGTAGTTGTACTGAAGATGTATGACATGCGCCCGAACGCCTGGATGCAGAAGACGACGACGATCGGTTGTTGTTACCCACGCTCTTGCGCGCGCTCGCCTGGACCCAGATCTGCCTTCCTACTAGCAGTCTGTAAGACAACGTCGCGGCCTGCTTGAAGACCAACATCCACATTTTAATATATATATATATATATATATATATATATATATATATATATATATATATATATATAGTACACGCAACAGTTCAACTCCAACTTCGGAGCGAGCGTCATCGCTGGGTCGCAAAACTTCTCACAAGATCGCTGTGCAGGGAAACGCCAGCAGAACCGTACTCTTCAGCAGAAACCTTACGAAGTCAAGAAAGCACGCTGTGCCACAAGCATGTGTACCAGCAAAGTTGAGGCGCATTCACCGGTTTGGTTTGTTAAGGCGTCTTCGAAAGTCAAATGACAAATTACCTCCAGCTAATTACAAAAGTAATAGTACAACTCATATTTCTCCTATTCTTCCAACATTTTGCACGAAGCTGAGCTTATGAGCTCTATAAAATAAATGCTTTATATGATTCAGGCACAATAGAGGAATGTCTTGAGAACCGGTCAGAGTAGGCTTGTTCTGAGCTATCTGCCCAGGCTGATTCATTAAATGCTGTAGATCTGCGTTACTTTTGTAAACATTTTCCCGTGTCCCCAAGGTGCGCGTTCCGTAATACCTTTGCGCATGACCCTGTCCTAGCCCAGTTTCCAATGATGATTAACCGTCGACACTAACCTATACAGAATTTTTTTTCTCAATGGAAAGCTCTGTATACAGGGTGTCATTTGTTGTTTGATGTTGCAGGATTGTGATACTCATGCCTAAACTGTGGTAGAATATATGGGCATTAGAAATTGCGAGGAATAACTGCAATGTACTGCTGTAAAATTCTGTAATGATGCCCTGTTAGCAATGCTACAGCTTCGAACGAGGGTTTGCGCGACGTATCGAGAAACATAGCCAAGTGTTATAACGTAAATATAATTTGCTCAGTATGTAATGGCACATTAGCACAAGCTGAGTTATGTAGGAAGTTAGCTTGTTATTTCGACTAGCAAGCTTCATAGAAAAAGGGGTTGGTAGTGTTGGGCTAAACGTGCAGGTCACCTGCACTCCATGATCAGTTCATTATTCACAAACGTGTTACTGTGAACCGTTGTTTCTGGAGAATTGTGCACAGCCAATAAACGTGGTGACCCCTGCAGCGATATTCTGTATACGATGAATTGAGTGAAGACTTCTCTTATGCTTGTGTAACCGATACGGAATGCGAACATTTGTATTTATCGTACGAGATTCACTGCTCTGTGCAACTGTGGCATCTATTGAGTTTTATCGTCTGCAATGCGTTGCTAATAAAATGAGTGAATAAGCCACATTTTCTGACTACACCGTTTTCTTGCTCAAGCAAAACTGTCACGCTTCAAGGCTTGCTGGCTCGTGCGCACTGAAACGAGAAATATTTACAAACATGTTTTGGAGCTGGGCTGAAAGTTCGAGAAAGTAGCAAACTCAAGTTGTCGAAAACGATATATGCAGCAGCAACGAAACCTAAAAAAAATGCAAGTGGTCGCGCGCTCGTCGAGCGCATAGCAGACGACAAGCAGCTGGGCGCTTCCTCCTCTCTCATCAACAAAAGCGTTGCCATAGCAGCGTCAGCAATTTTTTTATTGTTTTTTGGTTTCACAGTTTGGCCTACCAAACACGAGGGGACAAACTGGCGCTAGTGGTGCTACTATCGCTTACCTGGGGGGTATACCAGGCCCTGGAAGGCTCTACATTCCAAAAATCGCCACAGATGGCGTAAAAATCAACCTCGGCGCGTTCCGGATTCATGCGCTGGGAGTGGATGTACTAACCCCTCTCTACACTCAAGCTATTTCTATGGAAAGGCGATCACGTGACTGGAGGCCGCCTTTCGCGCTATTGCACATTTTACGTAGGGGCGCCCTCGTCGGGGCCAAATATCAGGGCAAAATATTAATGCAGGCGAAGACTGCGTTTTGGCATAGTATTACATATAATAAAAAAACACTACTCATTACACAGAGTGCTTTTTGAGAGATAATCTGTCACCTGTCTTTTATTAACCGATTTTTGTTTTCTCTGACTCCTTCAATGTGAACAGCGCATCGACATCAGCATTTTTCCATTCGAAATATGCGGCGGCAGATATGCAACGGTTCACGGCGTCCGGGGGTTCTGGTAACTCGCGCTATTTTGTCTCGTTCTAAATATTCCGTGAAATTTAGAAAGTATACTCTTTTAATCGCTGCTTCCTACCGGTAGAATACGTTAGAACGTGCTTGTTTTGGGCAGTTTAAACGCTTCCGCGGAGCGTATTCAGCGACCTGCAGTGGAACGAAGCCACCGTTGAAATTCGGGCAGTACGAACACTCGTTTCAAGGCTCGAGCACGTACGCACCGGTGAGTATGAACCCATTGCTTCTGTTTGTTAGCGTTGGTTATGCGTTTCGAAACGGCAACGAGGAACTATAAATGTAAACATTCCCGGGTGTCATGCTCTGCGACCGAAAAAGCAAGACTGATTTCGCTTGGGCGACGCGGCTTCCCTGGGGGCCGAGTTTTTGAGAGAACAGAAATGCATTCTGGAAATTTATTGCTTGGCAGTGGACATTGTATCTTCGCAAATGCGGCGACGGCGATAGATGGGGCTACATGGAATACACTGCGCCTGCAACACATGTTCGTACGTACGAGTTTGCAAGAGCCGCATGTCAAAAGCCAGGTTAGAGGTGTTTTAATTGGATGGTGTCTTTTGCACGCTATTTAGCAGCAGTCCTTTTGCTGGAATAAATTTAGTGTGCAGTGCTCACAGAATGAAATGCAGCATGTAAACTCTGATCGGTGCCAAATGCGCGGCTACTCGATATAGCCATGGCATGTCACTTGGAATGGCGGTTCGATAGGTCACAAAGTGATGAAGGTAGAAACAAAAGTATATGCATTGCGTAACAGAAAATTTTGGCGCTTCGATCCATGGGTACTATGCATAGTTCGAGTGTGCTTTTGGTTTGTTGTAACAAACCAGAATTTTATACAGGGATATGCTTGGATTTTTATTTTTTGACAGTCTCCTGGACCTCTCTCCCATACGCTGCCATACATATCCGACATGGTCGCACTGCATCACAATGGGCGAGGCACTTGCTACCTGACATGGCTGAAGAAGCTACTTCCAGCACTGCAACAACCTTTATTAGGTATGTTTCTGTGTATGTGCAACATATGGCAGTTTAATGAATTTCTGTGTACAATTCTGCAAAATCATGCTTCACACATTATGCTTCTCAGTCACTGATGAATTCATGACTTGTTTTTTTTTCAGGAATGCCATGCAACGACAGGATAACTGCCCTGGAAAGTAGACTGTGCAAACACGATGAAATATTTGGATGTCTACGGCAGTTCATCTTGGACCCCGTGCCTCTTATGCTGTCTGTACTTATCGAAGGCTCATCAGGCATCTTCAGAAGGTGTACTCATGGTCGTTCACAAGTATTAGCTACCTACTCTTCTATATATTATACAGTACACTAATGTTTTAACATGACCTCTGTATATTAGTTTTATCATGTCATACTGATAACTGAGACATGTCCCAGCCATGGCGGCTGCATTTTGATGGTGTGAAATGCAAGAAGGCGCATGTACTTGGACTGTGCATAAGGAGACCTGTGTGATAAAATTTAATCTGGAGTCTCCCACTATGACGCGTTTCACAATCGTACCCTGGTTGTAATCACAAAGCCCAAGAAATTTGGAGGTTCAATGCCGGCTGTGCCGGTCACATTTTTGACAGGTGAAAATGCTAGAGGCCCGCGCACTATGCATTTTCACAGGACGTTAAAAAAACCCCAAGTGGTCAATATTTCTTGAACCCTCCACTGCAGCATGCCTCAATCATATCATGGTTGTGACACGTGAAAACCGCAAGAAAACACCAGAAATTGTTAGTTATAATAGAAATGAAGATGAGGGCAATGGGTGGATACGAGTACTTCCAATATTTTTAATGCCTTGTGAGACATTCTACAAAGTGTGATTTCTTCATGTCATAATTAGCTGCATTCAAATCATAAAGCTCAGAAACAAAATAGGCCGAAGCTTTAGAAGGCAGCACTCACCTTTGCATATATGTTCAGCAGGATCTTGTAAAATTATTTACAGCCAAAAAACAAATTGTAAATGTGACGAGCACTACTTGCAGTGAAAGAAGTATGAAGATGTTAACGTCGTCATAAGCCAACTTGTGTTCGTAGGATGCCCCGTCCTTTTTTATAGAAAAGCAGAATCATTTGTTTAAGCTACCTACTTCTGCTATTAGCAACTAAATTAACATGCCCCTTTATAGTGCCTGCCTTTATAAATTCTAATGGCTTATGAAGTCAATGGAACAAAGTCGAGGAAATTGAGAAGCTAATGACAGCACACATGAATTTGATGTATGCACAATGACATTAAGAAATTGAAAGCTGCAGCTCCTAAAACTGACAGGGAAAAGAGGTATTTGTATTGTGTTCAAGAATAAATATAATGAAAAATGAATTACGCAGTAACAACAAATGCATGGGAAATACATGACCTTTATTGCTCCATCACTGGCACAAATTCACACGATGCCCGTACTAAAGCGCACAATTTTGTCGACAAAGATTCAGCATCCGCGATGGCTTAGGTATGTAACATCAACTTAGCAATACCACCTTGCTCTTTCCTCGCCATGTCGCCGATTACGCACCGCGCACTTAAATCAAGATCGGGACTACCTCGAAAACGCCTGCATAGCTGCTAGGAAACAGTAACGACAGGATAAAACGCTTGTCTGAGCGCTATGTGCCAGAATAAAACGGCGCTGAACAATGAAATTCTGTGTATGGAGAAAGTGAATGCCGCTGCCTTCAGTTTCTCCGTACATATATGCCAGTGTTCAGTGCGGTTAATTATGGACGAGTTTGGGCACTCAGCATGCATGATAGGCTTCGTTTGGAGTTGACTGCAAATTGTTAGCTCATGTATGTACTGTCGTTGCTTGTACCAGCGTTGGTACTCTTAATAAACGATGCAAACCTTACTTGATTGACGCTGTTTTTGCCAGTCGAGGCCTGTTCGGGCACCTGGCGAAAAGCTATACATTAGTTGTGTACGAAATGCGGAACATGAATGTGCTGCTAACTCCCCGTGTTTTATTTTCCCTCTTTGCTGGATCCGCGGCTCCCATACGCTTTCGAAACGCGAAGAAAGAAAAGTTGCTCCGCGGTTCGAAAGCGCATGGAAGCCGCGGATCCAGCGAAGAGAAAAAAAATTACAGCATATCCACGGAGTGAATGATGATGAGTGGGCGAAGCTCGGGAAGTTCATCGTAGATCGTGCCGAGTTCCGGATTAATTTAGTTAACGCGCACGCTAGGAATCCTTATATATATATATATATATATATATATATATATATATATATATATATATATATATATATATATATATATACAAGGATTCCTAGCGTGCGCGTTAGGAATCCTTATATATATCCTGAATCCTGAAAAACATTTTCGCAGAACCACCACGCTTAGTATACCGTCGGTCAAGAAATCTGCGCAGTATGCTGATATCGTCCAAGACAGTCCCGTCTGTGTATACCGGTTGCCGTCCTTGTCGCAAGCCACGTTGCAAGGTGTGCATACACATGACCACCTCGCAGTCACTCCAGAGTTCGGCGTCCAATTTTGTCATGAGAATTAAAGGTGATTTCGACTGTGATACCTGCAACTGCACATATCTGCTTCAGTGTTCCACTTGCAAATTTCAGTACATTGGACAAACTGAAACGGCATTTCGTTTTCGTTTCAATAATCACAAGGCGCATGTCACTGCTCTGCCCGATCTACCCCTATCTAAGCACGTCACCGTTCAAGGGCATTCACTCGACAAACTAACAACAACCATATTAGAATCCGGCTTCAGATCCCACCACGAACGAGAAGTGCGCGAATCATTTCTCATCTACAAATTTAAGGCGGTATCATCTGGCATAAATGAGAGCGCAGGAAAACTGACATTCCTGCCCGTGTAGTGGACTGCCACATCACTGACAGTTCGTCAGTAAAATTACTCTCTGTATAAGGCAGTGCCAGTTATTTACATATTTTACATTGTGACATGCCTTTTCTTGGTTTTACATATTTTACCTTGTGACATGCCTTTTCTTGGTTTTACATATTTTACATTGTGACATGCCTTTTCTTGGTTTTATATATTTTTATATTTTTTATTTTACACTTGTTTTCTGTTAGACATCGTTTTTCGTTGTTTGACACCATTTTCTGAATGACGACTTTTATTGTTTTACGTCTGTTCTTTTAGCTCTTTTAGCGCATTCTTGTTTTCAACATAAAATTCATCATTGTTGATTTCTGTCATACTTTACACTGCTTCTCGTTGTTTTATTCCTGCCTTTCTGTTAATCGGCGATATTCGCTGTTATACCGGTTTCGTTCAAATATATATATATATATATATATATATATATATATATTATATATATATATATATATATATATATACTATATATATATATATATACAAGGATTCCTAGCGTGCGCGTTAGGAATCCTTATCTATATCCTGAATCCTGAAAAACATTTTCGCAGAACCACCACGCTTAGTATACCGTCGGTCAAGAAATCTGCGCAGTATGCTGATATCGTCCAAGACAGTCCCGTCTGTGTATACCGGTTGCCGTCCTTGTCGCAAGCCACGTTGCAAGGTGTGCATACACATGACCACCTCGCAGTCACTCCAGAGTTCGGCGTCCAATTTTGTCATGAGAATTAAAGGTGATTTCGACTGTGATACCTGCAACTGCACATATCTGCTTCAGTGTTCCACTTGCAAATTTCAGTACATTGGACAAACTGAAACGGCATTTCGTTTTCGTTTCAATAATCACAAGGCGCATGTCACTGCTCTGCCCGATCTACCCCTATCTAAGCACGTCACCGTTCAAGGGCATTCACTCGACAAACTAACAACAACCATATTAGAATCCGGCTTCAGATCCCACCACGAACGAGAAGTGCGCGAATCATTTCTCATCTACAAATTTAAGGCGGTATCATCTGGCATAAATGAGAGCGCAGGAAAACTGACATTCCTGCCCGTGTAGTGGACTGCCACATCACTGACAGTTCGTCAGTAAAATTACTCTCTGTATAAGGCAGTGCCAGTTATTTACATATTTTACATTGTGACATGCCTTTTCTTGGTTTTACATATTTTACCTTGTGACATGCCTTTTCTTGGTTTTACATATTTTACATTGTGACATGCCTTTTCTTGGTTTTATATATTTTTATATTTTTTATTTTACACTTGTTTTCTGTTAGACATCGTTTTTCGTTGTTTGACACCATTTTCTGAATGACGACTTTTATTGTTTTACGTCTGTTCTTTTAGCTCTTTTAGCGCATTCTTGTTTTCAACATAAAATTCATCATTGTTGATTTCTGTCATACTTTACACTGCTTCTCGTTGTTTTATTCCTGCCTTTCTGTTAATCGGCGATATTCGCTGTTATACCGGTTTCGTTCAATTCTTCTGCCATACATGTATAATCTTTCCATATGTACTCGTCGTGTGCCCACCTGTAAAATCGGCATGTCATTGCGCACGGTTCATTTTTTTGTCTCTTGATTTGCTTTCATGCAGTCATCCTACAATCACGATGCACGAGTTTTCAATCGTCAATGCGATAGCAATGATACTATAGTTGCGTGTTTGGGGGCCCCCTCTTATGGTGTCATGTAAATATATAAACAGCAAGTTTTCATATGCATTGTATTTTCTGATGAAGGCCGGACCACCGGCCGAAACGTTGGAAAGTAAAAAGTTCTCGCACGTTCGTCCGTTTCTTCACTGCTTTTATATATATATATATATATATATATATATATATATATATATATATATATAAGGGTGGCCGGTGAACGGTTCTCCAACGCGAGCAGTCGGTATTTCTCAATCAAGAAACTCGCTAGGAGACGCTGCCTGCGTCAACGTTGTCTCTCACGGGTGAGGGCGCGTTCTCCTTCTTTGCGAGCTGGTAGAGCGTTCATCTAAGAGCGTTTCCATAGTCAAAGCGCGCCTTTCGCTCTCTCTCTCTCACACAAGACAGCAGATGGAAGAGTGTGAGAGAGAGAGGCACGCTCCGTGGGCGAGCGCGTGCCTCGCGGCACGCCGGTTACACCTGACGCAGGACAAGGTTAGACTAAGAGGAGCTTCGTCCCTAAAAACAAAACACGGAGAGCTAGTAGCGCAACCCGCGCAAAGCAAGCGAAAAAGCCAATTTTATAATGATGATTATAGTACAGGCTGCGCCATCTTTGCTCGCGCTATTGCAGTTCACTACGCCACCGCTACTGTTATATTCGTTCCACTGCCAAAGGTACAGTTTCCGTTCTCTACAGTTGGTATAAGTGTTCTGTGGGTATACTAGCTGACCTAGCCCTGCCCAAGCAACCTCGACAATGGTTTCGCGCATTTTCGGGTGAAAGTGGCGTCGCTCGTTTTTGCGCAGTATATTTGCGCGTGTCGTCGGTACGCAATTTCCTCGCATAAGCGTTCTCTTCCAGTCGTGACACTTGGCAGAAGGTAATCTAACCCGTCGCAGCCGTTGGGAACCGTTTCAGTGACTGTTTTTTTGCCAACGCACGGCCGGCGTGCTGTCGCCCTTCGGGACGATGAGTCAGCCACGCTACGCGAAGAAACACTGCGCTGTGTACGGCTGCAAGAGCAACCCTTTCACGCCGGGCGTCTCACTCCGTGGGTTTCCTCTCGATTCTTAAAGGTGAGTTTTCAAACTATTGCACTACAGTACTCTTGAGCCATTGTAACGAAGACACTCGAGTTCCGAAACCGACACGATGGCTTTCAGGAACAATGGCGGTGCATCCCGTGCTCGCTACTATTGTTACAAGGAGTGCAGCGTTTCGTGTGTTTGACGAGGGCCTAATTAAAGGGGGAGGCGCGACGTGCGCAATTAAGAGCGCTTATCACGTGTCCCCTCATTCACGACCACGGGCAAACAGTATCAAACACGCGAAGCGCTACCAATCTTGACTACAGCGATTGTGCTAGAATGTTTTTTCAAGTTTTTCGTGTAGGAAAACTGCCGTGTAGGTTCGGAAAAATATATATAGATGTTCGGTTCAGCTTTTGATTAAATTGTATACTGTGCGCGTCATGTTGCGTCTGTTTGCAAAACCGTTCCACGCCGGCAACTGGCGCTGCGTTCTGATAACATTTGTTCTTATATTCTGTACTTCTTTTGCTGTGCAGGATTACATTTGGACCTTCTACTTCGTCTGTGTGTTCGTCCCTTGTGTGCGATGCTGTGAAATTGATTGCATCTGTAACTGTCATTCTAGTTATGTTGTTCGAGTTGAGCACTGCGGCTGTGTGATACCATGCTCGGTTGACTGTTAAGTCGTGCAACATAACCTGCAGATGGCTCATTTATTCTCAATTGCTCAACCCTGGGTGTCGTGGTAGGGTTCAGTTTACCCATACACCTTCAACAATGTAGTTATTTAGAGCAGCATGAACTGACACACTTGCAGTTTCACTATAGCATGAGTACGAGTAAATTATATGGTCAAGAAAATGTCTAAGTGGTTTTGTTGTCTCTGTGCATAGCTTGGTTCCGAATCTTTGTTATTACCACATAAGCAGCATTCATTCAGCTGCCTCTATGATTTTATCTTTCATGTGCAGAGGCAACTTCGCAAGAAGCTCCAAGATGTGCATCTGCGGCATCCACTTCCAGTCAAGACGTGCAGAACCCCTACAACAATGGTGACAACATCGCAGCAGAAACTGAAAATCCCTTTACAGCAAGTGTGTTGTAGTTTTCCTGTGTTAATAGGAAATAGTAAATTTACAACAGTATCATTTCTCTTTATACAGGGTGTCCCAGTTATCTTTAGCCAGGGTTTAAAAATATGCCGATGCACCCTACGACAACGCGACCAAATGCATTTTTCTCACTATCGTATGGAGTGAGTCAGACTATTTTTTGTATTCCACTTAATTACTTAATTAGGCGAGATTAATTAATTAACTTCGGAAGCAACAAAGTTAGGCAAATAATTCCTATGGAAAAGTTGTAGAGTGCTCTGCCAAATGCCCAGTTATGAAGTTTCCGACCTTCTATCTATTCATAATTAGTGTTTTCCAGCTTGCTGCAGATGCCCGCGAAATACAAAAAATACCACGTGACATAGCGGCTTGCGCGCCGCGATTGCAGTGCTCTCAAACTTTCCGCGTAGGAACTAACACCGCATTTAACCGGGCGTACCGCCGATTAAAAGCGACGGGGCAGTGAAAAAGGCGGTGGTCGTGGGATCGAAATCAGCAACCGTCATCGCTAACGCTGCGTAAAGCGATTGACGGACCTTTGCCGCCTTTGCAGCGCTAGCAATGACGGTTGCTGATTTCGATCGCATGACCACCGCCTTTTTCACAGCCCCGTCGCTTTTAATCGGCGGTACGCCCGGTTATATGCGGTGTTAGTTCCTACGCGGAAAGTTTGAGAGCACTGCAATCGCGGCGCGCAAGCCGCTATGTCACGTGGTATTTTTTTTATTTCGCGGGCATCTGCAGCAAGCTGGTAAACACTAATTATGAATAGATAGAAGGTCGGAAACTTCTTAACTGGGCATTTGGCAGAGCACTCTACAACTTTTCCATAGGAATTATTTCCCTAACTTTGTTGTTTCCGAAGTTAATTAATTAATCTCGCCTAATTAAGTAATTAAGTGGAATACAAAAAATAGTCTGACTGACTCCATACGATAGTGAGAAAAATGCACTTGGTCGCGTTGTCGTAGGGTGCATAGGCATATTTTTAAACCCTGGCTAAAGATAACTGGGACACCCTGTATATACAGACACACCTTCACAGCCATCACCAGCTTCCCTCCATTGTGCACGGAACTGCTGCAGTCATGATGAGCAGTCTTGTGGTGAAGAACTGCTTTTGAAACAAGGTTGTTTTCTACCTTAAACATTTTAACAGGCTTGTCACACAAAAAATGGAAGTGATTATTTTGCACCCTCTTTAAATTAAATTTACAGGGACAACTTTGCTCTTTTCTCTGGATGACACATGCCCATCTTCAGCGGAGACGATTATTCCAGAGGTGCATGGTCACCGCTGTGAGTAGGATTAGTGATTTTATTCCGATCTGTACCTGCATGCTTACACTTCTCGAAAGCCTGCTTTATTGATCAACGTGAGAGTTTAAAAGATCATAAAAATAGTCTATCTTTAGGTTGAAACTTTGTTTAATCTGTTAAAGCTTTTTTGAATGCTGAGGAAGATGGCACAGCCAAGCACAATCAAGTGTGAGGGCATAAAGGCTTATGCATACTGCCCATCTCGTATACGTATCCCTTCCTGTGTTTAAAACTATTTCTCCTTGTATACAAAATTTAATTGCTGTATTGGCATTTAAATTTCTGCTGGGAGAAAAATACGCTGGATATGAAATTATTTCATGAGCGTCTGCTTTTATTTATCTTTCTGAGAGCATCTCTAGCGCACACAAGAAAATAGTCGTGGAAGCAATGTGCGGAGATGAGTATAGTAGTGGTATAACTGATGCTGCGCACTTACAGGTGCGTAGCATTTGAACTGTGTTTGATGTAATGTATTTACTTTCTTCCTTCTGCAAGATTACACCTTTCTCATTACAAAGTGACAAAGAAAGTATTTTAGAAGTGTCTTAGCATGTTTTTGAAAGCAGTTACGTTTTATAATAACAAACAGGCCACAGCAATTGTTTGCTAGCGCGGCTTCTGTTATTGTTCGGACCACGCGACACGATAATTTTTTATGCCCTCATGATGGCTCGATGATTCTGATGAAAACGAGGCGTTACAGATAGAAGGGATACCATAGCGCCCAATTGTCCATTATTTTTCATGCCTTGGAAGTTTGTCATCCTTCAACACTTTTGATCTGACTCGCTCAATATTTCATACTCTTGCATAATTACAATTCCTGCTTGCTGGAATTTTTCTTCGATGGAGTTATTGTATGCTCTTGAAGTTATCATTGAGTTTCCCTAACACATCATTGGGCTGATATTTGCTAAATAGGTTACAGACAAACTATTAACGTTCTCAGTTAAAATAATTAGGTGATCCTAGCATTTTTGATGAGAACTTTCTACTATTGATTGCGCTTGTTTTTTTTTTCCGCAGCTGGCCACACATATGCTTTTGAGCCAGACAGCATCCAGCACTAACGTGGCTGGCATGTAGTGTTCGGTTACAAGACTGTCGCCAAGGCACACGTCTGTGGGCAACACGTGCCTTTCACATCGATGTTTGTGTCCATTCATGTTGCCAGCATTGAGCTGCTCAATGATGTAGTATAGGAAAGTGAAAAGTTGCAGCTGACGGAGAACTTCGTTTTTATTTTTGGTTAGAGCTAAGTGCTAAGTGGCTGCGCGGAAAATAAACTGATCTCAAATTATACAGCGAATTCCTCCGTGGCAATAATATTGATGTGGAAGAGCAACTAAGGTTGCGCAGTAAATGTTCCCCAAACAAAGTAATCAAATTTCTGCTAAAATATACCTCGATTTCTAGCAGGTAAAGTTGAAATTATAATTCTATATTTCAGGATGGATCGTTGGTGTGCTCGCTTGATTTTATGGTACCGTTATTTTGGTTGTGGAACACTGATACTTTTACGAGTGGTTAAGACAAACGAAATAACAAAGCAGCCTCTTGACTGCGCTTGCAGAAAGCTCTTGCCTTTCCTCTATGGAGGTATTTCACTTTTATTGATGGATGACTGAAAAGTCAATTTGTTATTACAAAGTGGGCCTGATTTTTGTTTGGTTACAGTACCATGAAAAATGACCGTAGGCAAAACAATAACATAAACAGTGCATTCATTATGGTTAGCATTCGTAAGCTTTACTTCGGTACAGGAAAATTATCTTCTGCTTCTTTGCTTTTCTATAGGGTGGTTCAAAGAGCATAGAATGTGATTTTAGGCCTTCTGTGTTTCCTTATTATGCCTGTGAAGAGTCTGTTTCCCCTTGAGTGTATCTTGCTTACATATTGTTTCTTTTCCGCTGTCCCGTAAACCTCGACAGTTTCCCTAACGGAATCCATTTGTCCTTAGCGCCAACCAGTGTTTCCATCACTGAAGATAAAAGAAAGATGGACCGGCTGCGAACAAGGCTGCGGAAGCTTCAACAACAAGCACAGAGAACCAGGAAGCGACTGCAACGACAATGCAGCATGCTGTCCACTGCTGATATAGTTGAGGCCATTCACAAGCGAGTGTCTACAGCTGTAGGTCATGAAATAATTAGCAGCCAATTTGTAAATTAGTTCTTATGTTGTGCACTTCGATGTTTCTCTGATATCTTTTTATGTGTTATATATTTTGATGTAATATCCGATACAACTGCAATATTTTGCCAATAAAATAGAGCTTGTTTACCAAATCTGTCTTTTTTGTCTTCCTATTCTCTTGCAGGCTGCCATTATGTAGCCGTCATAGCCGTAATAACAAAAAAAAATGAAACGAACGCGCAGCTATAAAAATCAAGCGAAAAGCGGCGCCCTGACAAAATATTTCATAATTTCGCGCCATGTAGCGTTAAAACGTGACGTCATTCCCGCTTCTGGTTGTGACGTCTTTTTTTTTTCTAGTTGTGCCCTTCATACGTAGATGGCGACAGTTGCAACGGCTAGCCACCTTCTGACACATGGGCTTCTACGGAAGTTACGCTACCAGTTTACATAAAGCTTGGCCCAGCCACCGACAGTCCCGGCACCGCTTCAGCTGTTGCTTTGAAAGCATGAAAGCGGCCCACGCGCATCGCCAGTGCGCAGCACGTCTTGACCAAAAACAAGAATGGCGATCAGAGCGGCGCCCACAACACGTATGCGAAGAAATTAGTTCTGTTGTAGTGTGTAAATGTCCGGAGGAATGAGGGAAAAGAACAGTACAATTTTAAATCACCATAGAGGTAACGTTCACTAAATGAGGTTCTCAACGCGCACCAACTTATGCAAAAAATATATGCCTGATCCCTCTATGAGACGAATCGTTACAAGACGAAAGTGGAATGTTTCCTCACATAAGCAGTGCAATGTTTTTTGCTTATCGAGAACTTGCCCATTCCTATATGTTTCGCTTGTACACCACTGTTTGACTTGTATGAACCCACATTCACGTATCGCCTCCATAACATCCATGGCCAACCCATTGTTGTAACTGAAGTAGTTTATGTAATGCGTCGACACAGTCTACAGTCGATCCTCGTCGCAAAGGCATCGATCACGTTTCCTTGCGCCACATTGACCTGGTAATATCGTTGCCGTACTTGGGAGCTTAGTACAAAAGTTTTCTCGCCATCACGCTCGAAGAGTAGTCGGCGGGGAGGCGCGTCGCCATCCACGACGAAAGCTGACTGGTGTATACCGCTGCGCTATCGGCGCACATGCTTGAAGCTGTACGAAAACGGTTCATATTCTTCCTTTTTCCCCGATGCGCTCCTCCGGATCGCGCATTGAGGCGCACTTTGGAACGTGCCTGGAAAGGCACCGCCATCCAGGAGAGGTGAAGTGCAGTGCTCCACTTCACGTCTCCTATTTGGCGACACCATTAGAGGCAAAGTGCGCCTCAGAGCACGCACTCGGAGCCGCACGAGTGCATCGAGGCAGTTGGGAAAGCAGCGAGGTAAGAAAGAACATAAGCCGCGTTCGGAGAGCTTCGAGGATGTGTGCCGATAACACAGTGGTAGGGACCCGGCCACATTTCGTCGTGGAGCGGGAGCTGTGAGTTTGACTTCCAGCGCATCGAATGAAATTTTTCTGCGTGATTTTTGTTAGTGTTCTACATGTGCGTTTTACTGCATCACTTCGGTTACGAAAGTGACGTGAGGGGGTCTTGTGTACCCTGGCGTCAAGCAGTTTAGTGTAAAAGAAAGGTCATCATTGAATATCAGCACGCGGCACACGCACCTGTGGAAATACCTTTACATTTAATTATCGTAGATGCACTAATATGTATTCAGGAGAAAGAAATTGTTTTACCAAAAAAAGGAATTGGCATACAGGCCCGTCCTAGCCAGGTATTCTTTAATTTTGCGCTGGTGGTCAGTGCTTGCAGATACGCAGTTTGGCAGTTTTAAGTGCATTTCCCTATCAAGTCCAGTTTTGTTATGACATATTTCACACAGAAGTTTTAGCCGCAGTTTCTTACGGCGAGACGATAGCGATTCCAAATTGAACTTTTTTTCATTGCTGTACAACTGTACCTCCTCCAGTACCTACCCAAGACGAACCTGGCTGCTCTGTCTTGTATTTTTTCTAGTTTATTTCTGAGACATATCTGTGACGGGTCCCAAAGGGTACTAGCATATTCGAAAATAGGGCGTATGCAAGTTATGTACGCCGTGCTTCAAAGGTTAGAGCTTGCATATGTTAAATTTCTTTGAATGTAATTCAAAGCAACTGCCGCTTTGCACAACCACATAGTCCACATGTGCCCGTCAAGAGCAGTCGCCAGACAGCATTCCGCCCAAATATTTAGTCGTGAATTTCTTACTTAAAATACTATTCATAGATAGTAGCTGACATCGATTACATTTTTCTTCTTAGTAAGCCGCATATGGACGCACTTATCCGCATTCAAATTTATTTTACACTTAGAGCACCATTTGTACATACTTTCTAGGTCGGCCTGAAGTTTGAAAACATCAATTTCATTATCAATTTTTCTATACACAATGCAGTCATCCACGAAGAGCCGCATGTTACAGTCAATACCTAAATTAATGTAATTAATATATATGAGAAAAAGAAGAGGCCCCAGAAGAGATCTTTGCCTGATGTGACCACAAGATAATCTGAATTAGTACCATTCAGGACGAAACGTCGACGGCGATTTGACAAATAGTTTTCTATCCAGCTAAAAACACTGGAATCTATATTTAACATTCGAAGCTTATGAAGTAGTATAGAAAGGAAAAAAACCATCAACTGCTTTGTGGAAGTGTAGAAATATGCAGTTTTATTTGCCCACCCAAATCAACCACAGAAGCTAGGCCATCATAAAATTCAATTAGCTGTGTCGTACATGAAAACCCCTTGTGAAATCCCTGTTCTCTCTTCGTAAGCAATGCGTCGGCCATTAGATGTGTCATAATAGCCTTGTATATTATGTGTTCCATGATCTTGCATGACATCGAAGTAAGTGAGATAGGTCTATAATTAGTAACATCTTTTTTAGAGCCTCCTTTGTGAATTGGAACTACATTTGCTATTTTCCAGTCCTGTGGCATCTGACCAGTAGTTAAGGACTTGTGAAAAATTACATAAAGGTAAAGCGAGATGGCTTGAGCACAGTGTTTCAAAATTCTTAGAGAGATGCTATGAGGACCAATAGCCTTACTTTCATCAAGGTTCTTTAGCAGAGATGCAATGCCGTTAACACTAAGTTCGATTGGTTGCATAAGAGAAACGTTGCTATTTGATGATTGAGGGCTGCATGCAGATTGAGAAAGAAAGACACATTGGAAATGTCTGTTTAGGCATGTCGCTTTTTCTGCATCGTCAGAAAGAGTGCGTTCATTGTAAATAATTTCAGTTATTCTAACAGGATCACATCCACATGTCTTCAAATACTGCCAGAACGGTTTAGTATTTGTTTTCATTTTGTAATTTATTCGTTTAAGATACTGTCCTTTTGCTGGATCAGAACTCTTGTTTGGGCTAGTTGGTGACCATTCATAGTGACTTGAAGACGCGAAAAAAGTACACAGACGATACACAAAAAACGACAAGGACAAGCGCCTACTACCAACTGAATTTATTAGAGCGTACAGAAGGGGTATTTGTAGGCAGCCATCTTCACGTGATCCCACCTCCACGTGACACCGAAGCAAGGACGATTAGTTTAGAAGCAGTGATAAAATATTATACATCGTAGTGCCAATGTGGCTAGAGCTGATACAGGGCATAGGCAAGCTAAAATGCTGACTATGCTTCCACAATCAGTGAAGTGCAAGATGGCCCGCGTTGGAGAGCAGAACTGCGCTGTGCGTGCACGAAAGAACGAAAACCTGGTCGATAACTGACAGCAGCAACAGCAGAGCTTGGCGTGACAGAACGTAGTGTTATAAGAGAAGGCAAAATGCATTGATATACATACATACATACACACACATATACATGCATATATATATATATATATATATATATATATATATATATATATATATATATACATATATATATATATATATATATATATATATATATATATATATATATATATATATATATATATATCTTTTTTTTTCTTTTTTTTTTGCCTTAACAAAATGGTGTGAATGAATCTCTAAGAAGAGGAATGAGGCACATGCCGTGTCAAATGGCGATAAAATTTCTAAGAACAAAAAACGAAAAGGACCGGGGTGTAAAGAGCCTTAGGTAAAGAACAAGATACAGCGGAGCCGCACATTAAAAACAGGTAAAAATTGAAAACATTAAAAACAATGATTGACATAAAAACAACTGGTAAACCTGTGATCGATAAAGCAGATGCTGCGTTACAAGTGGCCATTTAAGAAGTTAAGCTCTTTGTCACTCAATGAAATGGATGCTGTGCTGACACACGTGCTGCCTGCTTTAGTTATGAAGAATGCTTCGATGATTTCTCTTTCAATTCTTTCGGGTGCGCTCCCCAAGAATCTAGCCTTTCGCAATAGTGGCTTGCATGGCTTCTCGGAATCACACCGCTTGCAGTGCTCGGACAGATTTCCACCTGCATTGCTTTTGACAGTCCATGCGTGTTCTTTTGCCCTTTCATTGAAGCATCGCCCCGTCTGTCCGATGTAAACTCGGCCACATGTCAGAGGTATCAGGTAGATAACTCGTTCTTTGCATTCTGTGTATTCGATATCGTGGTTCCTAGTACAAGGCGGCCGCTTTCTCTTGTGCATCATTGGACACAATTTTGATAGCTTGCTGGGGGCAGAAAAAACCACATTGACTTCGTGCCGTGCAGCCATTTTCTTGACGTTGTGTGAAAACTTATGTATATACGGGATGGCCTGCACGGGTATCTTTGCCTTCTCCGAGTTCTGGAACTTTTGCTTCTTTTGGGGGTTCTTAATCTTCTGTAGCAGGCTTTCGGAAACACCTACAATCAGATGCGAAGGGTATCCGGCGTTAATGAGGCGGGTTACTTGCTGTTTGAAGCTTTTTTCCATCGAATGAACACAAGATTTTTTAAGTGCGGCCTCAATGCTGTTGGATGCAATGGCTCTCTTTATCACCTTCGAATGGGCGCTAGTAAACGGGAGGGGACTCTTTTTGGACCTAGGGTTGTACATCCAACAAACGTGGGGAGCGGAAAAATTCAGTAGTAGGTCCAAAAACTGTATCTCGTTGTCAGTCGGTAACTCGTAGGTGAACCTTAGCCCTCCAGATTCAGAGTTGAAAACCCCGATGATGGTGCCGATTGTCTGATTAAGCTGGTCTGACGGAATGTTTTCTAAGATGACAAGGAAGTCGTCCACATACCTGTATATGCGTTTCACCGGCTGGGCGCCTAATTTTTCTTCTATTCGCCTGTCCATAGCTGACAGAAAGATTTCACACAAAACCGGGGCGACCGACGACCCTATACAATGCTGCTTTATCGATCACAGGTTTACCAGTTGTTTTTATGTCAATCATTGTTTTTAATGTTTTCAATTTTTGCCTGTTTTTAATGTGCGGCTCCGCTGTATCTTGTTCTTTACCTAGGGCTCTTTACACCCCGGTCCTTTTCGTTTTTTGTTCTTACAAATTTTATCGCCATTTGACACGGCATGTGCCTCATTCCTCTTCTTAGAGATTCATTCACACCATTTTGTTAAGGCAAAAAAAAAGAAAAAAAAAGATATATATATATATATATATATATATATATATATATCTATGTATATGTATATATATATATATATATATATATATATATATATATGTATGTATGTATATCAATGCATTTTGCCTTCTGTTATAACACTACGTTCTGTCACGCCAAGCTCTGCTGTTACTGCTGTCAGTTATCGACCAGGTTTTCGTTCTTTCGTGCACGCACAGCGCAGTTCTGCTCTCCAACGCGGGCCATCTTGCACTTCACTGATTGTGGAAGCATAGTCAGCATTTTAGCTTGCCTATGCCCTGTATCAGCTCTAGCCACATTGGCACTACGATGTATAATATTTTATCACTGCTTCTAAACTAATTTATTTATTTATTTATTTGTAAATACTGCCAATCCCAAAGGGATCATAGCAGGAGGGCATATACAATACTAGAATACAAAATAGCACAAATCTTGGTACACTTGCAATAAATGTAGTTGAAATAAAGTGCAAAACAACAGCGATTAGTAACATGTTGAACCTAAAATTAAAATGGGTTCGCACAGTAAAGAAAAGCGTGGTGAGAGGAAAATAAGGATTCCACACAGTGGTGCCGTAACGCGAAGCGAGGAAAATATGTAGTGTACTTCCATACATTTCAACGGTAAAAAAAAGGGCATTTTTAGACAGTAGTACTGCCGTGCGAGGCGATAAATACATGCTAAGGCACTTTAATTAAAGTAAAACGAAATAAGAACAACAGAAAAATCCGTTTAGAAAGGAAGAGGCAGACAGGTGTCGTTAGAGACCAGTACGAGGGGGAAGGGAAAAAAGGATGAACCGGAAATATTCAACAGAACTCAAGATTCACTTTCAAGCGCAGTTAAAAACAGTGTTAATGTTGTGCTTTCTAAGATATGTAGGGGAAGGTTATTCCATTCTCTTATGGTCAATGGAAAAAAAGAATTTTTGAAGCAGTCTGTATGGAATGCGTATTCAGTGAGCATTTGTGCGTGGTTATGTCTCGTAGGACGCGTTTGTAACCTAGATATGTAGTTAGTTACATCGATATTTAGTTTGTCATGCATAAGTAAGTACATGAATTTAAGTCTAGCTAGTCTAGCTCTGTGCTGAAGAGTGTCTATGCCAGCGGTTTCCATTAGTGCAGTTGGTGATTCATGGGGCCCGTACCTGTTAAAAATGAACCTAATTGCCTTTCTTTGTATGGCTTCAAGTTTGGCGATGTCTTGTTTAGTAAAGGGGAACCATACGATGTTTGCGTACTCTAGTACGGGTCTAACAAAGGCATTATAAGCCAATAGTTTGGTCTCTGATGGGGCTGATCGAAGGCGGCGTCGGATGAAAAACAGTCGCTTGAGTGCGGATGCCGATACGTGATTAATATGATTACTCCATCTGAGGTCCTCTGTTATAGTTAACCCTAGGTACTTGTGTTCGGTGACGGCGCTGAGTTCCGTGTCACCAATTTTATATGGAAATGTTGATTTGTTCTTTTTTCTCGGGATTATCAGTAGGGTTGATTTTTTAGCATTTAACGTCATCTGCCAGTCCGAGCACCATTCCGTCACAGTTTGTAAAGCACGGTCAAGGGACAGATGGTCTTCATGCGTGTTAATTTCCTTATAAATAATACAGTCATCGGCAAACAATCTGATGTTGACATGTACACTGGCAGGCAGGTCATTAATGAAGATTAAGAAGAGAACTGGAGCCAATACACAACCCTGTGGAACACCGGATAACACTTCGGCATACTGAGACGATTGACCATCAATTTCAACAAATTGTACCCGATCTGTTAAGTAATCGGTTATCCAATTGATTATGGGGCCATCACTTAGCGTTAACTTAAGCTTATAAATCAACTTCTGATGGGTCACTCGGTCGAAGGCCTTTGAAAAGTCTAGTAATATAAGGTCAATTTGTTTCCTGCAATCAATACCGAGGGACAGGTCGTGGACAAGTTCCAATAGCTGGGTCACTGTAGATAATCCGCGACGAAAGCCGTGCTGGAAAGGCGTTAGGATAGATTCGGCGTCAAGGAAGGATGTTATGTGCTTGAGAATAATATGTTCAAGTATTTTAGATGCTGCGCATGTGATTGAGATGGGTCTAAAGTTAGCTGCGTCAGACCTGTTTCCGGATTTGTGTACAGGAGTAATTCGAGCTGTCTTCCATTCTTTTGGAAGCCTACCAGTTGACAGCGATTTATCGAAGATTAAACATAAATACTTCGCAATCCATTCTGCGTACCTCTTGAGAAATGCGTTTGGAATATTATCAGGCCCAGAGCCTTTCTTGGCATTTAAATTAAGCAAAAGATTGAGGACACCTGATTCGGTGATTGTTATACCTTCTATATGTCTGTCGGAGCATGCGTCCATACGAGGAATACTACCATTATCGCGTGTGAAGACTGATTGAAAATAAGTGTTAAGAGCATTCGCTGTAGCTAAGCTTTCGACCGGGGAAGCTGCCTTTTCATTGGATGGGTTTGGGTTGAGGTAGTTCCAGAATTTACTAGGCGATGTCTTTATAAAGCTATTTAGCTTACGAGCAAAAAAATCTTCTCTTGCGGCCTTTAAAATTGCTTTCAGACTAGTCACGGCAACGTCAAGGCTGTTTTTTGTTGACATAGTGAAGTTTTTCTTATGTGCTTTTCTTAGTCGCTTCACTTTTCGTTTTGCGTGAATGACGTCACGCGTTATCCACGGGTTATGCTTCTTTATCTTTTTTGCTTTTAAGGGTACGAACTTGTGAATGCAATGCAAGACAATATCTTTGAACAAGTGCCATAGTGTTTCAACATCGGTTAAGGCCTGGCAGGAAATTTCGTTGAAGGAGGATAGTTCATTTTAAAGATGGTCAATAATGCTGGTATCGTCAGCATTGTGAAAGTCAGGAAAGGATTTCACTACCGGTTTACAGGCTTTATTTTTGACTGGAATACTACACGTTACCATCTTATGGTCGGATATGCCGTCTGTTACTTCTATTTTTATTTGTTCCGGGGCAAAGTGGTTGCTCAAAAAGATGAGGTCTAGTATGTTCCCACTGGAACCATGATATCGTGTGGGCGTATTAACTGCTTGGTGTAAGTTGAAGTCTAACATAATATCAAAAATAACGTCAGAGGAGGCGGAATGATGCGTCATTGTTGTCCAGTTGATATCAGGTAGGTTAAAATCCCCAAGGAGAAGTAGTCGGTCCTGTCGAATATGACGATGCATGTATCGGTACAGCGCAAGCATGTTGTCGGTGTCAGCCGTAGGAGAACGGTAGACACAGCCAACAACTATGGAACAGCCAGTAATTAAAAGCTTGCAGAATACTGCCTCTGCTCCTTCGACATCAGGAAGTGGCGTCCTAATCGTCCTTGCTTCGGTGTCACGTGGAGGTGGGATCACGTGAAGATGGCTGCCTACAAATACCCCTTCTGTACGCTCTAATAAATTCAGTTGGTAGTAGGCGCTTGTCCTTGTCGTTTTTTGTGTATCGTCTGTGTACTTTTTTCGCGTCTTCAAGTCCTTTTGCTTTTTTCGACAGGCATTTGTATTGGCGTGTTCATTCTTGTAGCCTTTCAAAATACGCGTGTGTTTTTGTTTTTTTATATCTCTGAAACACGTGCCTTCGTTTTTTAACGAGCCTCTGTACACGAAAGGTGATCCATGGTTCTCTGCGCTTTTGGAGCCTTGCCGATTAAATACTTGGTATGAACTTCTCTGTAAGATCTAACAGCTTTCTTCTAAATGTGCTCTACAAATATTCTACTTCGTGTTCCTCCGCAAAGCATTCAAAAACAGAAAGAAAATCAAGAAGTTTATCAGAAATTGATGAATAATCGCCCTTTTCATAAAAGAAAACTCTTCTTCTAATGCACCTTTTTGTGCGCTTTACTTTCGTTTTAATCCCTGCAACCACAACCCGATGATCACTAATGCCTGGAATGATATCAACATTACGAACTAAATTTGGCGAATTACAAAATAGAAAATCTAGGGTACTACATCTAGGGATCTCGAGTGGCTTCAAGGACATACCGAAAAAAGCCGAAACTATCAGGCAGGTTCTTCAAAAGGATATGTTGTTGAGCTAGTTGGTTCATTGCTTGAAATAAAAGTTATGGCGCTAAAACAACGGGACACAGAAAAGACGAAACACACACGCGCCAGTGTGTGTTTCGTCTTTTCTGTGTCCCGTTGTTTTAGCGCCATAACTATTATTTCAGGTTCTTCATTTCTAGATTGGTACGGTTCACTATCATAAGCATCATCATCATCATCATCCTGTCTACGCCCACTGCAGGATAAAGGCCTCTCCCATGGATCTCCAATTAACCCTGTCGTGTGCTATTGCGCCCAATTTATCCCCGGAAACTTCGTGATCTCATCTGCCCACCTAACTTTCTGCCGCCTCCTGCCACGCTTGCCTTCTCTACACTCCTAGCTGCAGTAGAGTGCTGGGCACTCCTTTCGGCAGAGTAAACGCCTGTTCCATATCTCACTCTCTTTTCAGGAGTGCTGGGCACTCTCTGTAGCACAGAGTGCGCGCACTCTCTCGCACAGAGTTCTGTCACTCTGGCTGAAGGGGAGTGAGGGGAATGAAGTAATGCTTCTCCGCGGGAGTTCAAGCACTCTTTTCATGAAGGACATACCGAAAAAAAAAAGAAAGAAAATGGTGCGGCGCCAAGCTTTCGATCGTACCATGCTACAGCGAATACGTCAAGAGAACGTGCGTAAACGAGAGATCGCATATATAAAACATGCATCCATGCACAACGCACACGCAACACAACAACGTTAAGCATATAAACACCCATTGCGCAAAGCATTCAGAGTGTCTCGACTTTCCCTGTATTTCCAGTGAAAATAGCGGTGTTCTCTGTAATTAAGCACTACATATAGACAGAATCCATGGAAACGCCTGGTAACACTTCGGGATATTGAGTACACTTCCTGTTCAAACGAAACAACACAATATTCGACGTCGTTACGATTAGCGAATACCGTTATGATCAGCTGTTTTCTTCACGGCAACAGTGCCGAGCACACGTACTGTGCCATGCGGCGCGGCTGGTACAGCGTAGCGGCAGCCACGCTCTCATTAATCGTCAAGGTGTAAAAGAAATCGTAGACAATGCTGATTGGGAAGCACAACTGAAAAAAAAAGAATAACTCGCCATGACCAGTAAACGCGGAAAGCGAGCTGATTCGTGTACGCACGGCACTTGTATCACTCCTCGATACCACTGCCAAAGTAAACATTCCAACTCTAATTGACAGTACCGGACATCACAGGGGCACTTCAGAACACAGAAATCAAAGAAATCAAGATCATACAACACTACGAAAACAAACAGCAACCATATGAGAATCGAACCCGGGTACGCACGCACAGCAAGCAGACACACGCCACCATGCCACGGTCTGCGCCACCATGCCACGGTCTGCCAGTGGCTTTATTCGCGGCCTTATATATCTACCGAATGTATTGCTACTCTGCTTCCGAACCTAAGAGCTTCGAAGTTGATCGGCATGAGCATGTGTTTCCGTTCGGTCAATGCAGAACTAGCGAGGCGGTGAGAAAACCACCCGCAAAGCACTGCGCTGTGAATTATTATTCATATCGTCGTGCCGTGCGGCAACCGCGTTATAAATCGGTGCTCAATTTCGTGCTACCCTACACATCACAGATGTTTCGATCGCTAAATGTAAGCAAACATCTGCGTAAAAGTAAGGTATCTCAGCGTGTCGTACTCAAGTATGCGTATTCCATAGGCATGTGCTGTTCAGCAATTTTGATTAATGCTGCCGTGAGCCGCACGCGTCCACTGGCACCAGCGCGTTCCTAGCGGTTCAAAAACCACCCGCATTCGCATACAAAAGTTGCGTACGTCACTAGGTGCCCTACACCAACATATATAACTTATACGCGTGTGACCTATCGTGCGCTACACACACACTGCCAGCGGCGTTTCCACATCGATTTGGCGATCAGCTGTTTGTGCAATTAGTATACACCTGCGCGCATTGCACTGTTTGGTGCGACATACTGTCGTCGTCTTTGCTGTACTCAGCTACTAAATCTCGTCATCGGCGACAGCTACTTTCCTTGCTAATTACGCCTATTTTTGAACAGCACGTGGCCATGAAAACGAATGAGCAAGGCGTGCCATGCCGCAAGGTGAAGCATAGCCTACGCAAGACAGGTCTCTTTAAAACCAAAGATTTCGCATTTCTGTTTTCCAAATGTGGGCGTTGGACCTCTTACACAGATGCTGCGGTATCAATGTTAAGAAAAAAAAATCTGTTACTCTGTTCTTCAGTGAAATGACCCATCTCCAGAAAACAGGCAGTGTCTACGTATTTTCTCTTGTCAACGGAGGGGAACGCTATGCCTGTTGGGAACTGAGGATTTCACAAAGCAGGCACAGGTGACTGACTGACAGATGCGGAGATCCTCAAAGCTCAAAGTCACTGACATATACTCTGACATATTCTTAGCATTCCATGCACTTGATGCTTAAGTTGGTGTTACACTTACACACATCAAACTATGCTGCGATTGATAAATGAACAGCCAGTCGTTGTTTGAACATCACTGTTCTCTTCCACTACCTATTTCTCTCGTACAGTGTGTTGCAAAAAATACCAGTTAAATCTGCCTGGTTGAACTTCAGCAGTAACAATGACAGATCACTATTTTAGCAATTTATTTTCACTCACAAGTTTTGTTCTTTTGTTCCCATGCATGAAAATTTCTCCCACCACAAGCAACACAACAAACGTTTGTTCTAATATTTTATTGGAATCAAAACAGTAACAACTATCATGTCAGTGCAAAGATATACATTTTCATAGCATGCACAAAACTGTTTTTGAACATTGAGCCCATGGAACAATAATGTGTACAGTACAGCTTAAATACTCAGCAATTTGATGCAGTAAAACAGTGTGAAAGAACTGTTTACTGATATGGTTTGAATGTTACTATGATGCTCGGTGCTGCATGCATTTCTTAACAACAGTGTACCAATGTGTTCCTACGTTTCTAACAGATGGCAAGCACAAAGTACATAGAGTCTGCAAACACACAATGGTAATTACATAGGCTAAGTCTAGCATCACTCTTTAGAAATATGTGACAGCATACAAAGGCGTGTTGGTATACAAGTTGAAATTGTAATCCATAAAAGCACTGAGTGATGCACATAATTTACAAGTTGCAAGCATCTTTTTCTCTGTGCATTTACTCAAAAGATATCTCAAACTAATACATATTCCTCAAGGAAAGCTGCAAAACTCTTTGGCATTTCACACATACATACATACACACACACATATATGCAGAGAAAGAGACAGGAAGGCAGGGAGGTTAACTAATACACAACTACAGCTCACTTATAATCCCACTGTCAATAATGGGCATGCCTACATCAGTGCACTCAACTGTTTACGTGCTAGCTGGGGCCACGAGTTGTGACCAGATGAATTATTAAATGTGAAGCAGTTCTTGGTGAACATAGTTACTATCTATCTATCTATCTATCTATCTATCTATCTATCTATCTATCTATCTATCTATCTATCTATCTATCTATCTATCTATCTCATTTGCCTGGTAGACCCCAACATTTTGGAGGTAAGGTATAAATGTGTGACTAACACGAATGACAAATATTTGATATTGCGAACCTGATATACTCATCATATATGTCGTGATTAACAATACTGCAATCATGCATAGCTCACAACCGTAGTTCTTGGACCACAGTATGCAAGTATGCGCCACAGGTGTTTGGATTTGATAAGGCCTATGTCAATCAAGGACCTACTAAAATAGACACATGAAACACCGTGGCTGCAGGAACCGAACCCACAACACTGAGCGTTGCACGAAGTTTTCTGCACCTCACATGACGCATTGCTTCCAGGATCAGCACACATTTTGCTGTTCATGATTGACACAGAATAACCGGCTCAAGCAGCTTCGCTCTTAAGCCAAGAGAGGAACACCATTTCTCGTAGCTTGCGTTTGAAATGCAGACATAAAACACACACACACACACACAGAAGTAAGGCAGCAAGTTGGGCTACTTGGTATAACGTCATGGTGGAACAGCGCGCACGCACAAGGACCGAAGCGAAGAAGAGACGACACGAGCGACACGAGAGACGACACAGACATGCACACACATTGTTGCGTTTCAAGATAGAGCGTCGGTGAAGCGCGCCATAGCCGCGGGCATCGGGGCTGCGAGATGACCTTATGGGGAGCACGTGTTCCTTTCTCGCCCAAGGTCGCGACCACCTAGCCCGAAACCACCTTGGTGTCGTTAGGAGACGGCGCGTAACGAGGATGAGTCGACTCTCTGGCCCCGAAACCACCTTGGTGTCGTTAGGAGACGGCACGTAACGAGGATGAGTCGACTTTCTGGCCCACCGAAAAGATACCTGTTGTCGACTTGGGGGAGGAGAACCTGGCACGCACGCTTCGACCCCTGCTGTGCTGCGGCTCCGAGGGAGCCTCGCCTCCGCCCGGCCGCCCCTCCTGTCTTGGAATGGCCCTGGGAGATGGAGTAGAAGGCTGCGACGGATGAAAAGAGAGAGAGACGAGAAACGGAGATCGGACAGCCAGGGTCTCAGTGCCCGAGCTCGCTGTGCCGATAGTTGAAATGTAAATAAATGTTAAGTTTTCAGTTTCAACTACTCGGAGTCGTGCCTCCATCAGTAAGCCAAACTTGATCACCGACACGAACGGCCCACGCGCGACGCGACAAACTGGTAGGCAGCGGCGAGATCAAGAAGAGGCTGGCGGAAGACTGTCGACGGAAGAGCGACATCTGTGGATCAGGGATCAGCAGAGCTCCTCTTCGTGGCTCCGGGAGACACAACCGTCGCAGTAACGGCGTGGAGGCTGGAACGACTCGGAGGAAGAGCAGCAGAAGGCGCAGTCCACACGATCTGGGATCGGCGGACCTGGCAACGTGGCTCCGGGAGACACGACCTTCGCAAGCTCGCAGTTCGGTGAGTGCTTGAGCGACTACGTTTTGCTGGACGATAAGGACAGGGTTCTGTATCGGGCAATTAGGTCTGACTAACCGCCACTGGGTGTGTGGTTAATTCAGGGAAACTCGTAGCCGGCTCTCGAAGGCATGGATATCACCATGTTAAGAAAGGAAGAGCTTCTGCTGTTGGCAGCAGAGCTCGGAATGGATATCAACAGTAGGTTGAGGAAGCCCGAAATTCGCGCTGCAATCGAAGAAGTGGGTTTCGAGGAGGACGAGCTCACAGATGCTTGGGAAAAGATATGTCGCGAGCGGAATGAAAGGGCGGAAGAGAAAGAGAAGCAGGAAAAGAGGGAACAAAGGCAGGCAGAAATTGAGCTCGAAAGAATAAAGCTAGAGCAGGCGAGATTGGCGCGCAGTGCGGACGCGGCGCCACCGCCTCCAGCGGAAAGTGTGAAAATGACAAACTTGCTTCAGCCGTACAAGACAGGCGATGACATCGGTCTCTACCTGGTTAACTTTGAACGGATTTGTGAGAAGTATTCATTTCACCGAGACACATGGCCAGAGCGGTTGCTTGCGTTGTTGCCGGGAGAAGCCTCGCAAGTCGTGGCCCGACTTAGCGCAGCCGAGGCAGGCGAATACAGCTCAGTGAAATCGAGCTTGCTCGTAAAATACAGGCTTTCAACGGAGGAATTTCGGAGGAGATTTCGCCAGGAAAGGAAAAAGTCTAACGAGAGCTTCGTGGAGTTTGCGTGTAGCCTGAGGGACAATTTTTCGGAGTGGGTGAAAGGAACAGGGGCGGATAACTTCACTAAATTGGGAGATCTAATCTGCTTAGAGCAGTTCTATGAGACTTTGCCCGATAACGTGCGCCTTTGGGTTAGGGATCGACAGGAAGGTGTGTCTGTAAAGCGTGCCGCACAGCTTGCTGATGAGTATGTCGTAAGTCGAGGCCTTAGGACTCAGGTCTATGGCGTGCACAATTATCAAAAGCCTTCCCCACGGCCACAAGCGTACCCTCGAGGACAGCAAACCGCAGCTAAACGAGACGACGCTAATCAGAGTTCAGCTCGCTCTGAGGGCATAGTGAAAGCACCTGAAAGGGGTAGTAATAAACCCGGAAATCAGTCGGAAGAGCTCGAAGCCAGAGTTCAGGTGACATGCTTTAACTGCAAGGAAACAGGTCATTTCGCCCGAAACTGTCCAAAGAAAAGGCCCGTATTCGCTTGCATAAGCGATCATCCAAGTAACATTGATCTACTGAAGCCATACATGACAGACCTCATGGTAAATGGGGAAGAATGTAAAGTGCTGAGGGACTCCGCGGCGACCATGGATGTCGTTCATCCGAGCTATGTAAAAACTGACGACTACTTATCCGAATGCGCGTGGATAAGGCAGGCCGTCAGCGAAGACTCAGTGTGCTTACCTATGGCAAAGGTACAGATTGAGGGACCTTTCGGAGCTATCGAGACAGTGGCAGCAGTCTCCAAAGGGCTACCCGAGGGCTACCCTTACCTTTTCTCGAACATCTCAGAGTCGCTGCTAAATAAAAGGGGATGCACATTTGCTGAAGCTCAGGTTATGGCTTTGACAAGGTCAAAAGCGCGCGCACTCGCTCAACAGCTGCGTTACGACGATAGTGAAAGCGTCCAATCAAAAGATGAAGTAGCCAGCTCCGAAAACGTAGTTGCGCCGGAGGAGCAGAAACCCGAAAATCTGGAGGATTCTCGCGATAAGGAGCGGCCAGTTGAGAAAAAGAAAATAAAATCTAAAGGAAAAGATGACAGTTTTCAGGGAACGGTGTTAGCACCGAATGCGCCTAGCTACGAGCGCTTGCTGGGTGCTGATCGAGAAACGCTACGAGAGGCACAAAAGAACGATCCGACGTTAGGAGTTCTGAACAGCGGAAGCAGTGAGGGGGTGTCGTCGAAAAACATTTCTTTCGAAGTGAGAAAGGGCGTCCTATACCGTAAGTACCGAGATAGGCGAGGGCGATCTTACGATCAACTGGTGGTGCCGGCACCGTATCGCAGTGACATACTGAGCCTTTGTCATGATCACGCATGGGCAGGACACCTAGGTATAAATAAAACGAAGAAAAGGCTGCTGCAGGAATTTTATTGGCCAGGGTGTTTCAAAGAGGTGGACAATTTCGTGTGCACTTGTGATACTTGTTAGAGAGCAGGCAAGTCTAACGACCGATGGAAAGCACCAATGGTAAAAGTGCCAATTATTTCTGAGCCATTTCGCAGAGTGGTTGTGGATTTGGTGGGACCGCTGCCGAAAACAACGGCGGGAAACAGGTACATTCTAACGTTGTTGTGTCCGGCGACCAAGTTTCCTGAGGCGGTACGCTTGAAAGAGGCAACTTCGGTAGAGGTAGTCGATGCACTGCTTTCCATTTTTTCGCGCGTTGGTTTCCCGGCAGAGATGCAATCCGATCAAGGAACGGTGTTCACGAGCGCACTCACGACAACGTTTCTCGAGAAGTGCGGGGTCAGGATTTTGCATAGCTCAGTATATCACCCTCAAAGTAACAGCGTGGGGAGGTGGCACGCCGCACTCAAGAAAGTTTTGAGAGCGGTTTGCCTCGGAAGGACTCATTTGGTACAGCGTCAAATCGAGCAGACAACAGCGGTTACTTTTAGTTCGAAGGCTTACCGCATGTCCCCACGGCGGCTAGGCATAATGAAGCCAGAAGTGAAAAGAACGCTTCACCTGGGTGTAATTAAGGAAGGATGCAGTGACTATTGCTCACCCTTAATGCTCGTTGAAGTACCCGGGAAAGATCCACCGCCGTGCGTGCACTATCAAATGCTGAATGCCGTAACAAGGGACCCAGTGTACCCCTTGCCTGATATAGAGGAGAGGGCCGAGCTCTTAAGCAAGGCCACAGTGATTTCAGACTATGGGAGAGAATTTGTTCTCCAGTGCGACGCCAGCAACCGTGTTCTGGGTGTAGTCCTGGCCCAAATAAATGATAGTGGTGAAGAGCATCCCGTGGTCTATCTCAGCAGGAAATTGACCACACGGGAAGAAGCCTTCAGCACATCAGAAAAGGAGTGTTTGTGTATAGTGTGGCCTATTCAAAAAATTAGGATGCTATATTCAAGGCACAAAATTCACGGTTGAGAGCGACCTTTGCCCTCTTTCATGGCTGAACCAAACGTCGAGAAAAAACGGGAGGCGGCTAAGATGGAGCCTCATTATGGAAAAGGGAGTATGGAAAAGGGAGCCAGAGGAAGAACGCGGGCAGACTTAGTCGCGGATTTTAGTAACCCAACAGAGGTTTCCATTTTTTTGTTGTTGCTTTAAGAAAACTTGTTCTATTCGGTCCGCTGTGCAGGAAAACGTCATATGGTATTTGTTTTCCAACCTTGCGAGAGCTGGCCACGACAGTGATAAGAAAAAAGTAGCAGAGAAAGAGGTAGAATTGTGTAAAGCGTTGTGGGAACTTTAGTGTCCGGCGGACGTGTCGCTTGGGCACGCCCACCGCGGTGAATGTGTTGTGCTTGTGTTTTGTGCTGAGACAGCTTCCAGCTGCAAAGTGTTCTCATTCATCGCACCAAGAAAGCACCTCGACGCTTCGGGCGACCAGACAGCTGGCCACCCTCAGGTCGGGTCTCCCGGCGGCGGAGGAGTTTGTTGCGTTTCAAGATAGAGCGTCGGTGAAGCGCGCCATAGCCGCGGGCATCGGGGCTGCGAGATGACCTTATGGGGAGCACGTGTTCCTTTCTCGCCCAAGGTCGCGACCACCTAGCCCGAAACCACCTTGGTGTCGTTAGGAGACGGCGCGTAACGAGGATGAGTCGACTCTCTGGCCCCGAAACCACCTTGGTGTCGTTAGGAGACGGCGCGTAACGAGGATGAGTCGACTTTCTGGCCCACCGAAAAGATACCTGTTGTCGACTTGGGGGAGGACAACCTGGCACGCACGCTTCGACCCCTGCTGTGCTGCGGCTCCGAGGAAGCCTCGCCTCCGCCCGGCCGCCCCTCCTGCCTTGGAATGGCCCTGGGAGATGGAGTAGAAGGCTGCGACGGATGAAAAGAGAGAGAGACGAGAAACGGAGATCGGACAGCCAGGGTCTCAGTGCCCGAGCTCGCTGTGCCGATAGTTGAAATGTAAATAAATGTTAAGTTTTCATTTTCAACTACTCGGAGTCGTGCCTCCATCAGTAAGCCAAACTTGATCACCGACACGAACGGCCCACGCGCGACGCCACAACATCCTACGAAGCGGTAGGGGGGTATTGAACACGGGCCCTCAAGGTGCCAAGCAGGCACAGTACCGCTACGGCGGCTCCTCCAACGCAGTTACAGTAAATAAGCCTATTGCACCAGCACTTGTTATATTGGTGCTTGCGTTATGTGAATTGCATTTCTAATGTATGATGAGCACTATCATAGCAACGCATATATGTCTGTATGCTATTGTGCAACTTTGCTCTATACCGTAGGAATACCTCAACAAACAATGCTTCTGAGACCACATCAACGCACGCGCCATATAGTGCATTTTTCTTTGACAAAATAGACATTTGTGCTTTGGACTAATGTATCAATATTACATCATACCATGAGCTATCACTCATTCGCCATGCTATCAACGTTCCTGGTTAGCCCACGTTAAGCATACATCTTGAGTGGGTATTCATGTGTTTTGCACAAGGAGCTTGATCCTACCCGTAACACTTCACTGAATGGCAAGTTCTTTGCAGACTGCTTCACATGACGCCGATTCACACAGTGTGGGGGACCTGCCGGATCTTTTCTTGCTTAACATTAATGTCACGGTACATTGTACATGCCTTATTTTCCTATTCAAAATGAATGAATACCAAGCGCCATGGCTGGAAAGCCCCTCTGACCTAAGCAATGACGTGCATTTAAGTATTGTCTACATTTAAGCCAATTAGTAAGTAGCATCCAGTTGAAAATCCCACCAGAGTGGGTCTGGTGTGTTGTGGTGTGTTTTGGTGTTAACACCAGAAAACACTGGTGTGTTCTGGTGTACACGCCAGAATGGGGTGGTGTTCTGGCGTAAACACCAGCCTGGTGTGATATGTTGTGGCATACCCACCAGACTGGTGTGGTGTGTTCTGGCGTACACGCCAGCACACGCCAGCATGGGGTGGTGTGTTCTGGCGTACACACCAGCCTGGTGTGATATGTTGTGGCATACCCACCAGTCTTGTGTGGTGTGTTCCGGCGTACACACCAGCCTGGTGTGATATCTTGTGGCATACCCACCAGACTGGTGTGCTGTCTTCTGGCGTACACGCCAGCACACGCCAGCATGGGGTGGTGTGTTCTGGCGTACACACCAGCCTGGTGTGATATGTTGTGGCATACCCACCAGACTGGTGTGGTGTGTTTCGGCGTACACACCAGCCTGGTGTGATATGTTGTGGCATACCCACCAGACTGGTGTGGTGTGTTCTGGTGTACACGCCAGCCTCGAGCGATGTGTTTGGAAAACACACCAGTCTGGTGTGGTGTGTTCTGGTGTACAAGCCTCGTGGCGTGGTGTGTTCTGGCGTATTCGGCACCCTGGCGTGATTGGCTGTGGCGTACACGCCAACCTGCGGCGTGGTGTGTATTGTAGCGCGTTCGCTATTCTGTGAGTACGAAGCGCTAGTTGGGCATGGTTGTGTTGTTGCATAGAAAGTCAGGTGAATAAAATATCCGAATGGACATGAAACATACCAATATTACCAAGTTATTTTTAGTTCCTGGAAAATATTGTTCTGATCTGTTTTAAAGCTAATTCCATGTTACCCATTTTATGAAAAGCGGTCTCAGTTGTTATAAATGTGTTAAAAAGCCCGTGTTATAAAAGGCGTTCCCTGGAATACTGCCAATATATTTTGCATCTGTTTGTTTTGACATATGGGCATCATTGTTAATTATACCGAAAGCTAGCTTGCCTGTAAAAGCTGCCTACATTAAACTATATTATTATTATTATTATTGAGAATATTAATTACATTAAATTATTAAATTACTAACGTTCAATCTATTTTAGAACGCCTAATAATACTTTCATGATTGTTCAATTGTTTAAGAATCCATTCACTAGAAAGAACGCCTCGATCCAGTATTGTTGCATGCAGGACGTTTTGAATTTCGCGCTCATCGATTCGTGCCTATCATGTGTGAACATTGTCATTTCTGGTTTTAAAAAAACCTTCGTTAGCATTATATTTGTGCATACATCGCGTTTTTTTGTTTGGTGTGTTATGCAAATTGATGAAGGTGCATTTTGATTTAGGTTTGCGAAAGAATTTTGCACGTAAAGTGTGTATAGCGGGTGCGGCCATACGGGGCCATGCAGTGTGGCAACTGTGTGCGTATGGAATGTCAACAAGCTGTTCGCGCCCGTCTCGCCTCGGCCAAGTCACATTTCTGTCTCGTTTCAAGCATTTTTCTTGCTCTGTGCGCACGTCTCTTGTGTTTTACCGGTGCAACGGATTACGAAGACCTGCTGTTTCGTGCCGGGGAGCAGCCATCGAACGGAAACAGGTAGGTATCACCGTCAGTCATTTGAACCTTTGTCCAACGGGCGATCGTGAGTCGCGATATGAAAGGCTGAGTAAAAACAACGGAAGGGGTAGCAGAACTCCTGCGTACTCATCGTGCGCTAGAAAAATTGCTTGCTAAAGCGCGATAATAAACTTTTGTTTGTGTGGCAAGCATGCTTGTATGCGTCATCTGCGCACAGCGAATGCGAAGGTATCGTAGCCCTGTCGCGTAGCCCCGCGGCTCTCTTTCGATGGCCTGTTCGTTCAGGCGGCTGGTTTGAGCCGAGTTGCGACTTCGCCTTCCACGTAAGCAGCGCTAGTGGGGCCCCTTATGTGATGAGCCACTATTTTGCTGTAATTGATGTTTCTCCGCAGTGGGATCTGCCGTAGTGGCTTTCTATCTTCTCCCCTTTTCTCGCGTCCGTGTGAAGGCGCAACTGCTTGCCACAGATGCCTCCTAATACTTGTGCACAATCAACCGTGCCTTGTCGGTTGCTTTAAAGTTCAATTCGCTGTGCTTGCTGTTTCCTATGGCGCCAAAGCGGATTCGAACCGAAATTTCGTCAGTACTGGACCCAAACTCCCTAAAATATCAGTTATCGTTTCGGAACAAAACCGTTCCATATAGCTACAGTGCGTGATCTGTCGGCAGCGCATCGTCCCTGCGATAGGCCCCATGCTTTCTTTTTGACCTTTATTAACGTGATACATTCCTCTGCACAGGAATGTGTGTGCACGCGTGTGTGTTGTGTGTGTGTGTTTGAAACGTTGCGCAAATCGGGCAGCTGAAGTGGAACACCGAGGTGCAGGTATTTTCACTGCAAATGGGAATTTTTACGTATGGCCGACAAGACTGTTTCCGAATATACATATGAGATATCTTGTTAAAATTGCAAAATTTACATCAGAAAGCGCAGAATCTATGTGTGCTAATGACCAAGGCCTTCCAGTAACCTGAAATAAGGACTACCCCTGCTGTTTAATTCCTGGAGTACTGCATTCAAGAAACTTGTGAGCAAGCATATTTTTGAAAATTGTAGGTTCAGTTAGGAGCAGATACTTCAAAAGAAAGGAAAGGAGAAAGAAGAATTTAATGACTATAAACTTATTCAATGAACAAGGCTTTTCATGTTTCTTAGCACACCGTGCATACCAGTGCACATCACACCTAGAGAAGATGATGTTGCTTGCTAATGTGGGCCTTATGCCCGTATGTGGCCTCTGTTCCAAGTTGGTTTTGCAATACACACTGTGGGTGCGTTTGTGCTGCGCTTGTGTGTTCCATACGGGCGGCCTTGGTTTTTAACTAGACCACACTCCACTCTTCTCATTAAGGTTCATCGGGAGGAAAAGGCTTCCTTCCGCATTATGTCACCTTCATTTGTTAGACACTTACAAAGTGTTTTCATATATTAGGAAGTTTTCGCTATGAGTGAAGGCCATCAATTCAATTCTCAAAAGGAGTGCAAGGTCTCAGAAATGAGAAAGTGTAGCACGTATCATCTTTATGCTGCCTATTATGAATTCACTGTTTTGATTTAGACGAAGCATTTTATTATTTTACTCTTCTAAACATTTCTGTATTAGCAATGATGCACAATGCTGTAATCAGTGCACAACAAAGTGCACGTCACACTAGGTACATTCATAATGCATAGCTTTCTTTTTCACCACTGGTATCAACTTGATTTTCCACCACTTGCAGTCTTGACATGGTGAACATGTGTCATTTTACGTAAGGAATTTTGTTGCCAACAGACTGTACGAGACCTATAACCCAATTTTACTTTGATACCGAATGATTGGATTTCTCTTAACATTCCCACCCAACCTGGCTCGAAAATTTGGCTTTTTGAACGTCCAAGGTAAATAACCACTGTTTCAATCTTTTTCTGCATAATTTTAAAACTATCGACCAAATGGAGCTCAAGGGTGGACGTGCCGGAGGTTCATCAACCCTTGAGCCCCATTCATCCAAAGGCTCTGCATTCGTCCAAATGCTATGCTCACATTCATGTGTTAAACCACCAAGTGTAATGCAGCGTGAGGGTAAGAGAACTATTAGCACACATGGCTTGTTTACTTGAGCTTGGAAAAATGTGATACAAGGTGGACCACTGCTTTGAGTTCGTGATCAGACTGGCATTGATCTGCACGGTGTGGCCGGGATCACTGGACACGCACAACAGATTTCTTTTAATCCTTATACACTGCAGCCAAGAGTGTGCCATTGTGTCATGTCTTTTGTTCCCAAGAAGATGACTTTAAAAAAAAGGCAAAGCATGTTCATCCTGAAAAAGTATGTAAGAGGAAACCGGAGAAAGCAGCCTGCTCTAGGAAGTGGAAGCACATATGAATTGTTTACGTGACAGTATAGTTGCTTGATGCTTACACGGCGGTTCCAGAAGTGGCACCTTGCACTCTCTTGCATTCCAATTTGTGTGTGGTTCTGGCTGCATTTGCACAACCCCTTTTTGGACACAGCCTTTTTAGACGCACATGCGTGAAGAGAATTTAGACGAATTGCACGACAATATGCAACAGTTTAATGAAAAAAGCACTGAATTTGAAGGGAAAGCTATGCACGGATGCATCAATACAAAAACTGAATCAATATAAAGAAGGCACAGACAGACACATTGTAGTAATAACACTTTTCTGAGCAAGCGAACTTATCCATGAGTACTTGCTTTTCTTTCTTTTTTGGTTTCTTGTCTTTCTCACTTTTATTGTACGGCACATGCATGCATCAGTTTCTCTTCGAATTCTGCGCGTTTTCTTTCCGTTAAACTGTTGCAAGTACCCGCATCTATACACATATAGTCTCATGTGAACGTGTCTATAAATGCTGGGTCTTTGTTTTCTTCAGGTGTGTACAGTGCCAACAGGCCCAGCACCAGACTCATGTTCGATGTGGTTTACCAAGTAACTAAAAGCAGTGCAAGGGCTCGGAGTCAGCTCTGTCACGGCCGGAAGATGGCGATTTCAGGTTTGAATTGTAGCATAATGCATGTATCCATGAAACACTTTAAATGCCTTGGACATCACTGTCTACAATTTCAATGCGTGTCCCTGGAATGTGCCTAGCCGACACTAAAGTCTGATGCTGCCCAAGAATATCTGTGAGCAGTCGAGTGTGTATCAGAATCGCAAACCTAGGTCCCACTCGTACACAGATCAATTCTTGTGCAACCGCATGCATTCAGTGTCAGTGTTTCAACCAGCTGAACTACCTTGTTTGCTCGCATAATTTGCACACTCTTTTCCGTGATTTTAGCGCTGCGAAAAGGGGTTGCACAAATTGTGCTGAGATTTCATGGACACATTCGAAACGGCGTAACCCGCCAGGTATAAACATAGCACAGATGAACCGTACTTGTTCTGTTAGGCAGAACTAACGCGTACTTCAACTACCCACATCCGGTCATGCGCAGTCTAGTCATAATCACTGGTCGAGAGTTCCAAGTGGGAATCGTTGCAGTTGCTGTCACTGCCCTCCCAAAGTTCATTGTCCTTGCTTCTGTCGAGTGCGTATAGTTGTAGCCCATCGCAAGTGAGCAGTGAAAACGTGACTGGCTGATGGAGAAACCTAAACTTCGGAAATCAACCGAGCATGAGCTGGAGCAGACACAGAGACGAATGATGCATTATCCAATCATGGTGACATTTGAGGGCAGAATGCAAAAACAGTCATGCACTTGGATTTATGAAAGTATCATATGTAATGAAAATAATTCAAATTCTCAACCACGGCCCCCATTATAATCATGAGGTGGTTCTGGTACGTAAAAATGTAATGTAGTGTCCTTTTTTGTTTCCTTTAACTGAAACCATGGTGAATGGTCTGAAATAAACAGCTGTTTCACTTTAGGCAAGCGCGCCCATTTGATGGCAGAACATATTGTTAAGCACTTATTCATGTACATTCAATGTTAAAAGTACTTACGCAGAACTAAAGCGACAAGGGGAGAAGTGTATAAAGCAAGAAAACCGCTGCCACTGCAAAGACACCCACAGTGGAACCAGCGCTCACATGCCCTCTTATGAACAGTTGGGCCTTTAGCTGTGGATGCTCGCTTTGTATCAATTTGACGTGACAATTTTGTGACCAGAAAAGCTGTTGCACTATTGTGGTTTCATTGAACTTAGTCTGACACAGTGCATAGTAGTACTCGTTTTAAAGGTGAACATTTGACAGAGATCTGTCTGGTTGGGACGAAGTTAAAGGTGAAAAAAGGGGGGACACCAACCAATAGTTGTACTCGGCATGCAATCACGAATTTTTCTTAGCAAGAGTACAGAAACAAATTGCAAATATTAGCTAACTTGAGACCAATCAAAATAATGTGAACCTCACCTTGGCTGCTCTTGAGGCGAGACTGCTAATTCCTAAATGTCAATTCTTTTTTTTATGTGCAGCTATAAAAGCGGATGTTTTCTGTCAGGCAAATTTCTGCTCGTCGAGGGACAGAAAATATAGGGAATCGTATCTCATTTACAAGTTCAGTACTATCCAGCCTACAGGCATAAACGTAAGAGAACCTTTGAGTCCATAGATATGGTGGAGGGGTAGCAAAAACAATAAAAGGTTAAGGTATTTCACCTGTACAGGCTAAATAATGTTTCTTCCCAAAAGTCTCTTTTCAGGTCCCCCGCTTAGTTGAATGAGAACAGTGGCGTTAAACAGTGTAGCCACTTTATTAGCAAAAAGCTTTCATCGGAAACGCACTGTGTGTGTAGTGTGGGAAGAGGGGAACATGCGGCAAGTGCAGCACCTGTACTTTGCGTATTTGTTCCTTTCTTCGTCCTGGTTTTTTACAGTGCACATACAGTGCATTTCCAAGAGTAGCCCACGCCCAGGAGCGGATCCTTCTTTTTTGCTCTTTCCATTTCTGTTAGTGACGCTAACACATGTCACTCAACTTTCCACTTCCCTCTCTCATTTTTCTTCTCTCTCGTTTTGTTTTTTGTTTGTTTGCATGTGCCGTCTTCTTCTGTGGACGGGGGAGAATATGCAAAGCATACAGAAACAAACACTCGAGAATGCGGTTGCCATCCTGACGAAAACACGTCCACTTGTTGAAATGTTGACTCCAGCGACATTTTCTGTTCTCCATACTTTTTAGCGATCTTTTCATCAATTAAAGCTGAGATAAGTATGCAGATGCAAAATACCTTAACTGCCACATCTTCCACAAACGGGGCATAGCTGTCTTTCTGTGCATTTGAACTGACCGTGACATTGGCATGCCAGGTCTCCGAAATTATTTTCTCACCTCTGTTCCGAGTAGGTGGGGATAAAATTTCTATTGATTGAAGCTTGCGATATCCATACAGAAGTACCATTCTTTTCTTGCCACTGGCCATGTAGGACGCAAAACAACGCTTTTCTTGGTACTTTAACAAGTGGAAAAGCTTTTGGTTGTGCACTCCCATGCGTTCATTTTTGTCATTTGGATGGGTTGATTGGTGTTTCATGTAACAATTTCTCATTTGTCTCCAGGTTCATATGGCAGATGGGGTTTTTGTACTGAAGCCCTCATACTACCACCTTATCTGGGTGCACAAGGACTCCCATATTGTGGAAAGGTCTGCGGCAGTCATCTGGTTCACAAATGCCTTTGCACGATGACGGTCTGCAGGGTCTACACTGCCGAACTCCTTTAAGGCAGAAGGTGGCAAGAAGCTTGTGCCACAGCCATTATCACCTCATGAAGTGGAAGCGCTTAGAGGTCAGTCTGCACGGTTGCAGCACATATTTATAAGCCTGTCAGCCACCTGTCATAGATATTGTTTACGTATTACCTGTTACAGATTTAGTGACTATGGGCCCCTGGCTGCTACTAAGACCAGTTAACTCACTCATAAGCCACAGTAACCTGGTGCAACTGTGAAATGCTGAAATTCTTGCCAATACGAGTGTGTGTGCATACCAAGGGTTAAATATAGCAACAATGCCATACATCTGCCACTATGTCCTTCGCTGCCCACAGCAGTTCTTGGAACATTAAGCCTAAATTACTGTCCAGTATAGTACTGGATTCTCAGCTAGAATAAGCCTTCGCAAAGTTTGCCTGCTTTGTTGCAGTGCTCCCTGTTATGCCTCACATGACATGTTACACTCTTGTTGAGGGTTCTTGTTCAAGTATCTGCCACATAAGAAGTACTTGGTGGTGCCTTTTTTATAATGTGGAAGCTGTGAGCATTGTGCTGCTTACCTTATGCAATTTCTGTGTGTTTGCTGGCTGCCTGCATTGTTGCTGCTTTGTGATTAATGCCCATCTAAACTTTTATGTATGGTTTCTTACCAGTGTCACTTTGCCATGCCTAGCTGCACACATGGTGCAAGCCTTGCTTGTGTAGTGCCTATCATAAAGATGTAAAGAACAGTTAGCAATAGACTGATCTCACCGTGAGTTCCACTACGCCGCCGCTGCCGCAGTGCACGCCGGTACTTGGAGTACTCGGTTCGTTCAGCCGCATAGCTGCTGCATTGGCACGCTGTGTTTATGAGCTTTAGTGGCTTTATTTAAATGAAGCTGGATGGTTGGGCTATGTGTCGACATTCCACAACAACTTGCAGCAAAATGACCTCAGTGTTTCTCCTCTTTCCTAAGGATATCATGCTCTGACGGGAAACGGTAGGACAATTGGCAGAATTGGACATAGCATCATGTACGGCACACTTCTTGTGGAAGTTAGCAAGTTCCGTGTGTTTAATGTATGGCACTTTAGCCGTCTGCGACTGGGTCAAAACAGAGTGGTTGCATGATCGGCAAGCCGTTAAGGAACTGTGATGTTCCACAAGGCGAGCTCAATACGACTGCCACTCAAGGTGGCAGACTGGACAACGCTTTTTTTCCCGTTTCTTTAAGGAAAGTGTTGGCCGACAAAGCGCAGTGATGCTTAAACTGACCGCATGAAAAAATGAGACGACTGCAAATCGCCTATTGCGAGCCTATGAACAGATCGCTGAAAAGGATGTAGAACAGGGAATGTCGCAGGAGCCAACGGTTTCGACAAGTGGACTTGTCTTCGGCAGGACTGCGGCTCTTATAGTTTCTGTTATGAACCTGTGATACAAACCAAGCACAGTGCATGCACAGCGCACGGTGCGTGGCGAGAGCTCATCCGTATATACCTACGTCGTAGCTAGCGGTGCTCCCAATATTTTGCTGTTCCCTTCAACCTTTCACAAAATTATGAGCAGAAGGTACAGTGGCAACAACGGTAACAAAACTTAGAATGTTATGGGTGTTGGTGTCTTTTAGTAATGAAGCGCCCACTGCTTTCGAAGCGGTAAGGGCTTAGTGATGATATCTGCGCATAGTCAACAGCTCACCGGTGCAGGCGGCCAAAGTGAGCAGCCACTTATCCATTCCTCGTATTCTCAGTGTGTGATCCCTATGCTGAACAACACAAATGGAGTCATGCAATGCTTTATCCAATTATTCATGTGTGCTTTTCACTAAAGGGAGTAGGCGGCAGTATTTAGTGTTCCGGAATGTCGTAAGCAAGATATAATAAAACAAACCAGTCAGAAGGTGACCGCAGCCTTTTCTCGTGGATCTTTGAAACGGACACAAACATTCAGAAAGATCATAATGTTCTGACAACAGGTTTGTGAATGCGTGTGAGTGCGGTTTGTGAAGCTTTTGTGAATGCGTGTGAACGTTCGTAGTAGTCAACAAAATACGAGACCCCCGTTTTTTTTCCTTGTCCATCACGCAACTTTGAAAGTCGTGGACATCTCTGTGCATTTTGTCCAAGCTGCGTTCTGTGCACTACAGCACTATCACATGAAGCGCTTTGTTTTCACATGACAACGGCAATGTGCTGATGCGTTTTACACTCTCGGCTATTACGGGCTCATTACGATGGTGTCTGCTCACTGCCACCACCAGTTCAAGTAACTGCAACAGCTGCAATGTAAAAAAAACGAAGTTTTTGGTTCTTGTGCGGACTTGAACCTTGCAGGAATAAAGTAATGCAGCAAGACTGATAGCTGGGCTAGTTGGTAGGTATCCATAATTTATACTTTTTAGCGCGCACAAAAGAGACAGACACACAGAAGAAAGACATCCGAGCACTAACTCTCAACTGTTTATTTTTTGGAAGAAGCAAACGTAAATACTCAAAACCTGGCACAGAGCATGTGCGGCGCAAGTCATGTGACACATTCTGGAGTGCTAAACAGAATTTAAAAGCTAACTCCTTGTCAGTTAGAGCCACCGAAGGGTGACTGATGCATTTTTCGGCACACCTGTTTATATGAAAGGCCTCAGCAACCTCAAGTGTTAGTTTGTCTTTATCTGTAAAAATATCATGATCGGAAAAAACAGGTTCACATTGGCATGACCTGCAATGATCTGACATGTGTGAAAAAGTTTCTTTCCCCAGTGCATTGGCATGCTCTTTTAGACGCGTGTTGATGCATCGGCCAGTCTGTCCCATGTACATATTGCCACAGGTTAAAGGTATCCTATAAACCACCCCTATTCGCCATTTCGTTAGCTTTGATTCTTCTTTAAGGCCACAACAACATTTCCTTACCCTTCCTTTTAGCTTTTTTGCAAGAGTTTGGCACAAATGTTGCGTCTTAATGGGGGCGCTGAAAACAACATCAATGCCATACCTTCCCCCAACTTTTTTTTAACCCGTGAGAAAATTTATGTACGTACGGCAGAACCGCGCAGTGCTTATAATCTTTGCTTAATTGATGGGGCTGACTATAGGTACCATACTGTGAATGTGCTTAAAGTTTTTCGAGAATGTGGCTTAGGACTCAAGTTTACCCATGAGATAGTGAAAAACCAACATCTACAGTTCTTAAACCTTTCTATTAAAATTTTGCCTAGCCACATGTGCTGGATGTACAGCCCAAGATCGGAAAAACCCTTGCTCCACTACAAATCGGAACATTCAAAGATTGTAAAAATGGAATCGCTGTGTCGTGTCTTCGAGGGGCTATGGTGAAGTCTTGCTATCATGCAATGAAAGAGAGTCTTTTAAAACAAGTCGCACGTCTATCTGCAGTAGGTTTCCCAGAACTTGCTATCGCTCCGACTGTCAATAAAGTAATAAGGCTAGTTAAGGGAGTGCAAACATCAACTTGAAGGAACCGTTTCAGCAAAGATTATAAGCACTGTGCAGTTCTGCCATACGTTCATAAATTTTCTCATGGGTTAAAAAAATTTTGGAGAAGGTATGGCATTCATGTTGTTTTCAGCGCCCCCATTAAGACGCAACATTTGTGCCAAGCTGTTGCAAAAAAGCTAAGAGGGGTAAGGAAATGTTGCTGTGGCCTTAAATAAGAATCAAAGCTAACGAAATGAACAATAGGGGTGGTTTATAGGATACCTTTAACCTGTGGCAATATGTACATAGGACAGACTGGCCGATGTATCAACATGCGTCTAAAAGAGCATGCCAATGCACTGGGGAAAGAAACATTTTCACACGTCAGATCATTGCAGGTCATGCCAATGTGAACCCGTTTTTTCCGATACTAATATTTTGTTTACAGATAAAGACAAACTAACACGTGAGGTTGCTGACGCCTTTTATATAAACAGGCGTGCCGAAAAATGCATCAGTCACCCTTCGGTGGCTCTAACTGACAAGGAGTTAGCTCTTTAAATTCTGTTTAGCACTCCGGAATGCGTCACATGACTTGCGCCGCACATGCTCTGTGCCAGTTTTTGAGTATTTATATGTTTGCTTCTTCCAAAAAATAAACACATGAGAGTTAGCGCTCGTGTCTTCTGTGTGTCTGTGTCTTCTGTGTGTCTGTGTCCTTTGTGCGTGCTAAAATTATAAATTATGAATAAACTAAGACTGGAAGGAAAGGTTAATAGAGCACAGAGGAAAATCTAACTAATATGTCACTGCTGAAGGCGTATATAAGTAGTCACCTGGGATTCTTTGACGTGCAGTGATATCGCAAAGTACACGGGCTTCAACTTTTCGCCTCCATTGCAGTGCAGCCACAGCTGCCAGGATTCGATCCCGCTACCCTCGTATCTGCACATGAGTTCCATACCCACTATACGACACTGGCAGAGCACATTTCTTTGTTAGAAACAACCTAATGATGCCAAGGAAAGCATAGGGCAAGTTGGGCAGCAGCCTTCTTACAAAAAATGTGTTCTACGTGTCGTAATCTGGCACAAAGTATTCCATACTCATCGCCATGGCAAGAAGTGGTGCTGTCTAGCACTCCTGGGATTGTACACACATGAGTACCCAATAATGTGGACGGGAGAATGACTGCCTTTGCAGCTCAGTCGGTAGAGCATTGGACACGTTATCCGAAGGTTGTAGGTTTGGTCTTTACCAGAGGTGGGTGTGTGTTTGACCACTTTAATTCTTTTCCATCTATTCCATAATTACTACAGTACATAAAAAACTACAATTTCCCCATGCCTTTCTTGGCTTCATCAGGGGTAAAAAAAACTTAAAATATTTTGAAGAGCTGAAATTTCCTTTCACAATATCAGGCTGTATGGGAAGCATGTTGCATATTCTGCACAATGGTATACTCACTGCTAATGTTACTTTAGTGAGCTGTTATCAGGTGACATGGTTGATTGATTTCTGGGGTTTAACATCCCAAAACATGCTCTGACAATCTCTGACATTGCACCTCAGTTTCAATCACCCACGCCAGAAAGTGGACCTGACGTCATGATCCTGGCTGCCAATGTTACGACGCAGTGAGCTCCATGGCCTTAATATTGAGCAATAAGTGTCGCTACTGTGTGTTTAGTTATTGTCGGAGTTTATCCAATGCATTATTTAAAACCTGGAGCAGTTAGTTGAGTACTCAAAATAGGTGAGCTGACATCAGACAGATGTAAACACAGTGGAATAGGAAGGCACCACTCCAATTTTTGGAGTGGCTCCTTCAGTTTTTATGGGATAGCCGGCTCTCACATAGCCTACATTCCCATGTTTCTACATTTAAAAAACAAACTCCAATTTTTTAGTTTTGTCGTTTTCTTACAACTTCTCCATTCTCACCAGGAATAGCGAAGTGGTTATAACACAAACCCAATCTTTCAGTCTTGGTCAACCTAATATGTGCCCGCAGTGTCCCTATAAATGAGGGAACTCCTATAACACACTGTTTTTGTCTTTTTCAGGTGCCACACTGCTGTCCGAGGCCACTCTGAAGAAGAGTCAAAGAAGGCCACAAAAGGTTTGAATGGCTGTTACAGAAAACTAGCAAGCTGAGAGCATCGAGGATGAAATAAACAAGTCGTCCATTTTTTTATATCAAAACTACTGTGTCTTGCAGCCTGCCATTATTTCTCGGGCATAAAAAAGGGTGCACATTTTGATCCACAGTACATTTGAATCATGGCACAATGGTACTAAGATTAGTAACATCCGCTGTTTTCGCAACATTGTGTAACCGTGCGAAATTATTGCGAAGCTATAGTATGTGGCACCGATCGGTTGGTGCCAGATTACACAAAACTAGCCAGATACATGAAACCATGCCAAACCGGCCGGGTACACGAGATCACACCAAAACACGCCAAACCGGCCGGGCACACCAGATCACACCAAAACACGCCAAACCGGCCGGATACGCCAGATCACACCAAACCATGCCAAACCGGCTGGGTACGCCAGATCACACCAAACCACGCCAAACCGACCGGATACGCCAGATCACACCAAACCGGCCGGGTACACCAGAAACGCCAGAACCCGTGTCTGAATTTCCGCTCTGGTGTGAACGGGTAAAACACACCAGACCCGGGCTGGTGGGTTTTTCGACTGGGATGAGCTTAAATGAAAGCTGAGTAGGCTGTGATGCAGTCAGGGTTTAATGAAGGTTGAATTGGAGGAGTTTCCACAGGGGTCTTTAAAAAGTGCTGCGTTTTCCGCTGTCTTAAAGGTATGCGAATTTGATCCAGCACATCGTGAGGCACAGAGAAGCCTTCCCATGATCGATCTTATGGAAAAAGTGGTGGGCCAGCAACTCTCGCTGCTTCACCGGAAAAATCTTCCTGGAAAAGATGCAAAATAACGAGGTCCATTAGACACTTTGTACACATAAAAATGAAATCTCCATTGAAAATGCTTCTCTTCTCTTATAGCAGTCTAGCTTTTAAACACATGTTACACTCAACAGTGAGATTCTGGTAAGTAGTTTGTTGTGAGCTTCCTACTTGCTGTGCGGCACACACATTTATACAAAATGCACAAAGGCAAAGAAACGCGAAACAACGTTACATGTGCACTTTAAAAAGGTCCGCAATGTTAGTAAAGTCCATCGCGCAGTTACACATGTTGCACTCGAGCATCTTGTCAAAGGCCGCCCCAGTGTTACTAGGTGCCAATAATATGCAAATGTGGACATATTGCCCGGCTGAGAGGGAAAAACAAAAGAACTGATTATCGGAACTGAGCGAATGTGAAAAATATGGGTTACATGCACATATAAACACATGACGACGTGATAAACACATCGGCTGCTGACCGGAATGACGAGGATTAGATCCCGGCCACGGCGGTCGCATTTTCGAAAAAGTCGAAAATGCGAGAGGCCCGTATACTGCGCGTTATCAGTGCACATCAAAAGAACACCGGATGGTCAACACTTCCGGGGCCCTCCGATACTGCGTGCCACATGATCATATCGTGGTGTCAGCACGTACTACACGAGCAATTATTATTTGCGATAGCGGCAGTCTTTCGCGTAAGTTTACATTCACCGAAATCATGAAGTGGAAGCCTTCGCGCATGAAATAATATCACACAAGATTTTTTTTAAGTGACGGGGCGATTTCGTGAGCTGATCGAATGACCTTCCGACGCCTGTACTGCCTTCACGGGTGTTCCTAAACGCGCATTTATGTCGCGTCGTTCCTATATATGCGCCTAACGCCTCTTTTTCGCCTTTAATTTCGCTTAGACAGCGGGCTGTGTAGAACAACACGTACACATGCATCAGCGGCGATAAAGACCAAAAAAACAAACAAAACAAATGCATGACTTACCATGGGTGCGCCGGAATGGGCCGAGCTTGCATGGCTGCGCGTCGCGGCATGGCGAAACCATCACTGTCGCAGCATGACATAAGTTGCCCTGCCGTCACATCACAACCTTCGCGTTCAGCGACGAGAACGCAGTGAGACTGTCCGCACAAAACACCCACACTGTGTCAACTCAACAGCACTAGTCTCATGCAGCGTTCACAGAGCCAATTGGCCATAATTTCGATATCCGCGATACGGCTGAGGTTGCTTCGGGCACCGACAGCGGCACAGGCACAGCCGCCGCTGGCGCCCGACGGAACCCTCGCACCGGCGCTATTCGCTGTTCCGTTGACATCTCTTCACTCGCAGGCGTTTGCTTTTGCTTTTAGGGGCGAAGCTCCTCTTAGTCTAACCTTGTCACGCGTAACCGGCAGCATCTCCCGAACAGTATAATAGATGGCGCTGTCTCATAGAAGTACATACAAACTGCAGTTGAGTGATGATATTCTAGATGGCGCTGTACACAATCTGTGTCGTCATCACCATTTCTCGTCTCATTTCCTAGATGGCGTTGGTCCAATAGAAGTGTGTGCAATAGTGCGCTTGTGTGAATCGCCAAGAGATGGCTGTGGAAGTGCCGCTACTCTCCGATTGGCTGCTGCGCGGGCTGTGCCTGGGTGCGCGGGAAACGAGTGCCTCTCTCAGTCTCCTGGATCGTCGCCGTTCGAAGACGACGCCCGCCCGGCCCATCGACGGAGACCGATTTGGCGCTACAGCTGCGGCGGCATCGTAGCTACCCCGCACCGTCTCGGGATCCGCCAGGCGCCGCGCTCGATTCGCCGCCGCTTCTCGGGCTCGCCTTTCGGGGTCCGCTGCTCGGAGTGCACGTTGCGCCGCGGCGTCGTTGGCGCGCACCGTCTCGGGATCCGCCAGGCGCCGCGCTCGCTTCGCCGCTGCTTCTCGGGGTCGAACCGCGGGACCCTGGGGCCGAGCACGAGCCGCGCCCGCCGCAACGCTTCGTCCATGCCCCACCGACGATCCGACACCCATAACTTCCGGAGCTTCGCCCACCTCACCATCATTCACCTCGTGGATATGCTGTGATTTTTTTGTTTTGTCTCCTTGCGCGCGCACTCGTCTTTAACAGCGTACTAGAAGTGCGGTGGTGGAATTCTTGGCTTGCTTTCTCTTGTCGGTGCCGATCGGTGCGCGTCAGGCGGGCCGTCCGGAGACGCGATCCGACTGCGTGCGCCGACGCACAATCTGTACGCGGCGCGCTCGCAGAGAGTCGCTTGTACTTTTTCTTGTTGGAATGTATATTCAGGGTATCAAGGTACGTTGAGGCTTGACACGTCCAGGCCGGCAACGCTGCAATCGCATATCGTTGTGCGGCGATATTTGCGAACGATGGAGTACTAGGCGCTGTTCACGCTACGGACGCTGGAGTTCCGCGAGTTTCTAACTCTACATAAGCAGCATGGGAGCTCGCAGACTTTGTTACTCTTCCTTGAACGGAAGAGTAAGCCCCGCGGCTGACTCCGCATTCCTCCCACCCAGAATTGAAAAACTCTGGGTGGAGTAATGAAGTTGTCCTACCCTCGCATTACTCCCCCTTCAGCTAAGAGCGTAGGAATCCAATCTGTTACCCTTAATGACCAACGGTTGTCTTGTCTTCGCATGACATGGCCCGCGCACGCCCATGTCTTCTTCTTAATTTCTAATAACATGTCCCTAACACGCGTTTGTTCCCTAACCCACTCCGCTCTCTTCTTGTCCCTTAAGGTTAAACCTACCATTTTCCGTTCCATAGCTCGCTGCGTCGTCCTCAATTTAACCTGAACCATCTTAGCCCCAAGTTTCTGCCCTGTAGGTGAGTACCGGTAAGATGCAGCTGTTATGCACTTTCCTCTTCAGAGAAAATGGTGAGCTACCATTCATTATCTGACAATGCTTGCCGAATGCACTCCACCCAGTTCTAATCCTCCTAATTACCTCAGCCTCATTATTCGGATCAGGGGTCACTACCTTGCCTAAGTAGACATATTCACTTGCTACTTTCATTGCCTCGCCATATATCTGCAATCTCTGTGCTCGCCTAAGGCTATAGAATATTACTTTAGCTTTCTGCATATTAATTTGCATTCATTAACTCGCATGTGCCGTTATCCCACTTTAAGTCAGGAAAATTAATAACACCCGTAAGCAGTATTATTTCGCCAGATGCCTCCGAAACGATATCATAGAGCATTTCCAAAACACGTAAACGCGTACTTGGTGATCGATAAAACGCTCCTGCGACAAAAAAAAAGATTGTTAGCCAGTGTAACTGTGCACCAAACCGACTCGACCGAGTCATGACCAATATTCAGCATCGAAGACGAAAGGGACGAATGAATAGAAAAACACCACCGCCGTGAGCCGGCCTGTCATTGTGATAAGCTGTATAGTTGCAGGGAACACCTCGCTATCAGTGATGGATGGGTTTAGCCAAGATTGAGTACCAAACACTATATCTCCCTTTAATGACTCAACCAATCCAGCAAACTGATCTATCTTGCTAACTGTACTACGGTAATTTACCACCGCAATAACTAATTCACGATGAACAAAGCGAATATGATTTGTATGTCGCTGCTTTGACAGGGCAACAACTTCTTCCTTCTCATCGTCCAATGTAAACACTCTGCAATTTATGATCAGCTTATCGGCCTTCATTAACCTGGTTTTTTATCCGCCTTCTTTACATTTCCGTATTCCCAAAGTTTCTTTCGCACTGCTCGAGTTTCGAATGAAAAGTCCTGTTCAACACTGTAAGAGGAAGCCCGTGAACTTGCTTGAATTTTTCAAAACGGCCATTTTTTCTATATAGGATGAAAAATTGACAATTATAGGTCTTTTCTTCCGTTCATAAAAGCCATCAACCCGATGTGCCCGCTGAACCACAGCAGTTCGATTTCCAAATTAGTAGTGCAGATATCCCTAACCAAGGATTCAGCTTGTTCCCACGTTTCGGACCGATCATTGTCATCAGTACCATAAAAAAACGAGGTTCAATCTACGGTTTCTGTTTTCGAGGTCTGTATTTGTTTTTTGCAGAATTCTTACTTGATGACTTAGATCCCTAATTACAGTTGCTTGTTCTTTTACTAGCTTCATAACATTACCTATCTGGTCTTGGGTTTTGTCAAGCTTGCTGTCCATTTCAGCCATTTTGGTATCGTGACTAGTCATCCTGGCATCAACGTTATCTAACTTATTCATGACACTATCCTGTGGTTTTTTCAAGAAATCCATTTTGCATATATCAAAAGACCCAGGGTTGAGCTCAATGTCGCCGGAAAGTACCAAGAGCAGAACGAGCCATAAAACGTGGTTCGCAACGAAACGAAAACGTGTATCATGTTTAGTGCAATGAACTCGCGCTGTACATGCAACACTCGCCCGCGTGGGAGGATCCGGCCACAACATGACTGCTTTAGAAGTTTCATTGAGATGGAGAGCACTAACCTGCAGAAACAACAGTGGCGCGAGCTGCATGTCGGCAAGCGTGCCGGCTCCAAATTCCACGCAGTCAAGGTGCATCTTGCGCGCAGCTATATAAGCCAGTCCCGGGTCACATGGTCCACAATGTGGTTACAAAAAAAAGAACTTGGACCATCTCCCCGAAGGGAACCCTGATGGGTGCGAAGCAGCAGCGTTGCGCACGGGTGACGTCACGGGTTGAGTGACGCTAACGCAGGTGCTGGAAGAACAGTTTGAAGCGAAAACTCGGTGTAGCGTTTACTGGTGTAAACGTTTGTTTGAAACGCAGACACGGGAGGCGAGCGGGCGTTGGAGCCGGCAGCTGCGGCCGCTCCGGCGGGTGAGGGAGAGAGTGACGCACGCGCGCACCTGCGAGGGAAGCGTGCGAGGGGAGCGTGACGTCAACGCCCAGCTGCGGCGTGACCTACTTGGCACCGCTCGAACACCTGCGCCGAGGGAAGCGCTTTGCCTCGCGCTTGTGCGGACGGATGGACAGCGTTACAAAGGCTAGTCAAAGAGCTGCTTCGCATCTGAAAACGGTTGTCGGACGCTTTCTGTACCCGTGCGAGACGAACGCGAGGCACTTTAGGACAGCAATTCTTCAATAAAAATCAGACATATTCAGGAAAACAACGCTATTGAACCACAAAGAACCGATACACAGGTGCTTTCATCATACAAAGGATCCACAATGCTAACACTGGTTTTAGGAAGCAAAATTAAAAAAAATGGCATTGCGAGTGGTTTTACAATATAGTAAAAGTCAATGTAAAAGAACAAAAAGAAAACGAGCATGCAGCCTGGCCGAAAGGAGTGGTTCACGCTGCAATTTTCATGCATCGCGGTTTCTTAACCTTATTAATGCAATGGAACTGTGCCGGTCTTCATTCCCGCCTGTCTGAACTCAATTTATTCCTGCGCGACACACCTGTAACTATCCTCGCCCTCTCTGAGGCCGGTCTGCCAAATAATCAGTCAATACCTGGCTACGTTGGTCACGTCAACCACACGATTCCCTCTTTCGCCCATGGAAGTGCCACGCTGTTTATTCGACGCGAAATACCACACATTGCTCTGCAAGTTCAAGACCTTTGCTCCGCCGCTGTGGAAGTAGTAGCAGTACAAGTACGTCTAGGCAGAAGATGCCTGATCGTAGTGTCCATTTACGCATGTCCCAAGAAAAAAGTCCCCATGAAGACCCTCATCAAGGATATTTGTAGCCGTTGCCCTCCTCCTCGAATATTATGCGGAGACTTCAATGCTCACCATTCGCTGTGGGGTGACAAGATGGTCGACGCACGTGGGAAAGAAATAGTTGATGCTATGGATGCAGACAACCTGTGCGTGGCAAACGACAAGAAACCAACGTTCTTCAGGCCTCCAAATTCCACCAGCGTCATTGACCTCGTAATACACTCTGCAGATGTTACAGTGTCATCGACGAAGCCGTTGCCCTCCTCCTCGAATATTATGCGGAGACTTCAATGCTCACCATTCGCTGTGGGGTGAGAAGATGGTCGACGCACGTGGGAAAGAAATAGTTGATGCTATGGATGCAGACAACCTGTGCGTGGCAAACGACAAGAAACCAACGTTCTTCAGGCCTCCAAATTCCACCAGCGTCATTGACCTCGTAATACACTCTGCAGATGTTACAGTGTCATCGACGACAGCTCTGGATCGAATGGGCAGCGACCATTTTCCCATATATACCAATGTTGCTGGATATCAAAAGAGTCACCAAAAGTATTCCCCTGTCACACGATGGGACACCTATCGCGAAGTCCTAGAAGAGTCTACCGGAGACCTATTTGCCGACATGCTCAGAAGTAAGAAGGAGGCTACTAAATCGACGAAACTGCCAGATCATTTTCCTGCTCCGGACCTGAAGCTGCGGAATCTTTGTGCCGCACGGAGAAGAGCAGAGCGTCTACTCCTGAGAAAAGGGGCCGATCCTACGCTGAAAACTGCGCTTAACCGCATCAATGCAGTCATTCGTAGGCACACTAAACGATTAAGGCGACAACAATGGGCTGCTTTCTGTGCGAGCCTATCTGTGTTTACCCCCTTAGCGAGAGTTTGGGGAATTATTGGTACGCTGGCTGGAAGGACTTCCCACAAAAGACCTTTTGAAGTTCTTGCCTTGAAGCTCGGGAAAACACTTGCAACATTAGCGGAGGACTTTGCAGATGCCTATTCCACCCACACTTCGTCACAACCTATGGATCCCGTGCCACCTCTTTCCCATTCCGTGATGGATGCCCCTTTTACGTTCCGTGAATTGGAGTCAGCGCTCAGCGGTTTGCGCAGACATTGTGCGGTCGGCCCTGATCTTATCAGCAATCAGATGATCGCGAACCTGCCGAAGCCACGGAAACAAGAACTGCTTACCATCTTCAATGCTGTGTGGAGCACAGGAGATATTCCTGAAAGCTGGAAAGTTGCAGGGGTGGTGCCCATTCTAATACCCAAGAAAGATGCTACTGTCTTAGGCTCGTATCGCCCGGTGTCACTGACGTCCTGTGTAGCGAAAGTCATGGAAAAACTAGTCCAAAGCAGGTTGAATTGGTTTGTGGAACAGAATAGGAAACTTCCATCATGCATGACTGGATTTCGACAGCGACTGTGCGCTCAAGACAGTGTTTTAGATCTGGTAAGCCATATTGAACACCACCGAGAAGACGGCCTCTCAACACTTGCAGTGCTCATGGATATTTCTAAGGCCTATGACTGCGTCTTGAGAGGAGCCATCATCACCCAATTGAAATCCATGGGAGTTACAGGCAACACTCTGCGCTTCATACACGCCTTTCTCAGTGACCGTGTTATTCGGGTTCGCCTTGGAGACACTGTTAGCGAGGAAAGGCTCATTTCTCGTGGGGTACCACAGGGATGCGTTCTCTCTCCTCTCCTCTTCAATATTGCTTTGGCAGCTCTCCCGAACTCAGTTGGCTATCTGCGCGCTTCTGTCAAAATGTCAATATATGCGGACGACATCTGCATTTGGGTGTCGGGATACAGCCACAAACGACTGGCACGTATAGCACAAGGAGCGACTTCTTCCATACAGACCCACCTGTCAACGCTCGGCCTGTCAATCTCAACGGAGAAGTCATGCTTTATGCTTTTTCCGGAACGACAGCGAAAAGCCACGCGGTTGCATATCAACTTGGGAAGCCAGCAAATACGACAGGCTGCAAGTGTTCGTTTCCTGGATGTGATATTGGACAGCAAGCTGTCAGGGCGGAAGGCTGTAGTCTATGTCTTTGACACATCACTGCAGCGACTTCATGCCCTCAAGCGAGTCGCCGGCATGCACTGGGGTTGTCACCCAAGGTCTATGCTCGCTCTACACTCCGCCCTTGTGACCAGTCGGATACTTTACCAGCTGCTGTTGATATGTCCATCAGAGACCCAATATGAACGCCTAGAGGTGCTAAATCGGAAAGGTATTCGCTTGGCCTTAGGAGTTCCACAAGCGGCCTCAAACAAGAAAGTGTTATTCGAGAGTCAATCGCTACCATTATGCCTTTTGGCCTCTCAAGCCCTTCTGATACAACTCCTAAGACTGAGTGAGTGCTCACCTGGGAAAACCCTAATCAGAAGACTCAGAAATAGGCACAAGTCTCATTTCTATGCCGCTCTCAGTACTCTGGAGGTGCTTAGTGCCAAGAGTCCCAAACGAAGGCAACGAAATGACCCTCCTTGGATGTTCGAAGACGTCTCCTACGAACTGTGCATTCCTGGGCTGAAATCAAAGCGATCAACCCCTCCTTCTGAAACATGCTACCAGGTGCTCGAGTATTTGTATGATAAATACAACGGCTATCTACATGTATACACGGATGGATCTGTTTGTATGGACACAAACAGCTGCTCTGCGGCATATTGGATTCCATGGTCTGTACGTTTGGACAACGTAGTCTCTTCAACGGTTGCAGAGAGTGCTGCTATTGCTGCTGCACTACCCAAACTGAAGAATGGACCCACAATTCAAGCCGTCATTCTCACAGACTCAAAGTCGGCAATTCAACAGCTCTCTCGTGGAACTCCTCGAAACAAGTTCTGCCGACAATCATTGGTCTCACTGAAAAAAGCAGCCCAAAGAGGAATTAGGATAACTTTCCAGTGTATACCTTCGCATGTTCGTATCAACGGCAACGAAAAAGCAGATGCCCACAAACAATAAACCACTAAATATGTACGTGCTGGTGACAACAGCAATAAAGCTGCCTTCCATCTTTTAACACGATGGTGTTCTATGCCAGGAGGTGGGTCGGAGCAACATTAGGAAATGACAACATTAGCGGGCTACGAAATGTCAGCTAATGTTGCCGTTTGAAAAAAGGAACTTCTCATATCGCACACGTAGGCATCGGAGAGGATTCGGCGCAACCAGACACTTGTCGATACCCACTTCCAGAGTCACAGTCATCTGGATGTCGAGTTTGCTAGGACGAAGGCCGGCTCGAGCAGGCTGGGCCACTAGCGTATGGTTTGGAGGCCACGTGTTTAGACCACTGATACAAGGTGTCTGTGCGCACCCAGAAGTCATGCCCGCACTATATGCATCAGTACCACTTGGTTTGGCGCAAATTATTGCCACTGATTGCAATTTGATAGAAAATAGACCTGTCGTAGGGAACGTCACGAAAGAGCAGTCACGTCAGTCACATGACCCTACCGCGCTCGTGGGAACGGACTGGTTGGGAAAACATTGCAGCGTTCGGCCTTGTCCCGTGCTGGAGTACGGATTGTACGCGACTGCTGGCGAATCTTTTTACTATTTTTGCTTTTATTCCTTATCTTTTTCTGTCCTCCTGCGTGAGTGTTTGTCGTCAGTTTGAACGAGCTTCCTCCTCGTTTGACGACTGAAGGCAATGGTGATTTATTGCCCTGCGCGAGCCGGGTGGTCCCTTCCCTCGGTTCCCAGAACATGTTGTGCGAATGTCGGTGCGCGTGAGTGCGTGTGTATGTGCGTGTGTGTTTCGTCGTTTGTGGCAATGTGCGTCGGCGCGGCTGTGAGTGGCGGTGGACATGTGACCTTGGAGGAGCAAGCGAGAAAAGCGCGGGAAGACGAACTGATTGGAGACAGTTCGACGAGATGCAGTAGAGTGCGGGGAGAGCCCCGAAAGCGAGCGGGTGCGATGAACAGAGCGGAGTGCGGACAGTGCGATGTGCGAGCGGCTGTGCGACTGCGAAGAGTGTGCCCGTTTAATCTTGTAATTTCATCCTTGTTTAACGTTTTAATTCTCCCTTTTAGTTCCAAGTAAATATTTTTCATTTTCATTCCGTTAAACGGTGCGTGTTCTTTTATTTATGGCCACCCATTCTCCTTTGCTAACAGGATGGATCGAGTATCGTACTGGTTTGTGTTGTCTGCGTGCGGCTTTGACATGGTGGTTACCTTTTGCGTTCTAGGATTTGCCAAACGCTCGACAAAAGGCAGCGGCATTGTTTTTTTTCCTCCTCGATTTCCGAACGACAACAGTCGACGGAAAGCGTGGGTGAGAGATGTGTGCTGCGGAAAACAGGAGCCGCCTAACAGCGGCAGGACTTGTGGATTACATTTTAGCGCTGGTAAGCAAAGACTTTAGCCGTTACGTAGCACTTTGAGATGTTTTGTTATTTTTACTTCCACAGTATTCGTAAGTATGCATATTTTATCAACTCGGCAGCCTAGTCTCGATTTTCTGAGCACCCGGAGTGGTGCTCAGAAAATGGAGACTTACGTGTTTTGTTTCAAGAGGACTTGTCCTGAAAAACGAGGAAAGAGGTCTGAACGTTTTGGACGCACTCTGAAACGGAAACACTCCTCCAGTAAGCGATGGCTCCGAACGTTGCGCAGATTTTCGCATTTCGCGTTCACTTTGCTGCTACTTGCGTCGGGCTAGCACTCCAAACGAAAATTTTGCTTTCGTACTCGAACGCGATAGACAGCGCTACTCTCGCCTGTTTTCGACCGCTTAAAAGTTTCGTTTCTGCACAAAAAGAACAGAAAGAAATGGAAATGAGTGCTGCAAATCAACTGGCAATGGAGGTACAGTTCGCAATGTGGACGCTGCGCACAGTACTAGGGCGTGGCGGTCGTTCTCAGTGACGGTGTCACGTTTGCTTTGAAAAACATGCATTTGATGCCTGGTTGGTAAGATTGCAGTGTTCGGTGTGGCACCATGCTGCCGTATGGATGGATAGAGTTTGTACTGTTTTATTTTTGGGTGTTATCTAGCCACTTCGACATGGTGGTTAGGTTTTGCGCTGTAGGATGTGCCACACGGGCGACAAAAGGCAGCGACACCGGTTTTTCCCTATCTTCAATTTCTGAATGAACAGTCGGCAGAAAGCATGAGTGCCCCAGTTCTAGACAACCACTAGCTGCACGTGGCCTTTCATTGTGAGGCCGCACGGTTTGAGCGATCAGAAAAGCTCGCAAGGTACACACAGATACCTTCAAACCGAACGTTTGGCAAAGGTTCATGGTCAGTCTTTCATTTCGAAATGATGTAGGGGTCGGGATACTCCGTTCCAGGAGCTTGCAACTTTTCGATAGCGCCATCGCGTGCAAAGCGCGAGCGAACTGGCGGAACCGCCGGAGCTTTTTGTTAACCGTTGCGAGACTGGTGCGCCGCGATGTCAATGGCGACGCTCTGCGTGACGTCCCATTGGTGACAAACAGGGACAGGTTTATTGAATCGGGTTACATGCATATCTCAACTATGATTTCAAAGTTTTGTTTCCTACGACAAACTGCAGTTTGATAGTGGTTGTTATTAGCAAGGGTTGCACAGCGGGCTTGGCGATCCATGGCATCCACTGTACAGCGCATCCAGGACGGCACAGAGCAAGAGACACACACGGCGCCAACTTTCAACAATCCTTTTTTTTTTCGAGAACGAACTGTACATATACCCTACGCCAATGCGTGACAAGCCACGTGATCAAACAACCAATGATACATCTAATGCAAATCATCAGGTGACACTCAAATATTCAATATCTTTAGCTGAGTACGCTCGCTAACAATGCACATTACCGAAAATTAGATTCCGACCCAACCGTGGAATACAGCAACAGGATACGGCGTACGATAACAGATCTTTTAGCCAGCGAATTAATCACACAATCTGAGTACCGCTTCCTAATGCCTGATAATAAGCAAGCAGGCCGTTTCTACCTCGTTCCTAAGATCCATAAGGTTAGCACAGATGAACTACTTACTGCTGAAATACCTGGCAGACCCATAGTGTCTAACAAAAACACCCCGTCGGAGCCATTATCGAAGTTTCTTAATCACCATCTATCTGACATACCGCCCAACCTTCCGTCCTTTATTCAGGATACGCCTCACTTTCTGAGGATTATAGAGTCTATTAACTAAATACAAACACTTTCAGATCAGGCTATTCTGGTAACGCTAGATGTCACCTCCCTATATACCTATCACACAAGGAATCGAAGCGCTCACGAAGGCAATACAGAATAGCAAACGTGCACACGCCGCTGAAGTTTACATCCCGTTACTAAAATTAGCACTTACACTTAATTACTTTGAATTTGACTCGACCAACTACCTGCAAATTTTTGGCACCAGCATGGGAACTCCTTTTGCGCCGACCTACGCCAATATCTTCATGGGGCAACTAGAAGCACAGCTTTTGGAATTATCGCCGCTAAAACCTCGCACCTACTCCGTTACATAGACGATATCTTTATTATTTGGGAACATGGTGTGAGTGCACTAAGCACATTTTTTGAGCATTTTAACAACTTTCATCCCAGCATTAAGTTTTCCATGCACCACTCGTCTATTAAAATTGATTTTCTCGACACGACAGTATCCATCGAAAAAGGAAAACTGAAGACGACGCTTTACAGAAAGCCAACGGACAGCCAGCAATATCTGGATTATAATAGTCATCACCCGCGACACTGCAAACAGGGGATATTTATAGGACAGGCAAGGCGCATAAGAAGGATTTGTAGCAACGACGCGGATTACGTTCACCAGTTAAGCAATTTAGAGGCAATTTCCGGAAGTACCAAGAGTCACCTACCGCCGTAATAGAAACTTTAATGACCTGTTGGTACATGCCAAAGTAAACCCTCAGCGCACCGCCTGCGCAATAACTTGCTCCCGTCCCAGATGTTAGACTTGCAAGCATATTCAAAATGATCTCAAAGTTAAAAGCACGGGAAGTGACTATGTCCATCATGTAAAATCAAGTTTCACTTGCACTACTTTAAACGTTATTTACATGTTGGAATGTTCACTCTGTCACAAGCAGTACATCGGCGAAACTGGTCAACCAATTAATGTTAGATTAAACGGGCACCGCGCGGACACCGCGAATAACCAGCCGAAGGCCGTGGCGCAGCATTTTAATATGACAGGTCATAATTTCGATGAACTGCAACTCTACATACTTCAAGGAAACTTCCGCTCGCCGAGGGATAGGAAATACAGGGAATCGTATCTCATATACAGGCTCAATACTCTCCAGCCTACAGGCATAAACTTTTCAAAGGGAACCCTTGAGTCCATTAGATACGGTAGAGGGTTAACAAGGACAACAAAAGGTTGAGGTATGCACAAGCTAACAATGTTTCTCCCAGAAAGTCTACTTTCAGCTGTGGAGCCCCCATCCAGTTCGACGAGAACAACGGCGTTAAACAGTGTAGTTACTTTTTTTAGCCACAAGCTTTTGGTGAAATGCATTGTTGGTGCGGCGCACATTGTGTGGGGTGAAGGGGGGGACACATGCCTATAGGAGTAACTTCTGTTTCGAGCGCTTGTTCCTTTTTAAAGCGAAGCTTTGTACCTCTACCAGCCAAGGGTTCTGTCGTGTCCGTCGCTGTAAGCAAAAAACGATCACGACGAACCGCTCGCGAGCGCTCGCGCTCGCGTTCGGCGCGTGCCTCCCGGCGAGCTACCTCTTTCACTCTTCCATCTGCTGTCTTGTGAGAGAGAGAGAGAGAACAAAAGGCGCGCGTTGCCTATGGAAACGCTCTTTCTTCGATGAACGCTCGACCAGCTCGCAAAGAAGGAGAACGCGCCCTTACCCGTGAGAGACGAGCTTGAGGCAGGCAGCGTCTTCTAGCGAGCTTCAAAACAAGCTTCAAAGTGATGAGCCAACATGATTGATGATAAGGGCTGCGGGCAAACAACGGAAACAGGCTCGGCGCGGTCCGCAAGATTAAATTTCAGCTGTTGCAAAGCTTATGCAGCTGCTTGAAAGAGGGTTGACGTCATTCGAAACCCTTTCAGCCTAGTAACTACTTCAGTTCATTTCTAGACTACCCCACTATGGGTAGACCACGCAAAGTAAAGACGGCAGAAGAAGAGCGTGAATATAAGGCTCGGGGGAAAGAACAAAATCGTCTCGCTCAACAGCGTCGTAGGCAAAACCCAGCAGCTCTCGCCGTCACCGTGTGGGTGGCGTAAAAAGCTTCGCTTTCCAACCACCTTCACAGGGTGGATTGGCGGGCAATTTTTTTTTTCATCCTGCTTTCTAGAGCTGTGCACACAATGGATTTGCAAGATGTGTACAAGGAGCGGATTCTTTAGAAGCTTTCGCTCTTGCCATTTATATTAGTCACGTTAATACCTGTCACACAAGTAGCCTTACACCCAGCCCCCCCCCCTTTTTTTTTTGTTCGCACGTGCTGCTCTTCTTCTCTCTTTCTGAGGACGGGGGAGAGTGTGCAAAGGCGTACATAAACGACCGCTGGAGAAGGCAGTTGCCGCCCTGACGAAGACAAGTCCGCTTGTCGAAACGTTGGCTCCCGCGACATTCCCTGTTCTAAATCGTACTTTGGGATTTGTTCATCGATTTTAGCTGATAAAGATATAGATGGTTTAGTAACGCCCATGCTGCCAAACTTGATGATGAAGTACGCTTCAATTATAAGCCTTGTCATCTCGTTACTGCTTTCTCCAATGTTACTCGTGTGATTAAAGAGGGGATGGCACGCGTACTTCTTATAGTGAATCTTGAGAAACCCCTCTGGTTGTTCCTTGGCAATTTTAATGCTGTGCTCGCTGAGCCTCACATTAAAGCACCTGTATCGCTCTGGTTTTGAGTAGTTTGAGTAATCACTAAAACGAGGGTCTATAGAAATGCAGAGAGAGCACTCAACTTTCTAACAAATCAGGAAGAGATCGCGATAATCACACTCCAAACTACCATAATAATCTCGTGCTCCCGCGGATTATACCGTGCAGGGATCGTTCCAATACGTACGGTGTTTGTAAGCACACTTAAAAAGCTATACGCTGCAGGCAACGTGCTGGAGAGACGGAGATATAAACAGAGTCTTCTGCATCGGTTAATGTACAGTGCTCAGCGAATGAAACGCGATACTCAGGGTGCACGGCGACCGATGATTTTTGCGTAGTCGCTGTAGCTGGGGACACCTCGTCGATTGATTTCAGTATTAAGTGAAAGGGAACGACTCTGTGAAACATTGAGATTCACTTTCCGTGGCCAAACGGCGCATTCCAGTACGGTACGAGTATCACGTTTCAACCGCTGAGCACTGTACACATGCGTTAACGACGGCACCAGAAGTCTCCAACTTTGCATTACAACTTTTCCACCAGTGCAATAATTATTGAGTAAGCATTCTGAAACGACTTCTTTCGTAAGATTGGCGCCCGTAGAAAGCGGAACGCGTCCCGTGGTTGTGTCGTGTAAGCTATGACGCACACACTTCTCAAGCGTGCCGAACTCGGCATACAAAGAACCACATAGCTGTCCTTCTTCTCAACAGTGACATGGTAATCAATAATAAAACGCTAAAGCCATCTGTCGAGCACAGCACAAAATCGAGCCCACATAAAGGGTGGGGGGGGGGCCGGGGGGGGACACTCATCGATTCACCTGTGCCTTCGTCGCATGCCAACAGGCTCTGTGTGTTCCTCCGTAATCAAAGTCCGCTACATTCCTTCCTCGGAAGCCTTCAAACTCAATGCAATCGATTATTCCAGTCATCGATGCATGCAAATAATACATTTTCGAAGACAATGCGCACCCAAAGCCATGCATGGCCAGTAGTCGCATAACACTCGGAAGAGCCAGGCAACACACGACGAAGTCGCCACCATTTTCAGAGCACCACCAATAAAATGATGTCCCTGGCATCGCTAGCGCTACGCTGCGTTTTTCGATGGATATTTAAAACAAGATTTAAAACACTAGTGAAGAAAGAATAAATGTGTTGCCGGATGCATTTTGCTACTTTAGATTTTCTTGTTTATTCAAATACTTCGGCCTGGATACAACCTCATTTGCTGAGGTGTTCTTGAAACACCTCAATGGGGAGTACGTCGGCTGCTCGACCCATGTACCACTCCGACGTACGTTACCAGGCAAAATCAAACGTGAATCGATGTGTACGAGTTCAATAAAGTGTTGTTCATAATAGGCATTTGTTGAACGCGGTATGGAACAACGCGATATTGCGGCTTTGCTTGTCCAGAGGCAACCTCTATTCCGCTCAATAAAACTTGTGTCAAAGCATTGTACAAATGGCAGAAACGCCTCACTCATCTTCGCATTCTTTGCATGAATATCCCGTGAAGTAACTTGGTGGCCGAACTGACGCGTAGCGTGGAGCAAAAGGAACGAGAAAACAGATATGTAAGGCATCTACCGAGCTGCACGTGCAACTTAGTAGAACCCGCAGGTTATAGTTGGCAGGCAGACTACCACAAACATAAAAAATTGGCAGATTCCACGTTCAGGGGGAATCAATAAATGTACTGTAGAAGGATGGTCTTGTGGGCGAGTTGGAACATGGTTATTTATATTGATGATCAGCGCGAAACACGAGGACAAAAAGAAGAAGGAAGGGACACAGCGCTGTGTCCCTTCCTTCTTCTTTTTGTCCTCGTGTTTCACGCTGACCATCAATATGGAATCAAGAAAATGCGAAGCACGCATCAGGAACGTAAACTGCATGTGCATTCTTATCTCGCTGTGCCGATTTTGGTACACATGAACTTAACGAAACGGCCCGGAGAGCATAAAGTCGTAGGTGGCTAGATAGATAGATAGATAGATAGATAGATAGATAGATAGATAGATAGATAGATAGATACGCTCAATGTCGCCGAAGTTTGCTAAGAAATGCTTTGCATTTAAAAGGCAACCGTGCGTGCAACTTGGTCGAACGAAAAAATAATTATCAATCAATAAGGCAATCATAGCATACATAACACGTGCTACCAGGAGATAATTCCTACAAGCACAGGTAGCGCTGAAGATATGCGTGATCAGTTTCCAGCAACTGTGCAGACGTGTAGCTAAAGCGCGTCGTCTCCTCATTCACAATTTTTGTATTCCCTTCCAGTTCCCTGGTCATTTGATTCTTATGCGAGAACGTAAGCTGTGTTGATTCATGATATACATGTGTGGGCGTGCACACCAATCGTGTATCGGCTTTATAAATCTTCAGCTTGGTAACTTGGCGGAATGTCTCATTATGTACACTTCTAACGGTCTGATGAACTGTGAGAAACCGCGGATTTTTTCCTCGGAAAATTGAGTTAGCGGTAGTGAAGTGCCGAGGAATGCACGCAAAACATTTCGGCCTTCTGTTGTTAACTCGTGCATTTTCTTGTTCTGGGATGGCTTTACGTACCACGTTGGGATATATGTAAAGTGAGTATGAATTAAGCAAAAGATTAGCGTAGCCTTGCGTGGGCGTCTTTTCCACGATGCTGAGAAGTATTCTCGGCCCAACGCAACGGTTACTACCGGTGCTCTTGGCGAATCATGTTTTTGATTTGAGCATTACAGGAGTACGTGTATTGTTATAAGTTATCCTTGTAGGTGAGTACCGGTAAGATGCAACTGTTATACACTTTCCTCTTCAGTGACAATGGCAAGATACCATTAATTATCTGACAATGCTTCGAAATGTACTGCACCCCATTCTTATCCTCCTATTTGTCTGAGCCTGATGATTGGGATCAGGGGTAACTACCTAGCCTAAATAGACATATTCACTTATTACTTCCAATGCGTCGCCAGTTATCTCAAACCTCTGTGCTCGCCCAAGGCTATTAACGTTACTTTAGTTTTCAGCATATTAATTTCCAGGCCCACTGCTCTACTTAGCCTCTTCAGGTCAGTAATCAAGCTTTGTAATTCATCTTCCGAGTTACATAGCAAGGCAATCTCATCAGCAAATCTCAGGTTATTGAGGTATTCACCATTAATTCTTACCCCCACCTGTTCCCATTCCAGTGTTCTAAATACTTCTCGTAAACATGCTGTGAATATCAATGGAGATATTTTGTCCCCTTGTCTTACGCCCTACCTTATAGGTATTTTGCTGCTCTCCTTATGGAGAATTATGGTGGCTGTGGAGCCGTTGTAGATGTCTTCCAGTAGTTTTACGTAGTGCTCATCTACGCCCTGATACGGCGATGCCTGCATGACTGCTGAAGTATCGACCTAGTCAAATGCTTCCTCGTAATCTATGAAACCCATATATAGGGGCTGGTTATAGTCCGCGCATTTCTCTATCACCTGATTTGTAGTGTGAATGGGGTACTGTTCAGTAGCCTGTACGAAACGCTGCTGGTCTGTTCGGTTGACTCAAATCTAAGGTGGCGCCAGTTCTGTTAGCGCTTACCTTGCCAGCGATTACCTTAATGGACAAGAAGAGAGCGGTGTTGTTCAGAGAACAAACGTGAGTTAGGGACATATTAATAGAAATTAAAAAGAAATGGGCGTGGACGGGCCATGTAATGCGAAGACAAGACAACCATTGGTCTTTAAGGGTAACAGAGTGAATTCCTAGAGAAGCGAAGCATGGCAGGGGGCGGCAGATAGTTAGGTGGGCAGATTAGATCAGGAAGTTTGCGTGGGGGCCAGTTAGCACAGGACAGGGATAATTGGAGACCTACGGGAGAGGCCTTTTCCCTACAGTGGGCGTAGACAGGCTGATGATGATGTTATTCTTGTATACAAAGGAGCTTTCTTCTGTGTGTGGCTGTGCTGGTTTGCACAAAGTCTGCACAGCCCTGGCCTGTAGAAACCACGGCACAGAGCAACGCCGCCAAAGCTTGTATATGGCACAACCACGCGGCTAGTACAAGCTAAGTGCTAGTACTAGCCATGGCTGCTGGAATTTATAACTCACAGCCACACAGTCCTTTAAACATTGAGAGGCCCTGATTTGTAGTTTATGTCGCTAATGAAACGTGCACACTTTGCCATACACTATATGGGCGTATGGATTTTGGGGTCTCACGGTCAAACAGTGCATTTGGAGTGAAAATTGGATGAATGTTGTGGGAACTTTGTTCAACTTCTGAGACGTTGAATTCGTCTTCTGGCTGCCACCTTTGCTTAATTAAGGATTTTAGGCAGCTTCAGAGCATGCAACAGAATACTGCTAAACTGGCTCTTGATTCCAGGAGCGGTGTATGCGAAACAACAAGGCAAGGAAAGTAGTCTGTGCAAGTATGCATAATAAAGGATCCACGTTTCCACGAGCATTTTCATTAATTTGCGTGAGTAGGTGGACATGCAGTGAAGGCTCGGTTGACTTCAAAAGTGTAGATATAGAGGTTTCCTTCTGCGACTTTGTGCTCAGACTTTCTTTCTGAAATGCTGGTCAGCAGAGATTCGAATATGTCATGCACCTCTTCACTCATTTAGTGAATGCAAGAAGGTTTCTTGAGAACCTTTTGATGTAAAGTTGCAGGTTACAAGTAAGTTTTCAAACCGATCCTCTATTTTCTCCATTCGAGCCCAGTATTCTTGGTGTTGGTGGCTCAGATGTCGAAAGCCAGAAATGGCCGTAGCGCACACCATGTTCTGATTCCGTAAGAGTTTTTTTCCTTGTGGCGATTCAAATACCTGTTACTTGTTGGCTAGTTCTTCTGTTTTGTATGTATCATTCACTTCAAACACAAGTGCAGCTTGGACATTATGCTGAACGATTCATATTTCAAAAGCATCGAGCGTGGTGTAGCTTGCATACTAAAATGTCATGCTTCTGGACCGACATAGTTGTCAAATGAATAGGCAAGCGAGGCTACACAAAGTTTCGGTATACTTGAGCCTTCTTAGCTTTATCAATGCAAATTGCAATGACAACACATCGTTACAGTGCTAGGCTGTGTGTACACATGACATATATTAGCACTAGTGATAGGGTAAGTTGGTATCACTTCATGAGGCGCGACCGGAAATCTTTGTTCGGAACACATCGCGTTCGCTCGCTACAACGTCGCGAAGAGGGCGCGCGGCTCTCGTTGTGCGTGCTGTGGATTTGCGCGGCATTCCAGGATTAGTCACCCTCCTTTGTTTCAGCATTTTATGATAGGGTGACTCATGAAATGTGCGGGGAGGAGAGGGTGAGAGCAACCAATGGACAAGCGGCGAACAGACAAAGAACTTTTAATTAGGTCCTGAGAAGCGCCGCCATTAGAGCAGCACTGTGGGCCGCTCCCACTAGGGGACAGGGAGGCGTAGCCTCACCGCCGCATCGTGGGCTCTCTGGACCGCGCGGAGTTGTGAAACAAGCTCGAAACTCTTGATGGAAGAATTCCACTCCTCCTCGGCGGCTTGATTTGGCCCATATAACGAGGGGCACCGACAGAGCATATGTTCCAAGTTGCTAACCGACCCGCAGTCCGGGCAGAGACACTCGAAGGCGTCCGCAGCAATAATGTTGAGTATAGCTAAACTGGGATATGACCTAGTTTGCAGGATTCGGAGTGTGATTGCCTTGGTATGGAAAGCTTATCGTGCGGGGGCGGAAAAGTCCGCCTGCCCATTTGATAGTGTTTTGTGACTTCATTACATGTGAATAAAATGTCTTTAAATTCGCCCCAACCCTCCTGAAGACCTGCGTCCATCCCAACGCGGAAGGTTAGAGCGCGCGCCTGAGAAATAGCAGTGTCATTGAGATTGGTGAGGGAACCTAGCTGTGAAAGCAGATGTGCCGGAAACCAAGTAATGATGTGCGGGGAGATAGTCTTTTTGCCGAGAATTTGATGGGCTTCGACGGAAATGGAGCCATAAGCATAGACCCTAAACGCCGATATAGAGTCTGTGTACATTTCTGATTTACTATCGTCCAAGAGGGCGAGAGCTATGGCCGCCTGGTTGGCCTTCGAGGGAGCAGAATCATTGAAAGATGCGGAGTTGATGATTAAACCCTTGTGATCGATGACTACGGCAACGAATCTGGCCGAGCGACCATACTGGGCCGCACCGACAAAGCTAGCTGAGTGAGGTTCGTTCCTGATGTGTCTAAGCAGCACGACGGCCCGGGCCCTGCCCCTGCCGACGCTGTACTGCGGATGAACGTCACGAGGAAAAGGAGAGACCCGAATGCTCGCCCTATGGGCATCAGAGAGCTAATGTCTGCGCTCCTCAACTAGCGCAGAATCAAGGCCGAGAACGGCTAAAATATTCCTTCCGGCCTGCGTAGACGAAAGCCGAGCAACCTGAGCAGATTCCTGTGAGTCGATGACCTCTTCCAGGGTGTTGTGAACCCCTAGCTGCATGAGTCGCTCGGCGCTGGCTGGCATGGGAACGCCCAGCACCCTTTCTATGCTCTTCGTTATTAGCGATTCCAGCGTCCTCTTCTCGTTGCCGCGACAGCAGTGCATGGCTGCTATGTACGTAATGTGGCTCATAAGGAAGGCGTGAAAGAGCCTGAGGAGGTTGTCCTCTCTCAGACCTCCCCATCTGTTGGACACTCTCTTGATTAATCTGGTCATGTGCTCTGTCTTCGCGGTGATTTTGTCGATCGTTGGACCGTTCAAGCTATTTAACTCAATCAGCATGCCGCATGCCGAGAGCTATAATGACATCCACCCTGGGAATTACCGTTACTCGTGCGGAGCTTGATGTCGACTTCCGACAGAGGCACACAGCCCTTGGGTTTGGGACCCCTCCTGAAGGGTCGGTATAGGAGAAACTCCGACTTGCTCGAAAAGCACCTAAGGCCCGTGTTTCTGAGAAAACGTTCCGTGCGATCAAGGGCTTCCTGAAGTGGAGTTTTGACCTCACCTTCTCCGTTCGCGTACCAGACGGTGATGTCGTCAGCATCGAGAGTGTGGTTAATGCATTCGACTCTGGATAGGGATTCGAAGAGTTTACACATTGCTATGTTGAATAAAAGCGGGGAGATTACCGCACCCTGAGGCATACCCTTCGGGCCTAGTTCCACAGGGTCGGATGTGAGATCGCGAATTTGAGCGTGGCTCTTCTGAACCGTAGAAACGGGCCCACAAACTTGTGAAACGTCTCGCCAGCCCGAGCTCCGAAATGGAGTGCAAAATGTGCGCGTGGGTGATGTTGTCGAAAGCTTTTTCCAAATCGAGTCCGAGGATGCCCCTGAAATCTCTCGTGTTCTTGTCAGTGATTTCGTGTTTCAGTAAATTCATCGCATCTTGCATCGACAGGGATGGGCGGAAACTGATCATGTTGTGCGGAAAGAGATTGTTCCCCTCTATGTCCCTAGAGATGCGGTTTTGTATAATGTGTTCAGCCACCTTTCCCACGCATGACGTGAGTGAGATGGGTCTGAGATTAGCTAGCCCCAGAGGCTTACCATGCTTGGGGATCAAGAAGACAGACGCCGTCTTCCAGGACTCTGGACCACGCCCTCTTCCCAGTTGCTAACAAGCGGCGAACATCGCAAAAATTCGCGACAGGGTTTTGTTTAATTTCGGACCACATAATGAAAAACGAAAATGTCTTCGACATTAAATGAGTAAGATTGTTTTAGCACAGGATGATTTTTTTTCGTAAACCCAAATCCGTGATGCACAGAGAAAACTTGGTCAGGCAAAAACGTGGCCACGGCCCGCTGCTTACGGGGCAAGCATAACTACGGTCGGTGACATGCTGTAAAAAGTGAAGAGAACCACCCGCCCTGGCAGAAAAACGATCTCCGATCTCGCCCATAGTTATCAAATGGTGCCACAGAATAAGACGACAATGCAGCAGGGGAGAGCTTTGGGTGGTTTTGTTATTCACCAGAAACGTGGCCACAAGTGCTGGAAAACAAGTGGCAACAAGTGGGCATGCATGCACCTCTTGTATGAACCATGGTGGCTACAGGCATTTGCTGACAGCTGAAAAATTCTAGTGAACAGCCTAATCGACTTGGACAATATGATTTGGGGATGAGGGGCAGACACTGAATAGCTCCTGGCAAAAGTTCACGGCATGTGTCGTGCCCCGACACCAAAGGCTGTTGCTAACCGAAACGCCTGTCGCTCAGGGGAGCTCTTGTTTTTATTGAGAAAAAGCCCCAAATTCTGCACAGTCTTATAAGTTCGAAGCTGTCCTCTTTTTCATAACATAGTATCTTCATGATTGACATGATTTATGTAGTTAACTAGAGCGATGATCTTGGTTATTTGTTAGCTCGCCATAGTGCACCATCTCTTGCGCATTGTCTCTTTGTAAGGTCGCGGGACCGAATCCCGGCCGCGGCGGCTGCATTTCGATGGAGGCGAAATGTTGAGGCCCGTGTGCTGTGCGATGTCAGTGCACGTTAAAGAACTCCAGGTGGTCGAAATTTCCGGAGAGCTCCACTGCGGCATCTCTCAATCACAGCTGGTTTTGGGGCGTTAAACCCCACTAATCAATCATTGTCTCTTTGTTTCTACTGTGTAGAAAAACAAAGTCTGCATTCAAGTGGTAATTATCAAATTTCTTTCCTTGTGCCATCACTTTCATTGCTTGGTTGTTGTAATTCTCCCTATACCATCCCGAACTTGACTTTGTTTACTAAACATTTTTTTCACACACCAGCTTTGATGCGCCCAACAGCTTTCTAGTTTTCAAAACTCAGTGACCTTGACTTTCATTTGGGTTCTTTCTGTATGCAATCTCCTGTCTCTGTAGCTGTAGAGCTAAGCAAGTGAGACATTCACAGGAAGCACTTTCATTTCAGTCTTAACACTGCGAGCTATGATCCTGGCGTATATACCACCTAATGAGGCGCAATTACGTTACACGAACAGCTAAGGGAAGTATCTTAATGCGACATTCTTCAATTTTGTAGATTGTTTATTCACAATGTCAACCCCAACAAGGGCCTTTGCAGGAGTAGAAAAAAAATGTACAAAATATATGCAACATTTTGTTATATTGAAGATAAGCAAATGACATGGCACTATTTATAGAAGTCACATGCTATGACAAAGGGCAAGTCTGTCAACCAAGGAAACAACAGCTTATGAACAACACTCGCGGAGAGAACCCAGGCAGCACGCCAACACAGGACTTATGTAGGCATGAAGTCGGCCAAAGTCGGCAGCGATATCGGGCCTAAGTCAGCAAATCGCGCTCGCGCTACTTTCACCCACATCTGCCCGATGATGACCAGCCAGAATGGCGCCACTGTGGCGAAGCCACCATGGGTCGAACTTGGCCAGCCAGAGTGGGTGAAATTTGGCCAGCCAGAGTGGGTGAAATTTGGCCAGCCAGCGTGGGCGAAATTTGGCCAGCCAGAATGGGTCAAATTTGGCCAGCCAGAATGGGTCGGATTTGGCTAGGTAGCATTGGCCGATGTTGCGGGCATTCAGGCTTTTTTGGCATGTTGTCGGCCCGGCCGACATCGGGAAACCCCTTGCGCGACCGTTCACAGCCACTATGGTGTTTGTAGTTTACCCCACGTGTGTCGCGCCGTTTGGATTGCGATAATTTTATTTTTGTTTTCACATTTTCGAAGGGCTATGAAGGCATTTTCGAAGGACCAACAGTAGTTTGCGTAAATGTGCCTGTCATGCATACGCGAAAGCTTTATTAACACAGTAATAAGTGGGGCTAAGTGGATCCTCTGTACTTTCTATTAATGCGTTCTAAATAAAATAAATAACACAAAAAGAGAGGTTTATAGGGAAAAGCACTATTTCATTTATTTTGTGAACTCTGCATTGATAATATGCTATTCTCGTGTTGCACCGTCGTAGTGAAAAAGCTTCGGCAAGGGTGGAACCTGCAGGAAAAGGCGTGAAAAATTAGCACAGCTGTGGAGCACATCAGCACTATACTATAATTGCATGCAACTTATGTGCGACTCACGAACAAACGCGGAAATTCAAGAAATGTCAGAAACATTCATAATCGGGTACTACTTTAGAAAATAACAAAACAAAGTTTTTCTTTTAAATATAATGAATCTACGTTCAATATTCAACCCCCAGATCTTGGTGTCGTGTCGCTTTAGATACCCAAGGGGAAAGAAACGTGAGTAAAGGTTCTGTTGCAAAGGAACTTTAAAAGCGGCACATTACTTGAAATAGGTGCATTTTGCATTATAATAAATTTAATATTTTTGGCATACATCGGAAAGGAAAACATGTAGACGTGAGCTAACACGACACACCCCAGGGATGGGGTCGTTAGGCAAAAAATGTCCTTAAATGATAGGTGGAAGGTGCATTATAAGCAGATATTAGAGGAAGAACATATTTTCAAGGCTACTTTAAAAATGCCATCGCGTGCCGAACTGCCGCACGTGTCCTGCACCAAGGAGCGCGTGTTCGGTATCACGTTACCTTTAAAAATACGGGCAAGAAAAGATAATGTTACGAGAACTGCAAGTCACCACACAAACGGTGTTTGATACAAGCACAGGATTAACTACATGAAGTAAAACTGCTTTGGGACAATGTACGTAGGCTCTTTGTTCGAAAATGAAGAGCCTACGCACCTCACGACACAAATAATATATAAAGTGGAACCGGTGCTTCAACATCACAACAATATGCGCCACGTCCCATTTTGAAAACTGGCCAGCAACTTACCGAATTTTCGCATCCGCTCTGCACTCTACAGCTGTGAATCCGGAACACAAATTCGGCGACGACACTGTAGTCTCCCCCAAAGGCGCAGGCTTGTGTTCATATACAACCGATGTCACAGTTGGGATGGGCATTGTCTTAGGAGGTACACTCGCCAAGGAATCGCGCAATCAGCTTGAATGATCGATAAATGCTGTACATGATAAACGATAAACGCGTAGACAGACTGCGTGCAGCCTTTGAAACTCGTTCGTACACCTTGCACGTTGGAAGCAATGCAGCCGCGACGAGAGAGCGCGGAAGGTTCGTCGTGGTTTCCCCCTCCGAAGGCAGTAAACGCCAGCAAAAGCAGGTTCAGAACCACATTCTTTGCAAACTGCAGATGAGCACAATGGATGTTCATGGAGGGGGCCGTGACAATGGTGGTCAGTTCGGAAGGGGGGCGCGCCCCCCTCCCCACACACTTTTTTTTATGTTTAGTTGCTGCTGGCTTAGCACGTACTAGCTTGCTTCTCGGCAGAGCACGCTCGTTTTTCTTGCTTTCTTTTTTTTTTGTAGTTGTCTCAAAACGTGGAAGACAGCATTTCTGCTGGGCAAACATTTTTGCACAATGGCGGGGACACCCGCCGGGACTGCATTTGTTAAGTGCAGCTCGGTGCAGCCCGTGGCGTATGCTGCTACGCATGTGTTCTCTTGCCAGCTACTTGTAACACAGGATTTCGCAGAGGCTGAACCACCCACTCTGGCTAAAAACGCGAGCGAAATGCTGCACTGCACGCAACAAACGTTGCGAGGACGCACGGCGCCGCGTTCTGCTTGAATTTCTGCCATTTTCTGCAGCGCACGAAAGACATGAACGTGCTGCCTTTCCGCACGACAAGAAATACTGAGATGACTCAATCTCTACGCGCCCTTCTTTTGCCCTTATTAGTTATAAATAAATTAGTTGTTAAATATCAGAATACGCACATGTTTGCTTATATCAACGCCATAGTCTCATACGAACGTCAGTGACAAATCCGACACACTGCACAGAGCATGCACTCAAGCTCGATATATTCTGCTCATCTAAATAGTGCAACGTAACCGCGATGGCCGATGTGTAAAGGAATTCGATATGTATGGAAAGAACGCACAAACGGACGTTACACAAAAAAGCAAAAAAAAGCATGAATTATACGCAATGGCGTGGACATATTAAGGAATTATTAGCCTATTGTATCTGCGTGGTAGTAGAGAGCGGAGGTGCAAAAGGGAGGTATAAGTTTACCCGACCAGTAGACAATTATTTTTCTGTTGCTGAGCTTATGCGAGCTCGGGTACATGCGTTGCGTTGTACTGGAGCTGTTTTTGAAAGGAATGCACTAGTTTCGCCAACGCACTGATGATGTAGGGGAGGGGCAGGTGGTCAACAACAGCTTGACTTAGGACGCTTGGTTTACGCTGTAACCCTGCTCAAACGTATGAAGAAACTAGGAAAGAGAAGAGAGCTTTGATTTTCGACTGATTTTTTTTTCAGTGCATGCTTGCTGTTTTTATATAACATAAAATACGCAGTTCGCCTGCACAAGAACACTGTGTGATCACATACACTCTAATAGAACTCACCAGAAAAGCTCTCTCTATATCAATTATAGGTGTGTGCATTTGTTTGCCACCTTTGAGATGAAAAATGCTTGCCATATGACTGCTTGGTATTTTTCGTTTTTGCCTTTTTCGCAAATGTCGTGGTCTTGACAAGAGCACTTCATTTGAATTTGGAATACAAAGGGATCTATGTATTTCATGGTCCTCTCAATATAGAGTTAGCACTAGATCAGTATTGTCTCCTCGCTGTCGCGCTGTTAGCTCCGTATACCGTTCTTTTGCATAGGTTGCTAAATGTCAGTAGTATAACGCCGGTGGCGAGTTTATCTCCGCTTCAGCGCACCATAAAGTCTGCCCTAGATCTTTTTTTTTTGTCCACTCGCTGTTGCGCTGTTACCTCCATATGCCTTTTCCTTCCATAGGTTGCTAAATGCCAGTAGTATAGCGCCGCTTGCAACTGTTTATTTTTGTTTGAACATATGAGTGCTGGTTATGCCCATCGATGTATGCACGAACTAGTTCAAGTTCTATGAATTTAAGTTTTCTGACATGCGCTGTCAGATAATTTTCCATCATGCTTGTCGATCCTTCTGGCTAATGTTAACTGTTGCGCCAGCCTGTTTCGCAAAGTTCCCGCAAAACAGCCTATAGATGTGTATATCAATAGATTATATGCATGTTTTTTGTGTGCCCTGTTTATGAAAAACAAAGCGCGCGAACAGAATGTCATATATGCTGCTCAAAACGCACGTGCGCTATGTTCCGGCACTGAAACGCGTATACATGAACATATGAAGCTCAACATCTGATTCTTACGTCGAATCTCTCAAGTGAATTTCGGTCATTCTTGTCTCGATCGGATCTCAATTGTTATATACAGCAGGCTTCCAAAGAGGCCCGGCCGATATCAACCATGAGAGGCTGCGGCATAGTCGACGTTGCCTCCAGAACGGCAGAAATGACTCAATGTTTCGTGTGAAATAATCTTTCTAGGCAAATATCGCGCCAAATTCGCCATTCCTCAGGCGATGCTGATGAGCGGCAAAATCGGCGCCATATTTGCCGGAGAAAGTTATCGGCTAACCGACGGAGGCTCTAAGGTGGCATACTTGGCACAGTGTTGCCGACAAATGGCGTCGGCCAGCCCATATTGTCTGTAGATAGGCAAAATCGGCGCCATAGTTGCCGTTGAAGGCCATCGCCTCAGCAGATGTCGGCAGTAACGCGGCATATGCGGCCCCATGTTGCCGATTACAGTCGACGGCCTGCCGATATCGGCGGGGCAGCGGCTATAGTAGCCCGACGTTTCCAGACATTGACGGCGGCTTAGCCGATACTGGCTTGCTGTTGGCAACGTTAGGCCGTGGATGGGCCGAACATTGCCGCCATAAAACCAATATCGGCCCTACGTTGCGTGCTGCCTGGGAAGACGCGGAGAGTTCTCTCCTTGAGTGTTGTTCATGCGCTTTTATTTCCCTGTTTAACAGCTGTGTGCCATCTCGCCCAACATGAAGTTTTGTTAAAGAGCAAGTCATCTATGTTATCATCATTGGAATGTGAAGCGAACAGCAACATCAACAAGAAAAAGAAAACTGCGAGGATATGTCATGATGATTGCATTATTTGAAAACTGCTGCGAGCTCTTGTACTGCGTAATTTCGTGCAATGATTCGTGGTGTGTTGATTCTCTTTAGACATCTGTGTATGCCTTGCTTTTGTTTTCCTCCAGTTTATTTCGATATAGCATTACTTGGATTTATATTGCGCCAGAATAAAGCCTGTGTATTTGGATTAGCGTCATTTATCTTGACCTTGTTTGTCCTTTTGCTTAGTACTGCGTCAGTGTATTGCACATGCACCGGAAGCGGACATAAGTTAGAAGCACACTTTGAGCACAGAGCACTTGATTACATTGTAATTATTGCAGTGTATTTAGTTCAAGGTACATTAGAATTTTTCCAGGGTAAGTAACATTGGCCTTGCCGAAGCTGTTCACGAACCCATCGAGGTTCATTTAGTTTGGCTCTCTCAGTCCAGTAATCATTTGGATCAAGGTCACTCGTAACCAATATTGCCCTAGTTTAGCTGATCCACCACTCACTGAAACTCCAACTTCAAAATCTGACTGTACCGAGCTTACCCAAACACTGATGCCAGAATACCTGTAGCGTTTCGCTTGAACGTGAAGCTTGAGACTTCGAAGCAGCCTTACTAACTGAGGCTAACCAAAATTTCGCTTGGCGTGAGCCGCTCAAGGTAAGGACTGGTAGGCAAGCGGACGCAGTCTATATAACATTGCTCCGAAAGCGCATCTGCATCAGCAGGCGTTTGGTGTGTGGCGGCACCGCGGACTCGAGCCAATGGCGGCGGAGGGCGCACCGATGAAACGTTCAACTTCGCATAAGCACTGAAAATTTTCCGCGCTTCCACATTATTCACAGTGAATCTCGCGAAATGAGAGCTAGAACTTCACCCTTCCTGGCGTCTAGGTGCCTTGCGGACATAATCGGACCAGGATACAAGGCAACGAGAACGGCGAGTGCAGATCTTCCCCTGGAACTTCAGCCAAGACCCAGTACGACAAGCTTCCCACACACGTTTCTTTTGCCAACACACCTGTGACCATAACTGCTCACCGTTCTCCCAGCACAACTCGTGGGGTAGTATCCGACACAGACCTCTTGCACCTAAATGAAGATGAACTCCTCTATGGATGGCAAGAGCAAAATGTTACCCAAGTGCAGCGATTAAGACGGAACGACTAGGAAATCCTGACAAATCATTTGATTGCTTGCACTACGCTACCTGAGAAGAGAAACCGGTTCAGTTGAGCTCCCATTACGGCCGTATATCGCAAACACACGCCGCTTTTCACATGTCAGCGGTTTGGTCACTCCTTCCAACGCTGTCGAGGACAGAAAACTTGTGCGAAATGTGGTATTAAAGATCACTTTGCCGACAACTGCAATGCCGATCCTCGCTGCGCGAAATGCGACGGCGGGTATCCTGCATATTCCAGGTATTGCACTGCATGGAAAACAGAAAAAGAAATAATCACTGTAAAATTAAAAGAGAACATCAGCTTTCGAGAAGCACGGCGGCGGGTCGTACCGCCATTTGCATAGACGTCATCTTTCGCCGAAGTGGTGCATCGGGGGGAGCAGCGCCACGACGGCCTTTCGCAGTGGCCCGTGCCACGCACAGCGTGCAGAGGCGATTGCCGCCCGCCTCCATGGGTGGAGCAGCTCTGGTTTCCCCGCCATCGCTGAACTCGGCCCCACCGGTGGTATGTACTGTGCTGACTCTGGTCATAGCAGGGCTATCTCAGAGGCCAAGGAGGTTTCATGTGCGGCCGTACCGGTGGGGCAAACGCTTCATCTCTCGCTGCGAAGCCTTCACGGCGCACACATCGCTCTCTAGAGCGAGTGCCTATTGTTTCGCAAGAAGCTCTGGACGCAACGCCAAGTGAATGAGGTCAAATGAGGTCAAGTCAAATGAGGTCTGTGGAAACCCGCAAAGTAGAGTGACGGTTTCCGCAGAACTCATTTGACATATTAGCATCCACCCGTTTTGTAGCACAAGGCTACAAGGAAATCCATACGGATTTCTCGTGAATGAACGCTTCCTAGTTGCCGAAAAATTCGTCCTGGTCCGGGTTTCGAACCCGGGACCAACGCCTATCCGGGGCGCTTGCTCTGCCAACTGAGCTAACCAGGAGGCTAGCGATTGACAGCGCGAGGGCGAATTCATCGATAACTCGAAGCACAAGGACGTCAATATATGTCAAATGAGTTACGCAGAAATGCTAATTTTCCCTTTCATAAAAGTTACTCCACCTTGCGGGTTTCCGCAGAGCCTAAGGAAGCGCCTAAGGGGCGGCGAGTCTCTCTCGGCTCCTCCAAGAAAAACAGAGCGCTTATTACGGAGCCTCTGAAGGGCTCCAAGTAATCGGATCCTTTTTGCACACACTGCACTAACTTCCTTTAAATAAAGAGACAATCATTATGCAGTGGAATGTGAGAGGTGTCCCTAGGAACCTTCATGACATTCAAGAGCTCCTCTGTGAGCGCAATACGAAAGTGCTGTGTTTGCAAGAAACTCACTTGGAATCCAGGCACTTAAACGTTCTACGTCAGTAATTTGCTTCCGCAAAGCCGTGATGATGCTCTCGTGTCCTCTGGCGGCGTGGCAATTATGTGCTTAAAAGCACTGCTTGGCAATCCGTCGAACTGCGGACGCCACTTGAGGCAATGGCCATTCGTACTGTGCTCCTTGCTAAATTGTAATGATTTGCTCTCTGTACATAGCCCAGAATAACCACCTTCATAAACAGGAATTCCAGTATCTAATAGATAAGCTCCCCCTCGGTGACTAAGCTCTCCCTCGGTGACTTCAATGCACACAGTAGTCTATGGGGTGACTCGCGCTGTGATGCGCGAGGTCGTCTTGTGGAACAGTTCCTCTCCTCTCAAACCTGCCTTTTAAACGACAAGGATCGAACTTGTTATAACGTTTCAAGTACAAACTATTCTTCCATAGACCTTAGCATTGCATCACCTTGCCTATTACCTCATCTCAAATGGGCGGTGATCCAAAACCTTTAGGGAGTGGCCATTTTCCCATACTTTTTAGAGTACAGAAGTACTTTGAATCCCTTCCACAAGCTCCTCGATGGAAGGTGGCAGAAGCAGACTGACAACAGTTCCAAAAAGTAGCTCTCCTAAAGTGGGCTGGCATGTGCGCTTTGAGCATGATGGTGTTGTTGACAACTTCTCATTGACGCTTCATCCAAATGCATTCCCCAGTAAAGTGGATCACCTCATAAGCGCCGGATAGTGTGATGGAAGAACGAATGTCGGGATGCACGTAAAAAACAGAACAAAGCTTGCAGACTTTTTCGCAGTTTTCCTACTGCGGAGGACCTGATGAGCTTCAAAAAAGCAAATTACCAGGGGAGACAAACGCGGCGGCAGGCGAGAAGATATATCTGGCATAAATTGCTACACAGACGAGACAAAAGTATGGAATAGGGTGAGCACAATAAAGGGGCGTTGACCTTACTTACTTCCTTCGGTAGACGCTGATGGAGGGAGCTTGAAGGACCAGGCGAACTTACTAGGCGAGCAAACGTGTCTAGCTCCTCGCACTACTCATTCATTTTTAAGGCATAAAGCGAGACTACAACGTGAGCCACTAGAACGGAGATGCACTAACTACAAAAATATAACAGACGTTCACATTTGCTGAGCTACAGGCAGTGGTGAATTTTAAAAAATCGGCCCCAGGCTCTGATCGTGTTTTGTATGAATTTGTGCAGCATCTACCCTCTGAACCACAAAAGGCACTCCTATCACTGTGCAATGCCATATGGTCCTCCTGTCAAATACCTATTGCTTGGAAAGAGGCTATTATCACCCCACTTATAGAACAAGGCAAGCAACCATCCTCTGTCTCAAGCTACCGGTCTATACATTAACAAGCTGCCTTTGTGAAGTTTTTGAAAAGATGGATAATGTCCGCTTGCTTCAGTTTCTGGAATCTAAATTGCTCTCAATTAAGAGTGCGGTTTTTGGGAGGGCCGGTCCACTACCGATCATAGTATATGCGTCGAGGCATGCATTCGTGAGGCTTTATATAACTAGCCATACGGGGCATCATGTTATACACCAAGGAGAGCTATTTGTCAAATCGTACATTTCGTATCAGAGTTTGCAATCGCCGATCTGTCCAGGAAACCGGAGTACCTCAGGGCGGCGCGCTTAGTTCCACACTATTTCTTGTCAAAATGAATTGCTTGCGCTTATGCATTCCACGTGGTGTGTTTTACTCGATATATGTCGACGACGTGTAGCTAGGCTTCTCAGCCAGTACACAAAAGATTTATGACGTCTTCGAAACGGATATTCGAGATGTTAACGACGTCGAAGAAACAGCACGCGTAGGAAGCTTTAGTCTAGGATGCGTCGTATACCTTGTCTAATATCCGGCTTGTTGCGCGTAAAAGAGACGTTTCCTTTACGTCTGCGAAACGTCATCAAAAAGCTGGTCTTTTGGACGGCTTAGAGGAACTCCAAAAGCCAATTTCCAGGGATTTCTGAATCCGTTTCAAGACTTACCAAAGACGTCATGAAAAAGCTGTTCCTGAAACGTTAGACGTAGTCTGAAAAAGAAGCAGGAATCGTGCTCGGGAACGGGCGCGCCCTCCAAAATTTTGATGTGGTTGCCACCTTCAGAATATTTAAATCAAAATGCGACCTTAGAGATCACGCCTTAGGGGTTCAAATGACGCCAAGGGATTTTCTGCACCACTATAGGATTAACTTTGTGGTTCTGATGGTGTAAACGGGATCATCATTTTCGGGGCACCCCCTATCCGCGGACAACGTCCTTCCTTATGCCAGTAGCTGCGACCTGCTATGTTACCAGCTGCACAACAAGCTTTTCGGTGCTGCAGAGATGGATAATGTCCACTTGCTTCAGTTTCTGGAATCTAAATTGCTCTCAATTAAGAGTGCGGTTTTCGGGAGGGCCGGTCCACTACCGATCATAGTCACTACCGGTCAGCTGAAAACTTTCGTAGTTACGTCCGAGGAAGAAGTCCTGGCATCGCATTTCGCTGGAACTCCTTTATTTTCTGGTGGTTAGAAGCATCAGCTCTTAGTGCAACAGAGGAAAAATAGTGAAGTAACGTAGGTACAAGTTGCCTGGAAAGGCTTCATCAATCCTAGCATTTAAATCACAATTAGTTATCATGAATACAAAAATCAATCTAGCATGTACTCTGTAGAATATGAAGCGAATCTACCAAAAATAGTGAAGACATCTTTCTACAAACCCCAGGTGGTCGAAATTTTCGGAGACCTCCACTACGGTGTCTCTCATAATCAGAGCTGGTTTTGGGACGTTAAATCCCATAAATGAATCATCAATGAATATCTTTCTACAGCGAAGGACAGACAGTTTCTTGGCAAACGGCCTAACAAGGAGGCCCCTGTCCCAATGATCATGAAGTCAAAACACTACTACATTAACATTTTATTGAGAAAATAACTTGTGCGAGTTTTAAAAAAAGATAGAAATGCGAGGAAAATGAAACTACAAATGCTCGAAAGGAACTGCAGATGAAATAATTAAAATGTATTTCGAACTTAGTAACGACGACTACAAAGAGCACTAGTAGTCGCACAATAATGAACAGTCAAACGACTATGCGCTTTTCAGCATGAGAGCAGGGCATCCTATTTATTAGCACAGACAGAACAATAGATGACTCTGTGATAGCCACTTTCAATCATGTTATGCAGTATCTTCACCACAGAAAATCAATGAATATAAACAAAAGAACTTAAATATGACTCAGATATCAAAGTACAAATTTGCCTAGGGCATCAGCTGAAGTAACGAGGCAAGATTTATAAGACAACCAAAAGCATCAATGAAGTAACAATGAATATTGAGCGAAGTGACCTTCAAAGAAAGTAGCACATGAAATATTAACAAAATCAGCATAATGGGCAACATCACAATCATCATCATCTTCAGCCCGTTTAGGTCCACTGCAGGACGAAGGGCTCTCCCAACGCCACCCTATCCTGAGCGAGTGGGTTCCAGTTTATGCCTGCAAACTTATTAATTTCATCAGTCCATCCAACCTTTTGCCTGCCTCTGCTGCGTTTTCCCTCTCTTGGTATCCACTCCGTCGCTCTTACTGTCCGTCTGTTATCTTTCCTCCTCATGACATGTGCTGCCCAGGTGCACTTCTTTCGTTTAATTGGCATAATAACCTCCTGAGACCCTGAGTGAATTTAGGGTCATGGATTTCTCTTAAACTTTCAGGACTGCTTTTTCTGAGTGAAAAGGTGAAAAGTGTCACGTAGCTTTTCAATATATGATGTTACTTGGTCGCAGCACTTTCTCCAATACAATGGACATTGGGACTCAAGGGGGACTTTTTTGGGTAACAGAGAATAGGGCGTAGTTGAGGCCAGTGACCGAAGAAAGACGTCTCGCAACACACATATACTTTTATTTGCTCCTTCCAAACCGGGAACACAACTAATAATGGTCGCGTGAATTCCAGCCACACGGAGCCTATCCCTTACAAAAATGCCATATATGGCGATATCAGGAATTGGGCATATGTGGCTATATATGGCACGTGCCCATATTTCGCCATACTTGCCCAAATCCTAATAGAGGCATATGTGGCAATAAAAGACTAACACGAAGTATGCCCTGTATGGCTCTGATACGTAATGGGCAAATAGGGCCACGTAGGCACACATGCCATATATGCGTATCTGGCTATATATGGCACGTGTCCGTATTTGGCTGTATTTGCCGAATATGCGCGAGAATCTTACATGGCATTCCTCGAGTTTGTCTTTCATTGCCATATATGCTTCTATCACAATTTGGGCAAATACGGCCACATACGGGCACGTGCCATACATAGCCACATATGCCCAATTCCTGATATCGTCATATATGGCATTTTCGTAAGGGCTAGCTATTGCCTACAAGAGAAAATATGTGAAGGTTCAATGTAATAAGGAGAGAACTGCAGCGAAAAACGTATTACTCTATGGAGAGCGCTAAGAGAGAGCGCGAACGTACTGTCGTGCTTTTGTTGTCATTGAGACCCAATGTCCAGCCCCGCCACGGTGGTCTAGTGGCTAAGGTACTCGGCTGCTGATCCGAGGGTCGCGGGATCGAATCCCGGCCGTGGCGGCTGCATTTCGATGGAGGCGAAATGTTGAGGCCCCTGTGCTGTGCGATGTCAGTGCACGTTAAAGAACCCCAGGTGGTCGAAATTTCCGGAGCCCTCCACTACGGCGTCTCTCATAATCAGAACTGGTTTTGGGACGTAAAACCCCACAAAACAACAACCCAATGTCCATTATATTGGACATTGTCAAATACGTAACGCGCGCCAAAAAAAACTACCACATTTTTTGCTCAAATATGAATTTCTTTGTGTGCTTTAACCTCTTACGAACACGAGTCAATGCTTAAATACGCTTTAAGACATCCAAGATGAACAGACATCCAGTTACTTCTTAGGCGACAGCCGTCATTCATGCTGAATCCCGCCATTTTGAGTGCTCCTGAGAGGCGGGAAACACAGCGACTTTGACCATATTCACTGGATGGCAGCAAGCGCCCCACAACCAGCCGAGAAAATGCTTTCCGGGAGGAGGCAAGCGCTTCGAGAGCCGTAGTGCGCTGTCTTACAATGTCCAATATATTGGAGAAATGTACCAGTGCCCGGTCTCAGGAGGATAATATCAGCTACTCCTGCCTGTTCCCTGATCCATTTCGCTCGTTCTTATCTCTTAACGCTACCCCTATTATTTTTCTTTCTATTACACGTTGCATGTTCCGTAGTTTCATCTACGTATACAATGCAGTGCATAATCTCTCAGCGAAGCAACGTTACATCGAAGGAACCTCAGTTCCATAATGAAGCTATATACTCACGTACTTGAAGTCGAATGCACCGGAGACAGTACTGGGACGACAAAAAAAAAGAAATATTCTCACTACCTTATACAAGTTACAATTATGGCTCTCTAGAAAGCCCTGTATTACGCACGTCTATGAAAATGTGACATAAATGCTATCAGACTGGCTAGGATCATTTTAAAACCAAAAAGAACAAAAACCAGGTTTTGCCACAGCCCATGAAGCTAGTCCTGAAAAGGACTTGAAATACCCAGCAAGTACACATGTGCAGGACCAAGCTGAGAGTCTCCGAATTTTACCGTTTCTCATAAAAACCTATACTATACCTAGTCATTAAACAAAACACTTAAAATTACCAACTCCTTTGAGCATGCAACCTCTACCAAACGTGCAACTAGTTCACGTTCACAATCATGAAAAACTAGTTGTAGTGCCCAGGCTTAGTGCAGCTCATGAATACAATCCTACTGGCATCACATAGCACACTGAAACCGCCATCGTGGAAATGCTTTGAATGTAGAACCGCAGTCGGGCCGTGGTAGAACACAGTTGGTGCACTTCATAATGTTATCCATGCAACCGATTAAACCCCATGTATTCCTGCAAAGGAAAAAAAATGAGGCCATTCTTTTCTATAAAGCTGTTCTGCAAATGTGTTTGCAGGAGCGAAATTCAAAATGAATCTCTGTCATAGACATTGAGCCCTTTACAGTAAGAGCTCATAATATCCTGCAACGTGCAATAGGGAAACACTCAAAATGAGTTTTCCTCGAGTGCCTGCTTCCTCTGAAGTCCTTCATGCACCATATATATGTAAATTTAACAAACCAACAAACCATGAAGCCTAGGAAAGCATAGGAGAAGTTTTGAGGTTCCCAATTGCAGTGTTGTAATTGTGGAGTAGAGAGGAATTAAAGTGGACAAAAAGACAAACCTGCTTTCGGTAGGAACCGAACCCACGACCTTCGGATAACGCGTCCGATGCTCAACCGCTGAGCTACGAAGGCGGTCGTTCCCCCCGTCCATTTTATGGGGTATATACAATCTAACACCGCCGGCATTGTGTGTAGTACATATTCCTATGTACATATATACGAAGGTCAGTCAGCTCCGCCGAAGCTTGGACGCTCGTGCGAGGTGCCCAGCGAAGAAAAGGAAGAGAAGTCAGAACAGAACAGCCAGCCTGCGGCAAAGGCGCTGTGTCTATGTCTCTCTCATTTACAATGTGTAGTGGTGTTAGGGCCGTCTCCCCAGGAAGCGTGATACACCTGCTGATTGATGCTAGCCCCGCCGAAATAGTATGTCACTCGAGAACACATTACTCATTCGTAGTTTATTTTGGATGAATTCTCATACTCAGCATGTAGAAATCGAGTGGCACACATGCTTCACACTTAGAGGGTGAAAATATTGTTAGAGGCGCACTCAGTATGCAAGGGACCCTGCAACGCTTTTTGAACACACTGAACAAACGGTGCCAATCAGCCGTTGAGGCTTCTGTGAACGTGTGAGCCAAATATTACTGTACTGCAAGCAGCAGCGGATATACAGTTTTATGCTGAATACAGCATGCAGTCGCCTGCAAGAAGTTACGTCACTGGTAACACCCATCCGCGAGTATGTCGTGGGGAAGCAGGAAAGTGTCAAACGTTCCGCAGAAAACTGTTGAATAGCACCGTGGCTCTGAGTGGACGATAAAGCGCTGCTTGAAAAAAAAAACAGACATTGGTGTACACTAACACACATGAACGCACGCACACACACATTAGTGGCGCCTGAGAGGCGCCTGAGAGGCGAGGGCAGGAATAAGCATGCACCGCTACATCCCGGCACCGGCCAAGCTGGCGGCGAGCGTAATATATAATAAAGAATAAACAAAATACGTCCAAACGTGCATGTATATGTCCTTGTAACACACCGCTCACCCATAGCCCGACGTATTAATTTAGTTCATTGTTCGTCATGTCATCATCTCCGTCCTGCGCTATCAGCCCAGCAACCTGGTTCAAGTCAACTCGTGTACAACGTGTAACACTGGACAGCTTATGGTATACCATAAATTCACTGTGCACAACAGCGTCCCTGTAACGATACTATGGAACCAGATAACAGGTCGTGTAATTGTTTTAGTATTCGCGGTCTGCGAGAATGGCGAACCCCAAAATGCAGAAAACCGCAACAGCGTGCAGAATGAGAAATAATAATAACGAACATACGCAAGAGTCACATGCCTCGGACAAAGTTTAAATGTGACTGACAGGGCGGTCAACGATGCCCACGCTCATATGAATGCTGAACTACGCAAAGCCATTCCACCACAAGATGTTATGATTGCCGGCGGCAGTTCTGCTGATATGCCACAACAAATAGTGCGCCATTGCTCAAGCATGCACGCAAATTTCACAGCCTCGAACTGAAATCTCATGACTGCGACCCCACAGTGAATGAACGCGCGGCAATGGTTGCCCTACAACACGCGATATCACATGCATGTATTCATCTGTGTAAGACACGAGTAAATTACTTTATCCCACACAGTTTTACAGGTGCTGTACTCGCCTCGCCACGGTGGTCTAATGGCTATGGTACTCGGCTGCTGATCCGAGGGTCGCGGGATCGAATCCCGGCCGCGGCGGCGGCATTTCGATGGAGGCGAAATGTTGAGGCCCATGTGCTGTGCGATATCAGTGCGCGTTAAAGAACCCCAGGTGGTCGAAATTTCCGGAGCCCTCCACTACGGCGTCTCTCATAATCAGAACTGGTTTTGGGACGTTAAACCCCACAAACAACAACAACAACAAGGTGCTGTACTCACTACCTGTCACCGCCAAATGACAGGATGTTGGGAACGAAGCCAATGCAGTCCCTACTCGCTAATCGGGCTAAACACGCACATAGACCTAACAAAATTTCAGAATGCATTTACACATGGTGATCTCAATATTAATAAAACCACAGTTGCGGTGCTTGGTGTTTAGTTGATGTGTGAACTATCTTGGAGCACCTTAGCATTAATGCTCGTTTTATCGGTTACAAAGAGGTTTGCCATATCCGCGGAACAAATGAGTGATCTCACAGGCATCCTGCTACGCTATTCAAATGTGGTACTTAGATTTATTTTGGGCGAGGCTTAGGCAATGATGTTACAGGATCTAGTCATAAACGCGCCGGGATTGAACCAAGGTTAACACATGGTGGAAAGTAGAAAGAACAAAATGCCACCACATAAACACACGCAGCAGTTGCAGCACGGTAACGGAATTTTCTCCAGAAACAAAGGAAGAGGCAGCAGCCGAAAGTTAACTACACTGACTCCACCGCCAACCACTCAAACGAGCTTCGCTGACTTTGCTTCGCGTCTGCGCCTGTATGCGCCAGCTTGCGCGCTCTGGCCTCCTCTTCTCGGCGACCGGCGAGAGAAGGAGCCGGACATTCTGGCGCCTCTCTCCCGGGCCCATGGCAGCCGGCGACATGTCGGCGCCGAGCACTGTGTCGACGCCCGCCGAAGCTTTCAGCCACGGCCTGCGCTCCTATCTCCGGTGGGGAGGGAGGGGGGCAGTATTCCTCCACGTTTACTTTCGGTCTCGTGAAGATGTTTTGGGGACAGCTTCATCGTCCCTTTGATGTTGCTCCCGCTGGCGACGTCTTTGAGACGTACGTCAACCACGCAAACTAAAGACGTCAATCCCCCAATAAGACGTCTTTTTGGTCTTGTGTGCTAGCTGTGTCTAGGTCCTGCAACCTCGCGATTTGTGAACAACATGTGCAACTCGGGCTCAACAAGGTATCCAAGTGGTCGGACGAAAAAGGGCTCCAGCTAATCCACAAAATTGCTCCTGCATTCGTTTTTCTAGGAAGAGAGGCATCCACCCTGACCTTGAAATTCAGCACTAGGTCGGCCCTTATTTGTGAAAACCGAACACAAATTCTTAGGGATCATCTTTAACACAAAGCTGACACATGTGCCGCATGAAAAAGACACGCCTTTTTAAAATCATGTCGCATTCAACTTGGGGAATGAAAGGAAATGTCACCTGAGCATCTATAAGAGCCTCATACGTTCACGCCTAGACTATGGAGCTGTAGTCTGCCACCCCAAGTGCCTTCAAAATGCTAGACTCCATGCACCACTTTAGTATTCGCCTGCCTACAAGGCCATTTAGAACAAGCCCTGTAGAAAGCCTCTACGTCGAGTCCAAAGAGTGGTCACTCCACTTGCAGAGAACGTACGCGGCTTTCATGTATTTTCTAAAAGCGAATGCAGATCGTGAGCACACCACACACTCCATAGTAAGTGACCTGTGCGGCTCTCAGCTCTTTCATAACCGCCCGTCAGCGAGGCAGCGTTTCCCACTGCGGGTGAGAAGTTTGGCCGAGGAAACTGGTGTCCCACTACTTCACCATAATATAGTCCACCTGCTGCAAGCGTCCCACCTAGCCTTCTTACTTGTCTGAGGGCACGCTGCGCCTACGCACATTCGGATGCACTTTTTCGAATTGCAACAGAAGCACACTTGTCTGGAGTTCTATACAGATGCATCGAAGTCACATGCAGGCGTAGCCTATGCTGCCATTGGTCCATCGTATTCTGAATATGGTGTCATGCATCCAGAAACAACCACAACCATTTTTACAACAGAGGCATTCATTCTGCTGTCTGGCGTAAACCAGATTGAAAATAAACGATTGGAGCTAACAGTAATATATACGGACTCCCTAAGTGTGGTGGGAGCCTTAATAAGAGTCCAACAACATTGGAACCCTGTGGTTAGTGAACCCTACTCTGTTTTCAGCGCTGCATATGCATGAAACCAACATGTCACTCTATGTTGTGTGCTGGGACATACGGGAATTTAAGGCAATGTACTCGCCTATGAACTTGCGAGCTCACTGGCGACAAAGGACAGTAACATTTCCGCAGCAGTACCACTCACAGACTTGAAACCCTTCATCCGCAGGAAAATCAGGGCATATTGGCAGCATTCTTGGGACCAGGAAAGATCAAACAAGCTTCACCTAATTAAACCACGTTTAGGGCATTGGCACTCCCTATATATAGCCTTCATAGATTACGAGAAAGCATTTGTCTCGGTATATACCTCACTAGCCATGCAGGCATTGCAGAACCAAGGCGTAGACTAGCCTTGCGTAAGACTACTGGAACAAAGGCTCCACTGCCACTATAGGCCTCCATAAGGAGAGCAGAAAAATACCTATAAGGAAGGGCGTACAACAAGGGGACACAATGTCTCCAATGTTCTTCACAGCATGTTTACAAGAAGTATTTGTAACATTGCATTCGGAACAGGTGGCTGTAAGGGTTAATGGGGAATACCTCAGTTGTCTCAGGTTTGCTGATAACATTGCCTTCCTAAGTAACTCGGGAGATGAATTACAAAGCACGATTACTGATTTAGACAGGCAGAGTAGAACAGTGTATTTGAGAATTAATGACCAGAAAAGTGAATAATGTCAAATAAACTTGGGCGAGCCATTGGAAGTGGTAAGTCAATATGTCTTCTTAGCCCAGGTAGTGACCCCTGATCCAAAGGATGAGGCTGAGATAATTAGGATGATATGAATGGCTTGGAGTGCATTCGGCAAGCATTCTCCAATAATGAATGGTAGCTTACCATTGTCTCTGAAGAGGAAAGTGTATAACAGCTGCGTCTTACCGGTACTCACCTACGGTGCAGAAACTTGGAGGCTAAGAGTGTTCAGGTTAAATTGAGGACGACGCGGTGAGCAATGGCACGGGAAACGGTAGGTGTAACATTAAGGGACAAGAAAAGAGCGGGGTGGGTTATGGACAAACGCGTGTTAAGGATATTTTAATAGAAATTAAGAAGAAGAAATTGATTTGTGGGGTTTAACGTCCCAAAACCAGTTCTGATTACGAGAGACGCCGTAGTGGAGGGCTCCGGAAATTTCGACCACCTGGGGTTCTTTAACGTGCACTGACATCGCACCGCCTCAACATTTCGCCTCAGAAGAAATTGACGTGGGCCGGCCATGTAAGGCGAAGGCAACCGTTGATCATTAAGGTTAACAGATTGGATTCCTAGAGAAGGCAAGCATGGCAGGGGGCGGCAGAAACTTAGGTGGACCGATGAGATCATGAAGCTTACGGGGATAAATTGCGCCCAGTTAGCACAGGATAGGGATAATTGGAGATCTATAGGAGAGGCTTTTTCCTTGCAGTGGGCGTACACAGGCTGCTGCTGACTATGATGAGGGCACTGTCAATCATCCTTAACGTCGCGGAGACGAGAAGTCGCCACTTGTCGCGTACGCATAGGCCACGCATTTGCCACTCACAATTACTTGTTGAACGGGAGGGACCCTCCGATCTGTGAGAAGTTTGGCGATAGCCTTACCGTCCTGCACGTTCTTCTGGAGTGTTGGCAAGCAGAACCTGAAAGAAAAGAGTATGTTCCGTTTCATTACACACGAAACATCCCCGTTCACCCATCAATGTTTTTAGGAAATGAATGGTTTTTTAACACAGATGCAGTTTTAGATTTCATTGAGAGAACGCAACTACTGGTCATACATCCTAACGATGCTTTACATGGCCCCTCTTGAGAGGCTGCTGTTGCGATTGCAGCAGTTGAAAGCGCATGCTTTTAGGCCCTTAATTGCATGGGTCCTGCTGAGGCACTAGTGCCTGGTACTGAATTTATTATGTAATATACGTTGTTACTGTACATTTTATATACATTCCACTTTCAAGCGAGTTTCATGATTTTATTATTTATATGCATTTTCAGCACCTGCAGTGCACATGATTTTAGGCCTGTATACAGCCACCTTTCATTGCCCATTGGCATTCATCTCGGCAGAGAATTCTATTAGTAAAACTTGTACTGGCGCTCTTTGGCCACAATTGGCCCTTGTGCCACAAAACATTAAAGATCAAATATATACCACTGAACTTACTCGCCAATGGTGCTGCTGAAATATAGGAGTAGAGAGGGACAGAAGGAGCTACCTTTATTATATTATGGTTTTGTGATATATTTATAGGGCATCAAGGTGGATGAATGGCATTATGCAAGAGAAGGTGTTATTCTGGTCTATCATGGCATTAAACTGAAAAGATTGTAGAGAATGCGATAGCGGCGTGTTATGGCTAGACATACGAACGCAATCAGCGAGCACAAAGCACTGCAAGGAGACCCTGATGTTTTTATGCTGGTGAGGTCGCGGAGTGTAATACCTACATATTGGGAAACACTCACTCACTCATGTGACCAACACATGAGTGAGTGTCAATGGACGAAGGAATGCGGTGCTATTGCATTTTGTCTTTTCAATATCATTTTATCCTTTTTATCTCACACATCAGGGAGTGAGTTAATGGCTAATACATGTGTTCAGCATTAAATTGAAGTCGGAGAACTAGAAACTGAAACGAATCGTGCTTGGGTAGGTCAAGGGTGAAGGCGAGCCCTCCCGAACCTGATTGGAATACCGATAGGACGCTGCCTACAGTATCTTCAAGTTTTTCTAGAGCGCGGCTATGGAATAGGACTAGGTAATCATCAATGTACTGGAATATGCGCGCGATAGCTTGCCCAGAAATTAATGCTTAACCTTATCATCAAACACCGACAGATATATATGGCATAGAACAGGTGCAGCCGAGGAACCAATACAAATACCAGACTTCCGCGCATAATTTCCAGAAAACTCAATCACCGTAGAACTCAAAGAAAATTCTAACAGCTATGGAAGCTCTCAATGCTGACCCCCTGCCGCGTTCAGAAAGGCCACGTCACCAGCCTAGTGAATTCTCTGCCTGATAGCTGCGAACAATCCGTCATGCGGGATTGAGCGACCCCGCCCCCTGTCTTCCTTTCCGTTAGCTTTCCTGGGGTGGACTGGGTGACCGCGGGGTCGGATATCGCAGTGGGGGCTATAAAAATCGCCTCTACAACGGCGAGCGCGATTGTCGCCTGGCAGTTGGCTGGTAGTGCTGCTGGAAAGGCATTCCTCAATGTTCTGGGGCCGCTGGCCATATCGGGTGGCGGCGAGTACGTAGAAAAGCAGCGAAGTCGAAGGCGGTGGTAGAGGTACTGGCGGTACATGTGCTCAGCTTTCCCGCAGTGGTAGCAGAGGGGTCTTCTATCGGGGATGCACCAAACATCCGACTTGCGAGGAGGCATTCTTCGATCGTCGATGTCCAGTCTGTTTCACACTTAGGGGAAATCTCGGAGCGCGTGACATCGCGATGCGGCCATGATGCGGCGAGCGCTGGAGTCGGCCAGCAGCGGCTGCTCGCGCATGCGCAGACGCGCGATGCGTGCAGCCTTGAACCGCGTCGTCTGCTACGACAGAGCGTGCTGGCTGTATTGCCGGGAAGCGTGCTACTGTGTGCGGCATCGCGCTGATTTCATCGTTAACATGAGAAGTCAGCCGATATTCTTCACTAAAGGTTGTGCGGCGCCATACTTTTGGGCCTGCATTGGCAAGAAAGGAGCTCTGCAAGCCTAGTTTGATAACACACTTGCTTTGTGCGTTTGCTTCGGCACCGCATCTGCTACCGTAATGCGCAGCGACGATAAACGCTGCGCCAGTTTTACTCAAAGCATCCTTGAATCCCGTATCTACAGATAGTCGTGTGGTTTTAGCCTCGCCAATGGACGAAGGAATGCGGTGCTATTGCATTTTGTCTTTTCAATATCATTTTATCCTTTTTATCTCACGCAGTTTAAAGAGCGCCGAATCACCAATATGTCCAACACCGTCAACGAGTGGGCCACGCTCTGACGGGAGACATTGCTCACTCAGTCCCTTTACGTCTTGCTTCCTTCCGTTAAAAATGAGCGCTCTCATGGCTGCTGCTGGGGGCATGACCCGACATGAATAAGCGAAGTTGGGAGTGCGACGCGTGCATTTTGCGCCGACGGAGAACACCTGTCTCGTGTCACTGCAGTGTTGCAGAGAAGAGCTGCTTCCCTCTCAATTTCGTCGCCTAAAGCGTTACTTTATTCCGATCCACTTCTGATCGTAATCGACCTGCATAGTTATTACTGTGGAATGCTTTCTTTTCATTTCGCGACGAGAAAAGACCGAGCACGACGAGCACTCATTGTAATGTTTATTGTCGCTGCGAATTACGGTAGCATACGTGGTGAGGAAGCATACGTGCACCCGCTCAGTACCCCGTCCATCCGGCAACACAAAGCAAGTGTGTTGTCAAATTTGGTTTGCAGAGCTCCTTTCTTGCCAATGCAGGCCCAAAAGTATGGCACCGCACAAGCTTTAGTGAAGAGTATCGGCTGACTTCTCACATTAACGATGAAATCAGCGCGATGCCGCACACAGTAGCACGCTTCCTGACAATACAGCCAGCACGCGCTGTCGTAGCAGACGACGCGGTTCAAGGCTGCACGCATCGCGCGTCTGCGCCTGCGCAAGCAGCCGCTGCTGGCTGACTCCAGCGCTCGCCGCACCATGGCCGCATCGCGGTGCCATGCGCTCCGAGATTTCCCCTAAGTGTGAAACAGACTGTACTGGACCGGTTGTTCCAAACGGTAGGCAAGAGGAGCGGCACGGACGAAGGTGCCGTAGTACGGCATCGGCTGCGCCGGCTGGAGTGCCACTGTCGCCAGGGCACGAGTGAACTGTGGCGGAGGGGAACCAGTAAGGTTCAAGGCTTCCGCGCAAGTCGCACGACGGTACTCAGTTGATACTTGCGGAGCGTTTTGGTGAGGCAAGGTGTCACATTGCTCACGGAGAGCGTGGTGCAGCTCCTCCTTGATGACATTCGCAACGGAGTTTACCGTGGGCGGAGGTATCGTGGAGGACGTTTGCAACTCTTCGCGCACTACACAACGAAGGAGCTCCCGCAGGTAGTCAGCGCTGCTTCCGAATGCCGTGAAAATATCAGCGGCGTATATACTGGTCACTTGTGGTTCATACAGGTTGGACCACTGTAGAAGCATTTTCTTCCATAGTGACGGCCTCAGCTAAGAACTCTGCGACCGTCTTGGGAAGGCTCCGCACGAGACCAGCGAAGAGGCGCTCCTTGTATCCGTGCATCAAACGACGCAACTTTTTGTCCTCTGCCATTCGTGTATCAGCTCGCATGAAGAGGCGCGTCATGTTTTCGATGTGTGCAGTCACTGTTTCGTTTGGAAACTGCACGCGGGCTTGTATTACTCGTTCCACTCGTTCATGCCAATCAGCACTAATGAAGGTCTCAAGGATGCGGCAGCAAAATTCAAGCTATGACGTCAGATGCTCCTCGTGGTTTAGAAACCAGGTGCGCGCTCCGTCCTCCAGATAAAATAGACATGTCTCAGCTTTCCCACATCGTCGCATTGATTCAAGGCGGCCACGCTCTCGAAATCGTCCACACAGTCTTCGATGTCTTCTAAACCTGTGCCGCAGAGCGTTGTCGGGACCCTCGGGCTTTCAAGTGTGTAGCGGTTCGACGCTGTGTTCCCCATACCGGTTGGGGTGGTTTGAACGGAAGAGCTGGCATACCTGTTGAAGTGGTAGGTACCGTACCGTCCACTTCAGCAGGCAGTCCCCTGATTGTGCGGCTGGCACGGTACTGGGCTTGCAGTGCGGCTCCCTGGAGGTGTCTTCAACATCCGCGATGGTACCCAGCTCCTCCACCAGTTCGTCACGAGCTTTAATGGGTTCTTTGCGGCTTTAGTGGTAGCTGATGGTCTAGCTTCGGCAAAAGGCCTCTGTCGGGGCTGGCTCTCAAGCGGAGAAGAGGCACGTGGTCTTCTTTTTTTTTCGGCTAGTGCCAGTCTTGCTGTCGACACACCACATGCATCATCATCATCATCATCAGCCAATTTTATGTCCACTGCAGGACGAAGGCCTCTCCCAATCCTCGCCATCCTTGCCTGTCCTGCGCGAGCTGATTCCATTTGATGCCTGCGAATTTCTTGATTTCGTCCCCCCATCTTACTCTCTGCCACATGCAGATGGCAATATATACGAGAACCTGGGAACACTCGACATACCTAATCACGTACCTTTTCCCACTGAGGTGTTGCAACACCTTCCTTGGTATAGTAGGCTTGCATAGGCGACTTTCTCTAGAGCAGAGCACATTACACGGACATTTTCCTCTGCGCAATGTTTTTCAAATGGTGCGGAACAACATACACGTATGGAATCACGCTCGTTCTCCTAACATCAGACACTGCATAACTGTGCGTTTGTTCCTGCTTACGAAAACCATGCAACAAGCACTCAGCTACAGATACCTGCAGCAACATCGGACAGCCTGCTGGGGATAACTGCTTGCTTTGTCCTGCAAAACCAGCAGCCATAGCGCGATGGCGTGATCATCAAGGCATTCGTAAAGCAGAGGCTGGCAATTCCTCGTTTCATTACCCTATCAGAAAAATCACCATGATGGGTGCAGGAAAATATGGTGGTTATGGTGTAAATCATGTTGGGCAAGCTGGAAAAGATGGTGGTTATGGTGTACGATGCAGGGAAATGGTGGGCGGCATGGTGTACGGAAGGTGGGTAAAGTGGAAAGGATGACGGGCAATGTTGGGAAGAACTGGGAGGCTGCTTCCACCATCATGGAAATGCTGGGAAGCAGCGGGCAGGCGACGAGGGTGGTATAAACGATGGTGGCACATGGTGTACAATCCTGGAAACTTTTGCCCACCATTAGTGTCACGCTAGAAAGCAGTGGGCGATGTGGTGGGTATACTGTGAAAGATCATTGAAGGCAATATGCTATGCTGAAGAGAACCGTATTTTGCAAATTAAGACTTAATGGAGAGCTCAAGTTGGGGTGGCTGTGATAAGCGTCACATTGAAAGCAGCGGATAACAAATGTGTCATGAATCATTGCGTATATGCTTATCGCAGTTTCTTGTTAGCACTCTTTTTCTTGTTCTTTTATGAAAATATCTAACTGCGATTAATGGCAGTGTTATTAGTGCTTTCGTCCAATGCTACGTTATCGATAAAGTGGCAGGTTGGGCGAGTTGGTGATACAGGTAATCGTTATGGTGCACAGCGGAGGAAAAAAAATACAAAAACGAGGGCAGATACAACAAAACACAGCAAGTCTCTCCTCGTTTTTCGTTTTCTTTTTTTCCTGCACTGTGTACCATGCCTACTACGTTGTCCTCTTCATCGTTTTTCTTTTTTTATTTTTTGCTTGTAGCAATCAATATTTGTACTACCACCACACGCACGCCTCAACCGTATTGATTGCTAAATAACATCATTTTGGCTGCAGCTGATAATGCGCAGAATATGCGCTACAGGGCAACTGTGCTGTTGCGCATGCAATGTGGCGTTACACATGCAACGTGCGGAACACGTTGGACCGAGCCCGAGGAAAACGTCGCGAAATGCAAGCTCGCATAAGTTACGGAATCTGCAGAGCTTACGGCAAATTCCAATTGCAGGATGGTATGTAAAATAAATACTACATTGTGTTTGCAGTTTTTAGCCTCAGAGCGTTTGTTTCTGTATTTCCTTACAATGAAAACATCAGAACTGGTCTGAAATTTTGAAACCGAAACCGCAACCCGTGGTGTCGCCACCATCGCGCTATTGCTGTTTTTTTTCTTCCAAACATGGCGGCGCGCTGTGGATGTAGTGTTAAACGTGGGGGCGATATTTGCTTTCGTATAGACGATTTCTGGTTGCGCTGCATCTCGGTGTATGTTTAGCGTTGTGCTCATTAGCTCCAGTGGACCTTCTTGAGCCATTGTGAGGTGCGGTGTGCGATAAACTGAGAGAGCAGCAGCCGGCAGCGTCGACAACTCGGAGATCCTTTGTTGACATCCATTCGCCGAGGGACGTGAGTCGTCGCGACATCGTCTTTCAGTGTGTACGCGATCAGTGGGAAGCAGTGCCGGAATGCTTTCTACGTTCCGTGATGTGTGTTCCTAGGAAATGCCTTCTCGTTCGCACACATCGAGGGTCGGCACATCGCTTCTCGACCTACGGACGAACGACGCGGCTCGGCACAGCGCCTCAATGCCGTCGGACGACCCAAACTGGAATCAGCATGTTTCTTAACTAAGGTAGGTGGCTGTGAATGCTGCGCTTTGTGCCCTATCATTGTTGTGTGCGCTCTTTACAGCAAAGGAAATCGAGTAGCGTGGTGCAGAGTGCGGTGCCAGTGGCGTTAAATTGGCGTGTGCACGATGTCTGTTCAGAGCTTAGTCGCAACAATTGCTAAGTGCTGGTCCGCCCGCGCTATCGTACGTGAACATTCCATGAAAGGGAGCATTGTCGCCACGAACATGATCGTCTTGCTTTTTATACGTGTAACTACATGACTCGCGAAACACGCCTATTGCTGTGGTTATCGGTGATGTATGCAAGCGTTTGTGCATTTACTGCCATTTTAGGGCTGCAAACAACTGCGATCCAAACTCATTATGCAGGTATAAAAATGTGTTAGCTGCTCTTAAAAAGGACAAAACTGAGGAAGTTCGAACACATGACAGTAGCAATAGGAATAAACTGTAACAGCTGATATGACATGTGAATCCGTAAACAGCAACAGCATGATGAAGCTTTTTTTAAGGCAGTTTTTATAGCTGGCCAGCTCGGGAGCCATTCATGGGAGCCATTCATCGCTTTGCGAAGATAGCGTTCACTACCGCCTACCTCTGCAATTCTTCACATTTGTCACTGATAGAAATGAAAGATATTGATTATCTGTCAATGAAAGTTTCTCTCAAATAAATCTTCCCTGAATTTCTTTGCTTCACGAAGGCAAGACGAATGGAATTATAGCAACAAAAAGCTGAGCTAGTCTGTATGAATTCATGACTAAGTAAGGCAGGCGAACACTGACCATGAGAAGTAGACAACACAAATGCTGACGAAAAAAAATATAAAAGAAGATGGCACAACACTTAACCGCACATGCCTTTCCATTCTACTTTCCAGAACTTTGAAAAACTGCAATATGCATCGCGACCTGTCTGGAAGGAGTCAAGTGTTTGCAAACAGCTTCTGGATGATAAGCCAGTGGGTTCATTCAGAAACTATTTGGAAGCATTTGGATCACTTAAGGAAGGGCCAGGTGTAGACTGCAGTTTTTTCAAAGTGCTGGCATTTTTAATGTGAGGCATCTGCAGATAATTTTTGTACTGTCCTTTTCTTTAGTGTTTGTGTTGTCTAGGTCTCGTGCATCCATGCTTGCTTGCCTTGCCTTATTTCATTATGAATTCATCCGACTATCTCAGGCTTCCTGTTGTTATAATTCCATTGGTCATCCTTTCATGAAGCAAACAACTTTAATACAGGACAAATTTACTTCGGAGAAACTTTCATTGACATATATTCATTGTATTTCATTCCAATCTGTGACAAATGTGAAGAATCACAGAGGTATGGGGTAGTGAATGCTATCTTTACTTAACAATACATAGCTCTTGAGCTGGCTAGCTATAAAAAACGCCCTTCAAAAAAAAAGAGAAAAATTTCAGTCATATGTTATTGCTGTTTGCAGGTTCACATATGTCGGCTGTTGCAATTAATTTCTATTACTACTCCCATGTGTTCGAACTTCCTCTGTTTCACCCTTTTTCATTGGTAGCTAACATAATTTTACTTGCATAATGAGTTTGGATCGCAGTTGTTTGCAGCACTAATATCACACCATTTAGGGTGCTGCTAGCATGTGATGAATGCACAAAAATCTGCACATGTGAGTGAGAAGTGTGTAAAGGGAAAATTGGGCTAATGTAATTATCTGCATTCGTTAATGTGTTTATCGGTGAAGACAGGTTTCACAGCCATGGAATGTTGACAAAGACATCTCACAATTTAAATTAGGTGCGGATGTAACTGGGCCCTCTTTTTCTAATATTTTTTTTTTGTTTGTAGCCTGCATTAGGCACTACCTGGAGTGAGCTGTTTCTTAAATTACTTTAGAAGTGTCACTTATATTGGAGCTGGTAGTACATTTCTGATTCTGTCAACAGAGTGAAGTGCCTAATATTGTTTAAATTTCTGGTGGTTCTACACATGAAATGAAGTGTCTTTTGTTAAGTGATGCATGTGCCTGCTTGTTATGAACATACCATGTGGCATATGTGAAAGTATTCACTAACGGGGAAAAATTTGGGCTGTCTGGTAGCCGTCTATACAGTGTGTGTACTTAAACACTGTTGGAATATGAGCATTGATATTGTCATCTTTGTAGTTGCTTCCCAACCTATAGCATGTTTTTCCATTCTTCCTGTGCAGGTCTCTTCTTTTAGTATGTGTATTGACCAATTGCTGAAAGAAAGCATACTAAATGTTTTTCTAGGTGCAGATGTGCAGTTGCGAGATTTGTGTGTGGGTGCGATGTTGCTTGGTTGCTCATTGATAGCTGTATTTGACTGCTTGATAACTCTTGGTAGCATCAGTGTTACTGTATGAAAGCATGGTTCGCTTAATGTCAGGGACATTTCTGTATATTCCTATCACGTTTTTATTGCAGATAATACTGTTGTGATTCATGGAGATGACTGATCTCTTACGGTGCTTGTGATTACAAAGCGTTGAATAGGTAGGGTCCTGTAAGCAGCAATGTCAGTGGCTTCAAACATGCCATGAAGGAACAAACAATGACGTACCCTGTCCAAAGCCACACACACGGACTGTAGTTTACCAGGTGCCAGTGGCAGTAGGGGCAGAGCCTGCAGCTGACCTTGCAGTGCCGGAGGGGCTTTTTAGAGTAGTTGATGGCCAGGTGACATCACATACAACTTATCGAGCTTATAGTTTCATGCGAAAAGCTCAGATTTTTCTGTTATTGCGAAATAACTACCATTAATTTTCATTTCTTTTAGTTTGATGAAACATGTAGAAATAATCTTTTGTGAATGGTTGGGAGTTCTTTTTGCGCATGTCTACATAGGTGAAAAATTTAGTTTAGATCACTATCATCCATGTGGAGTAGTAAATGTAACGAAAATGTAGTGTTTATCAATGGAAGTCCTTGCATCAGGGTTGATGCCAACATTTGTCTCCTGGGGCCACATGATGACAGCAGTCCTTTAATTTGGGGCAGTGCTGCTGATGTAGCAGAGTAATGAATTCCTGTTATATAAATGGCAGGGGGGATGGCAGAGGAGCTGGTTTGCGCACATAAAGATCATCCTGAAATTTACTTTTGTGTGTGCATTTCTGTGTTTTACGTTGCTGCTGATTGTTTTACACCTATGGGCAGCGAAAGTTTGCATTATAATTCTTGTCTACTCACCTTTGAGTGCATCTGTGTGGCCGTATTGTTCAAAAAGAGTTAATAATTTCATAAATATTTTCGTGCAGGTCAAAATTGGGCATGAAGGACAACACCGATGGAAAATGTTGCCTTGAAGCACGGTACTTCTGGCCCGCTGCTCAAGCTGCCAATTGCAGCTTGACGGGCCAGGCATGCCGCAGCCTTTCTACAGGCATTGAAAAACTTCCAGCAACACCAGAAAAGGTGGATATGGTTAAAAGTAAGTGAATCATGCTGCACACATTCAACCTGCGTATTGCTACACATACTGATTGCAGCGCACATGCTGTTTAGTTGGGATGTCAGTTTACTAATATGAAAAAAAATGATAGTATCACTTCAGACAGTACAGTGATTGTTCTTCTCAAGTGCTGTTCCTTTTTGGCTTGATGTGGCTCTTTTAATATTTTGCAGGTTGCCTGGAGAAATATGTGGAACTTCACGTGAAGGTCCGCCAAGGGATATCCGCATTGCCGCCATAAGGCGGTACTTACGGAGCTTTTTCACCGAAGCAGCACAGCAAAGAAGGTCCGGGTGACTCCAAAAAAAATGTCTCAAGGCAAAATAAATTAATTTTATTAGCCAAATTATCCGCTGCTTTTTGTAAGAAAGACACTGAAATGCCTGCTTGGCCTTTTAACATATTTAGAACAAAATGTGTGGGCCAGAATGTCTTCCTTGTGCTTGATTTTTGTGGTTTATTTCAGCCATCAATGTAAGTTTGCTAATGTACCTGCATGAGCAAAAGTAGAATTTCTAAATATGTCCATCCAAGAAGCCCGTGGCTCTCTTCCTCTACCACTGGCCAGCCACCCAGCTTGCCCACCTACACCCAGCTTGGCCGCCTACACCCACCACCACCCAACACCCACCATCCACCCATCTTGCCCAACACACCCAACACCCAGCATAACCCAGCACCACCCACTACATTAATCCACTATAGTGTTTTCCAGCATGCCGAGCATCTGTTTTTTTCCGACAGGGTAGCTTTGAATGTGTAGAATTGTGTAGCAGGAGAGGCTTTTTGACAAAAAAAAGCCTCTCTTGCCCCAGCAGGCATATCCTGCCGAACAAGACAGACGAAGGTCGAGAAACCTTATAGAACGTCTTTGTGGTACTCAACCCTGTCGGAAAAAAACAGATGCTCGGCATGCTGGAAAACACTATAGTGGATTAATGTAGTGGGTGGTGCTGGGTGATGCCGGGTGTTGGGTGTGTTGGGCAAGATGGGTGGATGGTGGGTGTTGGGCATGGTGGGTGGTGGTGGGTGTAGGCGGGCAAGCTGGGTGTAGATGGGCAAGCTGGGTGGCTGGCCAGCGGTAGAGGCAGAGCCACGGGCTTCTTGGATGTACATAATTAGGAATTCTACTTTTGCTCATGCAGGTACATTAGGAAACTTACATTGATGGCTGAAATAAACCACATAAATCAAGCACAAGGAAGACATTGTGGCCCACACATTTTGTTCTAAATATGTTAAAAGGCCAAGCAGGCATTTCAGTGCCTTTCTTACAAAAAGCAGTGGATAATTTGGCTAATAATATTAATTTATTTTGCCTTGAGACATTCTTTTTTTGAGTCACCCGGACTTTCTTTGCTGTGCTACTTCGGTGAAAAAGCTCCGTAAGTACCGCCTTATGGCGGCAATGCGGATATCCTTTGGCGGACCTTCACGTGAAGTTCCACATATTTCTCCAGGCAACATGCAAAATATTAAAAGAGCCACATCAAGCCAAAAAGGAACAGCACTTGAGAAGAACAATCACTGTACTGTCTGAAGTGATACTACCATTTTTTCATATTAGTAAACTGACATCCCAACTAAACAGCATGTGCACTGCAATCAGTATGTGTAGCAATATGCAGGTTGAATGTGTGCAGCATGATTCACTTACTTTTAACCATATCCACCTTTTCTGGTGTTGCTGGAAGTTTTTCAATGCCTGAAGAAAGGCTGCGGCACACCTGGCCCGTCAAGCTGCGATTGGCAGCTTCAGCAGCGGGCCAGAAGTACCGTGCTTCAAGGCAACATTTTCCATCGGTGTTGTCCTTCATGCACAATTTTGACCTGCACGAAAATATTTATGAAAGTATTAACTCTTTTTGAACAATACGGCCACACAGATGCACTCAAAGTGTGTAGACAAGAATTATAATGCAAACCTTCGCTGCCCATAGGTGCAAAACAATCAGCAGCAAAGTAAAACACAGAAATGGACACACAAAAGTAAATTTCAGGATGATTTTTATGTGTGCAAACCAGCTCCTCTGCCATCTGCCATTTATATAACAGGAATTCATTACTCTGCTACAACAGCAGCACTGCCCCAAATTAAAGGACTGCTGTCATCATGTGGCCCCAGGAGACAAATGTTGGCATCAACCCTGGTGCAAGGACTTCCATTGATAAACACTACATTTTCGTTGCATTTACTACTCCACAGGGACGATAGCGATAACTAAATTTTTCACCTATGTAGACATGCGCAAAAAGAACTTCCAACCATTCTCAAAAGATTATTTCTACATGTTTCATCAAACTAAAAGAAATGAAAACTAATGGTAGTTATTTCTCAATAACAGAAAAATCTGAGCTTTTCGCATGAAACTATAAGCTCGATAAGTTGTATGTAATGTCACCTGGCCTTCAACTACTCTAAAAAGGCCCTCCAGCACTGCAAGGTCAGCTGCAGGCGCTGCCCCTACTGCCACTGGCACCTGGTGAACTACAGTCCGTGCGTGGCTTGGGACAGGGTATATCACTGTTCCTTCGTAGCATGTTTGAAGCCACTGACATTGCTGCTTACAGGACCCTACCTATTCAACGCTTTGTAATCACAAGCACCGTAAGAGATCAGTCATCTCGATGAATCACAACAGTATTATCTGCAATAAAAACGTGATAATATACAGATATGTTCCTGACATTAAGCGAACCATGCTTTCATACAGTAACACTGAAGCTACCAAGAGTTATCAAGCCATCAAATACAGCTATCAATGAGCAACCAGGCAACATCACACAAATCTCAACTGCACATCTGCACAGTGCACCTAGAAAAACATTTAGTATGCTTTCTTTCAGCAATTGGTCAACACACATACTAAAACAAGAGACCTGCACGGGAAGAATGGAAAAACATGCTATAGGTTTGGAAGCAACTACAAAGATGACAATATCAATGCTCATATTCCAACAGTGTTTAAGTACACACACCATATAGACGGCTACCAGACAGCCCAAATTTTTCCCCGTTAGTGAATACTTTCACATATGCCACATGGTATGTTCATAACAAGCAGGCACATGCATCACTTAACAAAAGATACTTCACTTCATGTGTAGAACCACCAGAAATTTAAACAACATCAGGCACTTCACTTTGTTGACAGAATCAGAAATGTACTACCAGCTCCAATACAAGTGACACGTCTAAAGTAATTTAACAAACAGCTCACTCCAGGTAGTGCCTAATGCAGGCTACAAACAAAAAAAATGTTAGAAAAAGAGGGCCCAGTTACATCCGCACCTAATTCAAATTGTGAGATGTCTTTGGCAACATTCCATGGCTGTAAAACCTGTCTGCACCGATAATCACATTAACAAATGCGGATAATTACATACATTAGCCCAATTTTCCCTCTACACACTTCTCACTGACATGTGCAGATTTTTGTGCATTCATAACATGCTAGCAGCACCCTAAATGGTGATATTAGTGCTGCAAACAACTGCGATCCAAACTCATTATGCAAGTATAATTATGTTAGCTACCAATGAAAAAGGGCGAAACAGAGGAAGTTCGAACACATGAGAGTAGTAATAGAAATTAATTGCAACAGCCGACATATGTGAACCTGCAAATAGCAATAACATATGACTGAAGTTTTTCTTTTTTTTTGAAGGGCGTTTTTTATAGCTAGCCAGCTCAAGAGCTATGTATTGTTAAGTGAAGATAGCATTCACTACCCCTTACATCTGTAATTCTTCACATTTGTCACAGATTGGAATGAAATATAATGAATATATGTCAATGAAAGTTTCTCCGAAGTAAATTTGTCCTGTATTAAAGTTGTTTGCTTCATGAAAGGATGACGAATGGAATTATAACAACAGCAAGCCTGAGATAGTCGGATGAATTCATAATGAAATAAGGCAAGGCAAGCAAGCATGGATGCACGAGAGCTAGACAACACAAACACCAAAGAAAAGGACAGCACAAAAATTACCTGCAGATGCCTCACATTGAAAATGCCAGCACATTGAAAAAACTGCAGTCTACACCTGGCCCTCCCTTAAGTGATCCAAATGCTTCCAAATAGTTTCTGAATGAACCCACTGACTTATCATCCAGAAGCTGTTTGCAAACACTTGACTCCTTCCAGACAGGCCGATATGCATATTGCAGTTTTTCAACGTTCTGGAAAGTAGAATGGAAAAGGCATGTGCGGTTAAGTGTTGTGCATTCTTCTTTTATATATTTTTTTCGTCAGCATTTGTGTTGTCTACTTCTCATGGTCAGTGTTCGCCTGCCTTACTTAGTCATGAATTCATACAGACTAGCTCAGCTTTTTGTTGCTATGATTCCATTAGTCTTGCCTTCGTGAAGCAAAGAAATTCAGGGAAGATTTATTTCAGAGAAACATTCATTGACAGATATTCAATATTGTCGGATGACCCAGCACCTCCACCAAAAATGAAACGGAACAGAATAAATGGTGGAATTATTTACAGCGTTTGTATTTCAGACCAACCAAGCTGGGAGTCACACCACGCTCACCCAAGATACATCATCGTCTTCTTTCTTGGGTGTCTCTCACATCCCTGTAACCGTACACCCCACTGCAGGTCAGCGTCATTATTCGCCACGTAACAATATCTTTCATTTCTATCAGTGACAAATGTGAAGAATTACAGAGGTAGGCGGTAGTGAACGCTATCTTCGCAAAGCGATGCATGGCTCCCGAGCTGGCCAGCTATAAAAACTGCCTTAAAAAAAGCTTCGTCATGCTATTGCTGTTTACAGATTCACATATCATATCAGCTGTTACAATTTATTCCTATTGCTACTGTCATGTGTTCGAACTTCCTCAGTTTTGCCCTTTTTAATAGAAGCTAACACATTTTTATACCTGCATAATGAGTTTTGATCGCAGTTGTTTGCAGCCTTAAAATGGCAGTAAATGCACAAACGCTTGCATACATCACCGATAACCACAGCAATAGGCACGTTTCGCGAGTCATGTAGTTACACGTATAAAAAGCAAGACGATCATGTTCGTGGCGACAATTTTATGCTCCCTTTCATGGAATGTCCACGTATGATAGCGCGGGCGGACCAGCACTTCGCAATTGTTGCGACTAAGCTCTGAACAGACATCGTGCACACGCCAATTTAACGCCACTGGCACCGCACTCTGCACCACGCTACTCGATTTCCTTTGCTGTAAAGAGCGCACACAACAATGACAAGGCACAAAGCGCAGCAGTCACAGCCACCTACCTTAGTTAAGAAACATGCTGATTCCAGTTTGTGTCGTCCGACGGCATTGAGGCGCTGTGCCGAGCCGCGTCGTTCGTCCGTAGGTCGAGAAGCGATGTGCCGACCCTCGATGTGTGCGAACGAGAAGGCATTTCCTAGGAACACACATCACGGAACGTAGAAAGCATTTCGGCACTGCTTCTCACTGATCGCGTACACACTGAAAGACGATGTCGCGACGACTCACGTCCCTCGGCGAATGGACGTCAAGAAAGGATCTCCGAGGTGTCGACGCTGCCGGCTGCTGCTTTCTCAGCTAATCGCACACCGCACCTCACACTGGCTCAAGAAGGTCCACTGGACCTAATGAGCACAACGCTAAACATACACCGAGATGCAGCGCAACCAGAAATCGTCCATACGAAAACAAATATCGCCCCCACGTTGAACACGACATCCACAGCGCGCCGCCATGTTTGGAAGAAGAAAAAAACAGCAATAGCGCGATGGTGGCGACACCACGGGTAGCGGTTTCGGTTTCAAAATTCAGACCAGTTGTGACGTTTTCAGTGTAAGGAAATACAGAAACAAATGCTCTGAGGCTAAAAACTGCAAACACAATGTAGTATTTATTTTACATACCATGCTGCAATTGGAATTTACCGTAAGCTCTGCAGATTCCGTAACTTATGCGAGCTTGCATTTCGCGACGTTTTCCTCGGCCTCGGTCCAACGTGTTCCGCACGTTGCATGTTTAACGCCAGATTGCATGCGCAACAGTACACAGTTGCCCTGTAGCGCATATTCTGTGCATTATCAGCTGCAGCCAAAATGATGTTATTTAGCAATCAATACGGTTAAGGCGTGCGTGTGGTGGTAGTACAAATATTGATTGCTACAAGCGAAAAACAAAGAAAAACGAAGAAGAGGACAACGTAGTAGGCATGGTACACAGCGCAGGAAAAAAAACGAAAACCGAGGAGAGACTTGCTGTGTATTGTTGTACCTGCCCTCGTTTTTGCATTTTTTTCCTGCGCTGTGCACCATACCGATTACCTGTATCACCAACTCGCCCAACCTGCCACTTTATCGATAACGTAGCATTGGACGAAAGCACTAATAACACTACCATTAATCGCAGTTAGGTAGTTTCATAAAAGAACAAGAAAAAGAGTGCTAACAAGAAACTGCGATAAGCATATACGCAATGATTCATGACACATTTGTTATCCGCTGCTTCAATGTGACGCTTATCACAGCCACCCCAACTTGAGCTCTCCATTAAGTCTTAATTTGCAAAATACGGTTCTGTTCAGCATAGCATATTGCCTTCAATGATCTGTCACAGTATATCCACCACATCGCCCACTGCCTTCTAGCGTGACACTAATGGTGGGCAAAAGTTTCCAGGATTGTACACCATGTGCCACCATCGTTTATACCACCCTCGTCGCCTGCCCGCTGCTTCCCAGCATTTCCACCATGGTGGAGCAGCCTCCCAGTTCTTCCCAACTTTGCCCGTCATCCTATCCACTTCACCCGCCTTCCGTACACCATGCCGCCCACCATTTCCCTGCATCGTACACCATAACCACCATCTTTTCCAGCTTGCCCAACATTATTTCCACCATAACCACCATATTTTCCAGCACCCATCATGGTGATTTTTCTGATAGGGAATAGGTAACGTCACGAGGAACCAGACACCCCTTAATGGTTGGCAGATCTGCTGCCTCATTAGTTACCGCGTTACTTGGACTAAACTCAATGAGAAACAAGATATCGTCAACATAACGAAAAGCATTACGCACTTTCGTCTTTACAAGCTTATGGGATGTAATGAGATCGTGTTGACATAAATATAGATCGCTGAGGATGGGTACAGTGCATGATCCTATACATGTCCCTGTTTTTCAGTAGGTCAGCAATAAATTTCGTAACAAGATAAATATTTGAAAACTTCTAAAAATGGGCGCTTGACATCAAAACGTAATTCTGAAACTTTATGGCACATGTTCATCCGTAGACTGTTCCACTACTTCCACTAGGTCTTTGCACTGGATTGAGTAAAGAAGAGATCTTTTATGTTAACCGAAAAAGCTTGCTAACCCTTGGAGGAATTAGTTAAAAAAATTGACTATTTCACCCGAGCTCCTTATCAGGAAGGGGTCATTAATTGAAAAATATTTTAGCTTGGCATGTAGAAACAATGCTACTGGCTCCTGGCATGAGTCATTTTCTCACACAGTTACCCATAGGGGATCATCAATTTATTGGTTTTTGCCCTGAATTGAAAGAACAGGTAGTCCCTCTTGCTGTTTGCTAGGATTTGCCCGAATTTCAAATGCTTTAACTTCTTGCTAAGTTTAGCAGCTGAAGAGCAGGGCTGGGCAGTATCGCGATACAAGAGTATCGCGATAGCATTTTAGAGATACTTTTGAGTATCTGTAATGCTGTATCGAGATATATTTGAATGATGTATTTGTATCTGGGTAGTCCAATACTTTTACGATGTATTGCCCGTGTGCGATATTGCTACACGCACGCTGTATTCGAGGAGCTCGGCCGATGCGCGTGGCCATCACCGACGAAGAGAAGAAGAGGAAGCTCGCACTTGGCTCGGACTCTGAGCGGGAGCGGTCCCTGTTAACGCGATGGCATTAGGGAGCTCGTTCCGCAGAAATACCGCCGTCGGTGCAGGGGTCTCTTGTGAGCGAAAACGCGTCCTTGAGCGAAAAATAACAGCTCCAAAAATGGACAACTATGTCCATCTAGCGGAAAACATATCAAGGAATGTCTCCACTACCATGGCCTCTGAGACGGCGGGCGCGCCCGCCATTTCGGAGGCCATGCTACTACAGCAGAGCCTATCTGCGGTCTCGTCGGATGCTCTGCATCCACTTTTTTTAGCATTTCATTCTCGCGCCACCATTAAAGAAGTGAAGTACTCCAGTTTCCATTGCATCAACCATAAGGCGATGGTTATTGCGGTTGGCCGGATGAGGTCTCCAGAAGAAGAAATCGAGCAGCTGCCACAGAGTTAACGCAAAAGGACGACAGAATGGCGACAGAATTTACGAATAAAAGTGTCACGACTACGCGCACTTCATAATACAGGACCATGGGACTAAATCAACCGTACAAAATTTCCATGAAGTTGATATAAAGTGCTGTTAAATAGATCGAAAACCTTTACCACAACTATAGATACGTCGCGCGCGCGCGCGTGTGTCTGTGCATGTGTGCAGCAACACACATTAATAAGTATGCACTGAGTGGTTGAAGTGCACACTAGGGCCGGATTTCGATATCGCGTTCAACTCTTAAAGGCGAAGCTTAAGGGTCCCCTAATTTTTTGCAACCGCTGCTATAAATATATCCTGCACATAGCTTCTAATCGCAGTGCCTCGTTGCTCGTCGTTCCTGTAAGATTGTGGTGGAGGTGGAACGTTCCCTGTCCTCGCCATTGAGCTCCGTAGCGGCCGCACCGTCTAGTTTTCAGCCATGGCTTCCAAGGAGAACACCTCGTCGCTATCTCCACCTGTGGCGTCCACGACAACATATGTCAGGGTTTCCAATCTGCGGGATCCCGGAACATTCTCCGCCCAAGCTGGCGTTGACGTCTACGGCTGGCTGAACATGTCTGAGCGCGTCAGCCGAAGCCACGGTTGGGACCGGACGGAAACTAGACCATTGAGCGCCTGGAGGTAGTGCTGCATCATTTTCATTGTGCCCAAATCCTCCGTTGACGCTAATTACGAAAAAGAATTTAGTTGAACTGCATGTAAACGGCATTGCTTTGACCACATTAATTGATACTGGAGCCCAGATGTCCATAATGAGCGCGAACCTTCGCCGTCGACTCAAAAAGGGTTCTCATGCTTCCCACTACTAGCGCCCTACGTGTCGCCGATGGCAGCACTGTCGCCGTCGCTGTAATGTGTACTACTCGCGTAGGCATTGCCGGCGACCACGTTCCAGTACTTTTCACAGTTCTCGCTAGCGGCCCCCCCCCCCCCCGACTTAATCTTGGAGATGGACTTTCTTTCAACGCATTCTGTCCTGATCGACTGTTCTGCCGGTACTCTTTGCGTCGCACTTCCTTCTCTTCCGGATATTCACCCAGAATTCCCCATGCCCTCTGTTCTACACCGTTTGTTCGACAGCCTAAAGCCCTCACGTTTGTTGACCTGGCCTCAACATCACCCTTACCTGATGGAGACTACGTCATCACACCTTTTTAGATGTCCTCCTGGCGCGCGACATCACTGTGCCACACACAGTTAGAACCCCGGCCGGTGGAAGCGTGTGCCTCCCTTTTTTCAATTTTAGATTGGCAAAGCAAGTTCTACCATAAGACATATCTGTGGCCACAATTCGTTTGTTAACGGACGACCATATAACAACCTTTGCTGCCGACATCTGCACTGATCCTCCAGCGCGCCTAAAGCATGCCAGCTGCGCCGATAAAACGTTGCGCCCCATGATAGCGCCGGACCTCACACCTGAACAAGCAGCCGCCCATAGAGTCTTTTGTGCCCTACCACGACATATTCGACACTGATAATCGAACACTGCCTCAGACATCCCTTGTTAAGCACCGCATAAACACTAGCTATGCGGTCCCCATTCACCACCGACCATATCGGGTGTCCACAGCGCAGCGTCAAGTGATACAGCAGGAGTAACAGATGCTTGCCAAAAGCAATGTTGAGCCCTCATCGAGCCCTTGGGCGTCGCCCGTCGTGCTTGTCAAAAAGAAGAAGGCACGTGGCGTTTTCTGCGTGATTACCGCCATTTAAACCAGATCACTGAAAAAGACTTTTACCCCTTTACCACGGATCGATGACGCTCTTGACTGTCTCCATGGTGCCCAATACTTCGCATCAATAGACCTTGGATCCGGTTATTGGCAGATTTCTGTCGATGAGCAGATCAAGAAAAGTCGGCGTTCGTCACTCCAGATGGGTTCTACCAATTCAAGGTTATGCCGTTTGGTTTGTGCAATGCTCCCGCCACGTTCGAACGAATGAGGGACTCCGAGCTCCAAGGTTTCAAGTGGTCCACATGCCTTTGTTACCTCGACGACGTCCTTGTATTTCGCCTACATTTGAGACGCATGTTGAGCGCTTAGCTAAGTTCTTGACATATTCCGCAGAGCTGGACTCTAATTAAACTCGTCTTAGCGTCACTTCGGACGTCGGCAGATTACAGTACTGGGCCACCTTGTTGATGCTACCGGTGTGCAACCAGAACCCGGAGAAAATTCGTCCCGTAACTGCTTTTCCTGCTGCTTAGTCTGTAAAAGACGTGCGCATTTTGTGGGGCTCTGTTCCTATTTCAGACTCTTCGTGAAAAAATTTGCAGCAATCGTCCAAACCACTTCTCAAGAAAGACGACCTTTTTACGTGGGGTCCCACGAAAGCTGCTGCGTTCTCCCACCTTATAGCGCTCCTAACCACTCCGCCTGTGATGTCCACTTTGACCCGTCTGCCCCTACAGAAGTTCGAACCGATGCTAGTGGTCACGCAATCGGAGCCGTCGTAGCACAACGTCAACACGGGCACGACCACGTTATAGCCTACGCAAGCCGGCTCCTAACAAGTGCAGAGCGAAACTATTCGATTACAGAGCGCGAATGCCTAGCTCTTATCTGGGCACTTTCTAAGTTCCGCCCATATTTATATGGCAAGCCATTTTCTGTAGTCACAGACCACCATGCACTCTGCTGGCTTTCATCGCTAAGGATCCTACCGGCCGGCTCGGTCGCTGGGCACTTCGATTACAAGGATATACCTACACAGTGACGTACAAGTCGGGACGCCAACACCATGATGCGGACTGCCTCTCTCGATACCCTGTCGAAGAACCGAACGCTATGTTGGACACCGACACTGACAGGTGCGTACTTCCTGTTTCCCAACTGCTCCATGTCGCTTACAAGCAACGCCGTGATCCTGCCTTGCGTACTTTCATTGATCGCCTGGAGTCGTCACGTTCCGAACCTTCCCTTCGCTTATTCGTCCTCCAGGATGGTTTTCTCTCCGCCACAACATTCGCCCAGATGGCCCATCCTTGCTGCTCGTATCCCCAAACACCTTCGCTCGGCAGTCCTCCACGAACTCCATGACCTTCCCACCGCAGGACACACCTCGGTTGTGTCACGCATCTACGACCGGATTCGCCGACGCTCCAGGCAGCACGCCAACACAGGACTGATGTAGGCGTGAAGTCGACCAAAGTCGGCAGCGATATGATGGACTATAAGTCGGCAAATCGCGCTCGCGCGCTAGCTTATCACCCACATCTGCCCGATGACGGCCAGCCAGATGGCCCCACTGTGGCGAAGCCACAAGGGTCGAACTTGGCCAGCCGGAGTGGGCGAAGTTTGGCCGGCCAGCGTGGGCGAAATTTGGCCAGCCAGAATGGGTCGGATTTTGGCTAGGTAGCGTTGGCCGATGTTGCGGCATTCAGGCTTTTTGGTTTTGGCGTGTTTGTCGGCCACGCCGACATCGCGAAACCCCTTGCGCGACGGTCACAGCCACTATGGTGTTTCTAGTGTTTACCCCACGTGTGTCGTGCCGTTTGGATTGCAAAATATTTATTTATTTTTGTGTTTTCACATTTTCGAAGGGCTTACGAAGGCATTTTCGAAGGACCAACAGTAGTTTGTGCAAGTGTGCCTCTCATGCATACGCGAAGCTTTATTAACACAGTAAATGTGGGGATAAGTGGATCCTCTGTACTTTCTATTACTAGCGTTCTAAACCAAACAAATAGCACAAACAAGCGAGGTGTATAGGGAAAAGCACTATTTCATTTATTTTGTGAACCCTGGCATTGATAATATGCTATTCTCGTGTTGCACCGTCGTAGTGGAAAAGCTTCAGCAAGGGTGGAACCTGCGTGAAAAGGCGTGAATAGTTAGCACAGCTGTGGAGCACATCAGCAGTATACTATAATTGTACGCGATTTATGTGCGACTCATGAACAAACGCGGAAATTCAAGAAATGTCGGAACATCTCATATCGGGCACTACTTTCGAAAATAACAAAGAAAGTTGTCCTTTTACTATAAAATGAATCTATGTTCAATATTCAACCCCCCGATCTTGGCTTTGTGTCACTTTAGATACCAAGGGTAAAAGATAGAAACACGAGTAAAGGTTCTGTTGCAAAGCAATTTTAAAAGCGGCACATTAGTTGAAATAGGCGCATTTTGCATTATAATAAATTTCATATTTTTGGCATACCTCGGAAAGGAAACATGTAGACGTGAGCTAATACGACACACACCAAGGATGGGGTCTTTAGGCAAAAATGTCCTTAAATGATAGGTGCAAGGCGCATTATGAGCAGATATTAGAGGAAGAACATATTTTCAAGGCTACATTAAAAATGTCATCGCGTGCCGAACTGCCACACGTGTCGAACACCAAGGAGCGCGTGTTCGGTATCACGTTACCTTTAAAAATACGGGCAAGAAAAAGAATGTTACGAGAACTGCAAGTGACCGCACAATGGGGGTTTTATACAAGCACAGGATTAACTATAAGAAGTAAAATTGCTTTGGGACAATGTGCGTAAGCTCTTTATTCAGAAATATAGAGCCTACGCACCTCACGACACAAATAATATATAAAGGTGGAACCGGTGGTTTTACATCGCAACAAAAAGTGCCAGGCCCCATTCTGAAAAGTGACCAGCAACTTACCGAATTTCAGGATCCGCTGTGCACTCTTGAGCTGTGTGTCAGCAATACAAATTCAGCGAGGGCACTGTAGCGTCACCAAAAGGCTCAGGCTTGTGTTCATATACGACCGATGTCACAGTTGTGATGGGCATTGTCTTAGGAGGTACACTGGCCAAGGAATCGCGCAATCAAGTTGATGATCGATAAATGCGGTACATGCGGCGATACGCGCAGGCAGACTGCGTGCAGCCGTTGAAACTCGTTCGTACACCTTCCATGTCGGTAGCACTGCAGCCGCGACGAGAGAATGCAGCCGCGCGGAAAGTTCCCCGAAAACTGCGCGGTGTCCCCCTCCGAAGGGCCACCACTGCCACCAAAAGCAGGTTCAGAACGACATTCTTTGCAAACTGTAGGTGCGCACAATGGACGTGCAGGGAGGGGGCCATGACGAGGGTGGTCAGTTCGGGAAGCGACGCGCGTCCCCCCTTTCACATACTTTTTTTATTTTTAGTTGCTGCAAGCTTAGCATGTGCTAGGTTGCTTCTAGGCAGAATATGCGCGTTTTTCTTTCTTTTTTTGTGGTTGTCGCAAAGCGTGGAAGACAGCATTTCTGCTGGGCAAAAGCACAACGGCGGGGACACCTGCCGGGACTGCATTTGTTAAGTGCAGCCTGGTGCAGCCTATGGAGTATGCTTGTATGCATGTGTTCTCTTGCTAGCTACCTGTAGCATAGGATTTCGCAGAGGCTGAACCACCCACTCTAGCTAAAAACGCGATTGAAATGCTGCACTGCACGTAACAAACGTAGCGAGGGCACGCGGCGTCGCCATTGTGAATTTCTGCAAGTTTCTGCAGCGCAGGAAAACACGTGCTCCCTTCCCGCGCGACAAGAAATATTGCGCTGAACCTCTACTCGCGCCCTTATTTTAATCTTTTTGGTTATAAATAAATTAGTTTTTAAGTACTAGAAAATGCAGATGTGGGCTTCTATCGACACCATAGTCTCATATGAACGTCAGAGACAAATCCTACACTCGCTGCACAGAGCATGCAGTCAAGCTCATCTAACTCATCTAACTCATCTAACTCGTACGTGCTCATCTAACTAGTACAACGTAACCGCGATGGCCGATGTGTAAAGGAATTCGATATGTATGGAAAGAACGCATTAACGGCCGCTCACAAAAAAGCAAAGAAAGAAGGAATTATACGCAATGCCGTGGACATATTAAGGAATTATTATCCTATTTTATCTGTGTGGTAGTAGAGAGCATGGAGGTGGAAAAGGGAGATATAAGTTTACCCGACCAGTAGACAATTATTTTATGTTGCTGAGCTTATGCGAGCTGCGATACATGCGTTGCGGAGCTGCTTTTGAAAGGAGTGCACTAGTTTCACGAACGCACTGATGAAATGTAGTGGAGGGGCACGTGGTCAACAACAGCTTGACTTAGGATGGTTGGTTTATGCTGTGACCCTGCACAAACATATGAAGAAACTAGGGAACAGAAGAGAGCTTTCATTTTCAACTGATTTTTTTTTTCAGTGCATGCTTGCTGTTTTTATATACCATAAAATACGCACATCGCCTGCGCAAGAACACTTGTGATCACATACACTCTAGTAGAACTCACCAGAAAAGCTCTCTATACATCAATTATACGTGTGTGCATTTGTTTGCCAAATTTGAGATGAAAAATGCTTGCCATATGACTGCTTTGTATTTTTCGTTTTTGCCTTTTTCGCAAATATCGTGGTCTTGACAAGAGCACTTCATTTGAATTTGCAACACAAAAGGATCTATGTATTTCATGGTGGGTAAGAACAGCTAACATCCTCTGATTATAAAATGAGCACTAGATCTGTTTTCTCCCGTCGCTGTCACGCTCTTAGCTCCGTATGCCCTTCCTTTGCATAGGCTGCTAAATGTCAGTAGGATAACGCCGGTTGCGAGAGTTTATTTCCGCTTCAGCGCACCATAATGTCTGCGCTAGACCTTTTTTGTCCACTCGCTGTTGCGCTGTTACCTCCGTATGCCCTTTCCTTCCATAGCTTGCTAAATGTCATTCGTATATAGCGCCGCTTCCGACTGTTTATCATTGTTTGAACATATGAGTGGTGGTTGTGCCCATCGATGTAAGCACGAGCAATTTCTATGAATTTAAATTTTCTGACATGCGCTGTCAGATAATTTTCCACCATGCTTGTCGATCGTTCTGGCTAATATTAACTGTTGCACCAGCCTGTTTCGCAAAGTTCCCGCAAAACAGCCTATAGATTGTAGGGGTTCTTCTGCTAATAACTACTACTGCTAGCAGCGGCATCGCCGCTAGCAACCCCCTGCAGTGCGTTCGAGCACTCAACGAGCAGAGAATGAGGTCGTCGCGTCCGCGCGCTCGCTATCTCAGCCATGCATGCCGTGTTGCCGCGCGTTTCGGCCCGCGGCCCGACTCGAGGCACGGCAGCATGAACCGTCGCACGCGGCGAAAGAGGAGAACATTAGGCGCAACTCTCCCAGCATGGTACGTTAAAATAGTACAAACAACACAAGGCCGAATAAAGATCGAATTAAATAGAAAGGACAACAACGATTAACACCACGCGAACACAAACAAGGACGCAAACAAAGGACATTAACAAGGAACAACACGCGAACACAGAATAACACACAAAAATACACAAAGACCATGCAAGAGAGAAGCACCTAGCCCCGGCCAGCGCACCCGCGACCGCGCCCCAAGAAAAGGAAAATAGAAAGAAAGGAACATACGTAGATGGGCGCAGATCACCGGCCGCTGCCGTGGGTCGCTGGAGCCCGAGACGACGCGTGGTGCGGGCAACGAGCCCTCGCCGCCCGGAGAGCCGCAAAAGCACGTACGCATCGCCTCGAGACCCAGCGTGTTCTCCCGAGCATCTCCGAAAACCAAAACGCCAGAACGCGCAAACGTCAGAAATTAGTCACTGCCCAATGGCAGCCTAGTTAAAACCACATGCGGTGGAGCAGGCGGCCCCCCGCTCCGTCCAGCCGGGAAAGGGGGATGCGGCGACATTCCAGGCTAAACATGGCGTTGAGAGGGACCCGGCCCCCACAAGATGTATATATCAATAGTTTATATGCATGTTTTTTGTGTGCCCTGCTTATTAAAAACAATGCGCACGAATATAATGTCATATATGCTGCTCAAAACGCACGTGTGCTATGTTCCGGCACTGAAACGCGTATACATGAATATATGAAGCTGAACATCTGATTCTTACATTGAATCTCTCAAGTGAATTTCGGTCATGCTTGTTTCGATCGGATCTCTATTGTTATATACAGCGGGCTTCCAAAGAGGCCCGGCCGATATCAACCATGAAAGGCTGCGGCGTAGTCGACGTTGCCTCCAGGACAGCAGAAATGACTCAATGTTTCCTGTGAAATAATCTTTCTGGGCAAATATCGCGCCAAATTCGCCATTCCTCAGGGGATTCTGATGAGCGGCAAAATCGGCGCCATATTTGCCGGAGAAAGTTATCGGCTAGCTGACGGGGGCTCTGAGGTGGCATACTTGGCACTGTGTTGCCGACAAATGGCGTCGGCCAGCCCATATTGTCTGTAGAAAGGCAAAATCTGCGCCATAGTTGCCGTTGAAAGCCATTGCCTCAGCCGATGTCGGCAGTAACGCGGCATAAGCGGCCCCATGTTGCCGATTACAGTCGACGGCCTGCCGATATCGGCGGGGCAGCGGCTATAGTAGCCCGACGTTGCCAGTCATTGACGGCGGCGTGGCCGATACTGGCTTGCTGTCGGCAACATTAGGCCGTTAATGGGCCGAACTTTGCGCCATAAAACCAATATCGGCCCTACGTTGCGTGCTGCCTGGGTCTTCTTTTCGCCTGGACTTGCTCGCTCCGTTCGTCGATACGTAGCAGCGTGCGAGAAATGCCAGAGCCGCAAGACGCCATCGACGCTCCCAGCCGGGTACCTCCATGCTAGACATTGATGGGGAGCCATTCTTGCGCGTTGGCTTGGATTTATTTGGCCCTTTTCAACTATCTCTATCGGGGAACACATGAATCACAGTGGCCGCAGGTTACGCTACGCGCTACGCTATTACCCGCGAGCTCGGAACAAGCTCTGCCACGGATGTCGCCGATTTTCTTCTCCAACATGTATTACATGGGGCTCCACGAGAGCTGCTCACGGACCGTGGCCGGAACATTCCTCTCCAAGGTCGTCTCAGACATCCTGCAGTCCTGTGCGATGCGGCACAAGTTACCCACGTCATACTAGCCGCAAACAAACGGCCTCATGGAGCGTCTGAATCGCGCTCTGACAAATATGCTTGTCAAATATACTTCCTCAGACCACACTGACTGGGACCTCACCCTGCCGTATGTTACATTCGCTTGCACTTCCTCGCGTCACGACACCGCCGGCTATTCTCTGTTTTTCCTTCTATACGGCTGAGAAACAACAGTTCCCCTCGATGCGTCGATACCTGCTGTCACAGCGCCCACCTGTCAATATGCCCTTGATGCTATCGACCGAGCTGCCCACGCCAGAGAAATTGCCCGTGCCAGCCTTTTGGTATCCCAAGAGAGCCAACGGCGTTTGTACGACCGGAGACACCGAGACGTGCACTTTCCGCCTGGTTCTTTGGTCCTTCTGTGGTCTCCCACAGGTCAAGTGGGCCTGTCATAAAAAGTGTTTTCGCGGTACACAGGCCCTTACCGAGTGAATCGTGCGGTCGCTCGCGTGACCTACGAAATCGCCCCTACCGCCCAAGCTGCTTCGCCTACTTCGCAGAGACGTGATGTCGTGCACGTCACATGGTTGGAGACGTATCAACCTCCGTTGATGTAATTTAGACACTCCGAGACGTCGATTCTGCGGCGGAGGATCCTGCTACATGCATGCTGCATTTGAGGAGCTCGGCCGATGCGCGTGGCCACCATCGACGAAGAGAAGAATACGGGGAAGCTCGCACTTGGCTCGGGCTCTGAGCGGGAGCGGTCCATTTTTGCAACCGCTGCTATAAATATATCCTGTATATATCTTCTAATCGCAGTGCCTCGTCACTCGTTGTTCCTGTAACAATATATGCAGGACTCGGCTATCTCATTACTTTTTTTTCGGAATGAGTAAAGACGTGTTTCCAATGAGTGCTTTCACGCGGAAATTTGGTGCCGTTCCGCTGCTGCTCTGTTCTTTCAGCTCCAGCTTGCGGGCGGCAGATGTCCTGCCACGTGCGGGACGGGTGTGCGGATAGCGCGTGGAACGGCCCTTACTGCGAACTGCGCAGAAAAAGATTTAGGGTCGAAGCTCCTTAGGGTCGAGGCTTCTCGCCAGTCGCGTCATTGTAGCCACGCTCGCGCTCGCTCTCGGCGCATGCCTCCCTGCGTGCGATCTCTCTCTCTTCGACAGCGGCAGTCATGAGGGCAGTCATACGGTATGTCTGCATGTGTGGGCCGATCCCGGAGGCTGTACACCACGACAGTGGCATCTGCTGCCGTGAGAAAGAGCGAGCGGCGCGCATTGACTACGGAAACGCTCTTTCTTCGATGAACGCTTTACCAGCTCACAAGGAACGAGAACGCGCCCTCGCCTGCGAGAGACAACGATGACGCAGGCAGCGTCTGCTGGCGAGTTTCTTGATTGAAAAAACTGACTGCTCGCGTGGCACAACTATTCAACGGCCACCCCATATATAGAGGCACTGGATCTTGACCTGCAATGCAGGGCAGGTGGGAGATTTCTCTTGTGCGTAGTTGAACCATAAGGATTCGCAGCGTGCTCGTCAACTAAATTAATCCGGAACTCGGCATCATCTACGACGTGACAACGCAGGAATCTCATAAAAACCAGAAGCCTATCCTACGCATACCTGACTTTTCCTTACCATTTGTTCTTAATACAGATGCATCATTTTATGCCACTGGTGGGGTTCGCTACCAGAAGCAATCGGATTTAAATCGCCAAACGCGTCATGTTATGGGATATTATCGCTATACATTAAAACCAGCTGAAGTGAACTACTTGACAATAGAAAAGGAAGCACTGGCTGTACTGAAAGCAATTCAGTATTTTCGACCGTACTTAGGAGGTTCAAAATTTACATTATTCACAGACCACCAGGTTCTCACTCACCTATTTGAAATGACACAACCAAGAGGCCGCATCGCTAGATGGGTAAATTACCTGCAACAATTTGACTTTATTATTTCACATCGCCCAGGCCCTCTACTCACTGACGCTGACGCAATGTCCAGGCTGCTGGTTCCCAACACACTTGACAGCCCTATGCAAGTGAACCACGCAAAGCTGTAGGAGGGTACCGAAGATATGCAGTTCATCAACGGAAGATATCATGTTCCACCAACAATGATTTCTAAGATTCTTCACCTTTACCACGATACCCCGGAATCAGGAGTACATGACGTGTTCTGGCGTACGTACAACAAGCTGGTGAAACGATTTAAGTGGCCAGGCATGAAAGATGATAGAAGTTACATACGATTTTGCCATCTCTGCCAAACGAACAAAGATAAGTTCAAGCAGCCCACGGACATAATGATGACCACAGAGCATTCGAATGTCCCGTTTGAAGTTATTCACTTGGACTTCGCGGAGCTCAAAAAGAAGGGGGAAGGGGTCATGAAGACACAGGTATTTTTGCTGGCTATTGAAGCGTGCACCAGAATGGTCACGGCCAGGGCCGGAAGGGAAGACGCCAACAGCATCATGACTCTTCTGAAGGCTGACTGTTTCAAGCATACAAAAATATTAGTGTGTGACAATGGACCTGCATTTAGGGGCACGAAGCTTTCAAAGTGGGCGGAGGGTCAAGGGATAACCATAAAGTTTTGTTCCCCCCTACGATCCAGCTGCTAACAGCCTTGCTGAGCGGCCAATAAGGGACACAAAACAGTACATAAAAATGTACCCGAACTTCCAAGGAGGTTAGAAGTGCTGCCTCGAAGCCGCTGTGAGGCACTGATGCTGACGCGATGTCCAGGCTGCTGGTTCCCAACACACTTGACAGCCCTATGCAACGCGTGTGTAAATATACACACGCGTTTTACTCATTTACATGCATGAGTGTACTATGTCTCGGGTGATTTATGGTAACACAGAGCGATCCCCAGCTTCGCCCACTCGTCATGGTTCACTTCGTGGAGATGCGTGGAGTTTTTTTCCAGTCATTCTAGCCACAATCAAATTATGCAGTTTGGCATTACGTGTCCAAGCCGGCCGTGCTGAAATTAAGCGGCGTCCGCTTTTACAGAGGGGCCGGTTCGGCACGCGGTATTTAGACGACGAAGCTGTCGCCATGCTTCAGGACTATCCGGTCACGAAGGCGGTATTTATCCGCTATAACACGAATTTGTACTCCTCTGCAGCGGTAAAGAGACTTTCCTCATTCGCGAGTCTTGCGTTGAGGCCTAACCGATGATGTCTAGATGACGGCCTATTTGAAAAACCTCCTCCTCCTCAAGTGTAATTAACACGCCAAGCTTTTCAACAAAACAGATCTTTGTTAAATAAATGTATGATTTTAAAGACGATGGTCTTTCTTTGGATACTTGAGCGCAGAAATTTTGGCCTGCCTTTCTGTGTTTCTCTGTTACACGATTCAGCCACCCGGCCAAGTTTAAGCACCTGCCTAATGCCCAGCGATCTTGAACTGGTAGATGTGTTCACACTTGTGAACACAAAAAGGAAATTTTACGCATATCTGAGGCGTAACATCAATACGTAAGCACTAGGTGGTGTGTTCCTTTACTAGAAAATACATAGACACGTAATTCTAAAGATCCTAGTGTTTGTTGCGCTGCGCTCAAAATGCGACGCTATGCACCAAAAAGGCCTCTGCCGACGATTTTGTGCTGTCACCTGGCAATTGCACAGGGATTGTGCACAAGCTTATGTTTTCCGATGGCGCTGCCAGATGGCGTCCATATCTCACTCAGCATAGAACTGCCGGCAGAAGACTATCATCTTTTGGCGAACTTTACAGCGAAGCACGCCATTCGGTCGTTATTAATTGTTTTCTCAATTGGTTCGTTAGTAATTCCAGCACTTGGCTTGACCTATGCTATTTCTAGCAGATTTAACACTGTTGCCGCCAAGTATCTCGATTTCGGTGTACAATGTGTGTTATCTTGCTGTGACGCAGCATAATATGTTAATTGTAACTGTAGATGTGTCGTTATTAACACTTATGTGCAGTGTAAGCGTCCTTTGTAATGCTTTAATGGTACTCAGAGTACTGTGATAAAATAATAAGTTGCAAGTTTGATTGCGCATGTTTTAAAACATTTTAAATATTACGCAGCACTTAATAAATGTATTTACGGAGTATGAACATCCCCGACGTGGAAAAAAGTCTTTCATTATCAGTTTTGCTGTATCTGTATACCGGGATACATTTCTCGTCTTTTCGCAAAGGTACCTCTGAAATATCCCGCTACGTCAAATACAAATGTATTTCAGTATCTGTATTTCAGGCTTCCAAACTTTCTATTTCGATATCTGTATTTCGGAACACTTTTTCGTATCTCCCCAGCCCTGCTGAAGACTATCGAGCTCAGTGACACATTGTCGCGCTCCGTAAAGACCTTGGCGATGACACCGCTGACTTTCTCAACAAAACACTCCCGACGAAAGCACGCAGGAGCCACTTTCCATATCAAACGGCACAACACAAAGAGAATTGCCGGCACAACAGCCAGCACAACACAGATAACGACGCTTCAACGAGACCTTGGAACGTGCTTCCTAAAACCGGGCAACCATGTCAACACCCTCGGAGACAAGTCGTGAAGCCGCTTCCTCAGTCGCAAACATGGAAACCTGCTCATGAACGACAGTATGTCCTCATATCTTGGTCTCTAGAGCGAACTTAGGACCCAATGACGGAGCTTGATGGATGTTACCTGGAAGGTTTCCCTTTTCTCTCATGTGCATGTTCAGGACCTTTTTTAGGGAGACGACTCCTGATTTGTCCCAATTAAGCCTGCCACTTGCACTGTCTCGTGGGCGAGCAGACGCGAGAACGTACGCAGTGTCTAGTCCAGCGACGAGGGATCCGTTTCGATGCGTAACCGCGTCGAGAGAAGCTGCCGATAAAATCTTGCCTGAATGTGAAGCTCCAATTTTAGGATCTTCCCCACCCTTGCACTGTACCCCAACGCAGTGACCAAACTACAGAACAGCCTTTCGATATCATGAAGGACCATTTTCTGACTCATGCAGACGCCCATCACACGAGTTTTGTAAACTAAAGCAGCAGTGAGCGATCTATTATTCTGGGGCAACTTGCCCAATCAGCTGTACGTGTCAGTTATCATTTCCGGTACAACGGGCTATTTTTCAGCTTCTTGTGAGGACCTTTATGCCATTGTATCGCTCGTATCACAGTCCAAGAGATGTTTGTATCAGCGATCAATCCGTGTCACATTCGTAAAAGATACTCTACTTTTTCGAGACCATGTTTGGCTGATGCTCGTGGTGTGCCAAATAATTATGCACAAATTGTAACTGTGAATCTGCCTGTTTCAGTGTGATTTCTTCCAATAAATCTAGTTGCAGGTTGGGGCTCTATCATGACCCTCTTGTTTCTTCTGCTTTTTTTTTGTTTTACGGCTTCTTTACTTTTTTGCAGTGTGAAAAAGTAGCCGACACATGTCTTATTTCTAGCTGATGTTCTGCTGATTTCTCTCGATCGCTTGACAATATGCGGTGATTTTTAAAGCGTGTTGGAACGGAAAAGGCCATGAATGAGAAGACACACAGTGTTTCTCCATATTTTGTCGTCCGAGTGCGCGTTATCATTCAAAAATGTGATTGTACCAACTCTCCTTTGTTGTACTCATTTAATATGACATTCTTTAAATAGCGCGCTCATAGACCTCTGAAGTAATTCGAGATGAAAAGTTTCCTGGGCTTTGCTGCTACAAGATATATCGACGCTTCGCAAACTGAGCCTGGAGGCCACCTGGAACCGGCACGAGTTTCTACACATACCACTCATACCCCATCCCATGTTGTTGCACGAGTCGCAGCGTCATACGCAGCAAATTGGAGAGTGTAGTGCTCCACGATGGACTCCTCTACGAGGTCTCTGTTCATCAGGTAATAATAGCTTCGTTTGTCTGTCTCTTGCCCCATGCTTATTTTTGTCTCATGTTCAAAATAAAAAGCAGTATTTTAGTGACAGTAGTTATTTTTGAGCACAACAATCATCACTCTTTTTTCGTTTCGCTTACATGATCAAACACGCGGAGGAGTGACGAAAGAGAATCGCCTATTGGCCAGCCTGACACGGGTGCAGCCGAGATTGCACGTCCTGAAAGCAGGACTATAAAAAGTCGGAGTGCTAGTCTTGAGGATATACAAAATCATCAATGGCGATTTGAATAAGGTGATACACGGAGCAAAAAAATGTAAGCTCTCCGTGTCATAGGATTGTGAATGGTACTAAATAATTAAGTGGACTTGCTTGAGCAAGGCAGAAGGAGTATATTGATTATTTTTTAGAATTTGCAGTGCTCATTGATGTATGTACTGTGGGCTCACGGCTAGTAGTCGACCAGAGCTCTCAGAGAGAACACAGAGGCAGCAAGAGAACAAGCGTATTTACTCTTCCGAGGTCCAGGCCAGACTGCCGGCTGCTGCAGCCTGCCAAGCACGAGCGAGCCGAGCCCTAGCTGAGCTCAGGCAGCCCCTCGTCGTCATCGGCTTCCCCACAGTACTAATGCAGTCAAAAACGAAAAAATATTCAACACAACAGTGAATATTTTCACGTCAGTGCGACTCACAGTATCCATCTAATGAAATACAAAACGGCGATCGAACAGCTGCATGTTGGATTTCCTAAATTCGTCATGGAAAGAATTTATAGAGAATGCAGTGCACCGCGAAATGGCATGGCGCTGAATTTTCGCGAGCCATCCAGAATTAAACTAACTTTTCCATCGCCATGGTTTCCATCGCCATCGCCATGGTTTTCCACTCCCTACGCGGAAAATGATCCAGGCCCAAGGCATTGATGCGATACAAGCCCCAGAGCATTGCCAATTCACAATGTCGAGAAGCTTTGGATGGTTTAGAACAGAGGGTCAGCGACATCAACAGATATGCTTCTTGAAGTACTTTACAATATATGTAATACGCAAAATAAAACCTCCTGCAGTTTACTTTCCATTAAGATATGCTTGATGTCCAATCAAGACGGTATAACAGCCGACTTGATCAAAGACGGAGGAGACATCATACTTTCGTTCTTCACGAAATGTATAAAGACATCTAGTGTACCGCGTAGTTTGAAAAACGCTAATATAATCCTAATGCAGAAGAAAGGCGACATAAAGGAGTGAAAGAATTACAGACCAACGAGCCTACTCCCAGAAATATAAAAGGTATTTACGAAAGTGATTTCTGCTAGGATAACAGAAATACTCGACTTAACTAATCAAGAGAACAAGCTGGTTTTCGAAAAGGTTGCATAATAATGGACCTCAGCCATGTTATCCGCCTACTAATTGGAAGTACGCTGAATATAACAAACCTCTTTATATGGCATTTATAGCCTACGAGATAGCATTGCAGCATAAAAATACAAGCAGTTCTATAAGCTTTACGTCGACAAGGGGTAGCTGACATATACGTGCAAACCATATAAAACATATACACAGATTGCACAGCCACACTACCCATACATGAGAGAAGCAAAGAAATCCTGATCGGGAGAGGCGTCAGACAAGGCGATACGATCTCTCCGATGCTATTCACTGCATGTTTAGAAAAAGTGTTTAAACGTCTATACAGGGAAGAAAATGGAATTCAAATAGACGGAGAGTATCTCAGCAATTTAAGATTTGCAGAGAACATTGTGCTCTTTAGCAATGATGGAGACAAACTAGAAAACATGATTGATGACCTAAACAAGGAAAGTATTAAACCTGGACTAAACATCAATAGGTGAAAGACCAAAGTTGTGCTCAGTTGCGTAGCTAAAGAACAGGAATTCAGAATTAACAGTGAACCCCTGGAATGTGTGAACGAATACGTATACCTGGGAGAGCTAATAAAAGGAACACCGACCCATTGAATAAACGTGGGCGGGAGCGCATTCGGAAGGCATTACGAAGTCTTGCCTGCAATGGAAAGAAAAATGATAGGTGTAAGGCTAAGAGAAAAAACGGGCGGTATGGATTAGGGAACAGACAGGAGTAACTTATTATATTAGTTAAAAGAAAGAAGTGGACCTGGCCAGGTCATGTCATTAGGAGGAAAATAACAGATCGACAGTAAGAGCGACGGAAAGGATACCAAGGGAGGGAAAACGCAACAGAGGCAGGTAAAAGGTGAGATGGAGCAATGAAATTAAAAGTTTGCGGGCATATAGTGGAACCAACTCGATTACGATAGGGTCGATTGGAAATCGTTGGGAGAGGCCTTTGTCCTGCAGTGAACCTAAAATAGGCTGATGATGATGACGATGCACGAAAGGACGCGAGTGGATCCCAACCACGATGGCGTCATTTCAGTTGATGATAATATGGTACTAGAGAAAATCTTTATACTGCCTTCTTACTCTTTTTAATCAGGTTGCCACCTTTCTGCCTTGCAGCTTACTGAGTCGTGTTCCCTCCGAGCTGCGTTTCGAAGTTCGGATCCGATCACGTTTTACTATTTAGTTTGTCTGTTTTTACTATTTAGTTTTCTAATGTACTCCGCCCTCTCCTTTTGTAATACCCGCCCAACAGGTTGCAACGGAAAGATGAATGATAATGCATGTATTGTTCGTTGGCAGTGCACGTTCGAAAGCGCGAGGTGGTCAAAATTTCCGAAGGCCTGAACGGTGGCGTTAGGCTTTTGTCACACAAAACCCTAACACATGTTCATGAGAAAAGAAGAGGGCGTTCACAATTCGCGCTATACAGGATACTAAAATCTTTCCGTGTCGTTGCTATAAAGTACCGCCGGTTCTGTAGTCGGATACACTCAAGTCTGCAGCGAAGCCCCTCCCGCGCCCTTATACCGCCAGCCACTGTACCTCCGCGAAGCTTCAAATAGTCCTTTTTGAACTTTCCACGTTACCAAAATAAAGCGAGGGTAGCAGCGATAATGGATAGGTGCATAAATTTTAGGGGCGAAGCTCCTCTTAGTCTAACTTGTCACGCGTCAGTCGTCAGGCGTAACCCGCGTGCCGGGAGGCACGCGCTCGCCCTCGGCGCGTGCCTCCGGCGCGTGCCTCTGCTGTCTTGTGAGAGAGAGAGGCAGAGAGAGACAGAGAGAGAGCGAAAGGCGCGCGTTGGCTATGGAAACGCTGCCACCCGAAAAACAGGCCCGCCTCCAGCGCCTCCTCGTCGCGATCACCCTGACCCAAGGGTGGCAAGCGGGCACAGCCCTAAGCCACTTCCCGAGAAGGGCCTTACGAGGAGGGCAGGGCCACACTTCTGCGACTGCGGACTGGCTGCAATCTGGACAGCAGCCCGCGACACGCCAAGGGCCCTGCGCCTCTCAGCCTGCAGCCGCTGCGGGGATCTGAGACTCTCGAACACCTCTCTGTGCCTGTCCCGGACTTGCACAGGAACGTTCGAGGGTCATCACAGCCTACCGGAGGCAGGGACTCCAGCCACCACACTTCACCAATTGCTGTTCCCGACTCGCCCCATCTACCAGCGCTGCAACTCTGGTGGACTTCATAGATGAGACTGGCATGCAGCCTACCGCTGAGCCCGGGTTGCCCTCCCGCGCCTCCCCTTTCCGCCGGCTTACTTCTGCAGTGCTGAGTGAACCTGACATCTCTCATTACCTTTCTGTATTCTTTCTGTATTATATTTCCCATTATCCCTCGCCAGACGCTGCGCCGTGCTCCCAGTTGGGCTGCAGAAAAATAGCGTCTTTTCCTACCATAAT